>JAAAKM020073195.1:162018077-162067151 GCA_010016025.2 Alatinidae sp. Z8VKAUB7J3 | reverse complement strand
AAACAGTTTCATTAATTTTTGCGGTTTTTTTTTTTATTTAAGTAAGACTCGTGCGTCGCGGTGATTTGTTCGTAACGGCCGTTCTATTGTGTAATAGCAGACAACTTGCTAAATAATAGACAGTGGTTCATTACGAAAAGATTGTTTGATTCCAAAGATAGCTATAATTTACTTATAACTGCAACTATCTGTAATTTTGCACCCCTTTAGAAAATTTTAAAGATGTATTTATGGGACACTTTGTGCCATTTTTAAGCGGCAAAACCGATTTAAAGGCCTTTAGCCATACTGTGGATATATTTTTCCCCTACAGTTCAGAAAGTCCAATAGAAAGTCCACCATATAAATCCCAAATAAGCTTCATCTCTCCGACTCGTATTCAATCAGTAATCGTCTAGTTAGGAGATTATCCCCTATGGTTAATAGGGGCGTAAATTGCTATGGAGCAAGGGGAGGCAACAACCCCTCCAGACCTCAGCTTGAATTTGGTTTCTTCAAAAATCTTGTCAAAACTGAACGGTTCACCGTTCTTGGGTTGGTAGGACTCACTTTTGTCCTCTTAGTCCTTGTTGTATCCATTGGTATTATTTTAGGACTTGTGAGCAAGAAATCCATGACTGACTTTGGTCCTATGGCGGTAATAGAGGCCCGAATGGAAGACGATGATGAATGGAAGACTTTCAAATTGAATTTTAAAAAATAAAAATTTTGACTGAAAGTAAACTGCAGCATTGAAGCTTAAAACGAACAAAAATCATTACATGTATATGAAAGGGGATGCTCCTTCTTTAACTGTCACTTTTTACACTGAAGTCAAAGTTCTTCAAAAATACTTCTCATTCTAATTCAACGTCCTTCGTGTATGAGCATGTATATTAAAGATGTACGTGTATTGTGTGTACATCGTAAGACTGAATTACAGTGTTACAGGAATAAGCACACCAAGCCTTTTATTCTCTCTCTATGATTATCAAACACTTCGGGAGTAACGAAGTATAAATAAGGAGTGAAGTCAATTAAAAAATACTTACTCTCAGGCATATACCGTTTGAGCGCTTCGGGGACAGTGATTCCAGTTTCGGTTTGATAAGTCTCTAAGATTGCACAAATAACTCTGGTCGTGGCGCACATTGTTGAATTAAGCATGTGTACATACTCGGTCTGAAAGAAGAGCAAGTAATTACACGAATTATGCCCCCAAAATCTCATCTCTTTTCACCACAGATTGACTACCTTATAGAGATCGGCAGCAAAACAACAAAAACGAGAAATAATTTGAAAAGCGGGGCATATAGAGATGCAAAAAAAGGGTAGAGATGCGGAAAAAGAAACAGAAAGAAAGAGGATGAAAAGTAGAAAGAGAGAAAAAGGCGGAGGGATAGTCTTATTCAGTTTAAACGAAGTCAGCGACTTATCAAATGAATTAAGCTGTTGCTGTTTTTTCTTTTATGTTGTTTTTCCCTCCTATTTTGTTGGGTTGATTTCTCTTCAGGTGAATCAGTCTCTTTTTCCACTATAATATATTAATGCATTCCATAAATGGCTTCGAGTCCTAACAGCTGTATCTGTGGCCTGTCATTTAAATCAAACTTGTGTTAATGTCACTGTTTTCAAACTTATTGTCAAACACCATTTGTTATTTTAGCCGAACAGCGGGATGAGTCCTCCAAGCTTCTTCTGGGGTCTGTCATTTGAATCAAGCATTGGTTTATCAGTCTCTTTTTTCGATTGGGCCTAGGAGTTTCTTCTGTGGTCTGTCATTTCAAATAAGTGTAGGAATAGTGTCTTTTTCAGACTTGTTGTCAAACTTTTTTTCAGACTTATTGACTTGTTTTTGAGACTCAGGCTTCTTTTCAGACTGATTGTCAAAACTTTTTGTTATTACCTCCGACCAGTGGCATTGGTTGTCCAAGCTTCTTCTATGGCCTGTCATTTAAATTAAACTTTCGTTAATCAGTTTTTTTCGATTGGGGCTTTGGAGTTTCTTTTCTGTTCGGTCATTTCAATTAAGCTTAGCATTAGCGCCTTTTTCAGACTTATTGTAAAAAATCATTTGCTATTACATCCTACCAGTGGCATCAGGTTGCCAAGCTTCTTCTGTGACCTGTCATTTAAGTTAAGCTTTGGGTAATCAGTCTCTTTTTTCGATTGGGGCCTAGGAGTTTCTTCTGTGGTCGGCCCTTTCAAATAAGTGTAGGATTATTGTCTTTTTCAGACTTGTTGTCAAACTTGTTTTCAGACTTATTGACTTGTTTTTGAGACTCAGACTTGTTTTCAGACTGATTGTCAAAACCATTTTTTTTATTACATATCACCAGTTGCATTGGTTGTCCGAGCTTCTTCTGTGGATTGCCATTTAAATTAAGGTTTGGTTAATCAGTTTTTTTTTTCGATTGGGGCCTAGGGGGTTTTTCTAGTCGGTCATTTCAAGTAAGATTAGGATTAGTTTCTTTCTCAGAGTTGTTGCTTAAAGTGACGTTTAAACTAATTGAACGTTTCGGCAGCGAAAAATTTAAAAATTATCAATCAAAAATCAAATCAAAGTTTATGAAAAGTTATCCAATCAAAATTTAAAACTTCCTGACTTAGGCCAATTCAAATGCAGTCTACGATAGCATATTGGTTAACACAGCTCTGGCTTCACTACAGACTATAGTGGTTATTTTACACTTTATGAGATTGTTTGATTTTTCAAAGTAAACGATGCGCATAATGATATTTCAAATAAAGATTCTGAAGTACGACCCAAATTCATCTTATCAAATAAATTCATTTCTAGAACTAGCAAGATTCTATATAATCTACATAGGTTTGGATATAAGCGATCTGAATTATAGATCATCACAAATTACCTAATGATTAATCACTATTTTTAGTGATTTATTTATCATTAATGGGTGTTCACGGTGTTGCTTTGTATATTATTTTTTGGTCAATTTTGTACATATTTTTCCTGTTTAGTTAGACTTTTCCTGGACGTTCTAGTCTTAAAATTCTAATTTTTAAAAATAAAAAAAGTTAATTTTACAAGCTTTAGGAAAGAAGAAATGAAAAAATTCTGGCAAAAACATTTCAAAAAGTTTACTGGTCATTTTTCTAATATAATCGCACTAAAGATAGTTTTAAAGTGTTTTTATTCTTGGCAGAATGATACTTAATGGACCAACAAATTCATACACACCGTTTTAAGAGAACAAGAGTGCGGTTTTAGAAAGGTGAAGAGACAAAACATCCACGCTTAGATTAATAATTTAGATAAATTGGAAATATCAGACCCTTTTATTCATTAATTTTACAGATTAAAAAACAGAAATTGGTTTTAACTGACAAGATCTTCTTTAACTGACAAGGTCTTCTTGATAAAATAAAGGATTGGTGCTGGTCAAATGGTATGGCTCTTAACAGCCAAAAGAGTGCCATTGTCAACTTTAGGACCCCTTACTTTTGCAGTGCAATGTTATGGGACGTGTAAAATGACTGAAAAAAGGAAACAAGTTAAAAACATTGAAAAACACAAATATTTGAAAGGGCTAAATAAATAACGATGGCTAAACAATGATGGCTAAAGAACATCAAAGAATATACAACACATCATTGAAACTGTGGTTTTGCGGTTTTGTTGAAGAAGAATTTTCAGTTAAAACTTCATGGCTAAATTGCATCCCCTTCTCCGCTCCTTCAATCTCTGTCTCAACTGAAACTCGTAAAAAGAAGATAAAGATGTAATATTTCTTTTTAACAAGTTGGAAGCAACTCCAGCCAGTTTCAGAAAAGAGAGATAAATGGTATAGCTTCTAATGGGACAAAAAAGCCGGAAAACCAGAAAAATACAATAAAATTAAGGCACTCCAAACCAGATCAACATGAAAAGAATTAAGAATGCAAAAGTAAAAATAGAGAATAAAAGAAAAAAGGAAAAATAACGAATAAAAAAAATAATACAAAAACATAAAGCACAAAATTCAATACAAAATATAAAATAAAAGTTAAAAGTATAAAGAATATAAATACTACAGACAATTCCCTTTAGCACCAATCTGCTTCAGGTCAGCAGAGGTGCACACACTCCTCCTCCAACCGAATCTATTCAAAGCTACACTTTTTACCCATGAAGTTCCAGTCTCGTTCAAATTACCCCAACCCACCCAACTTGGAACGACCTGGTTTTCGTTTACCCCCAAATGACTGGCAAAAGGCAGAATCTTTGACAATGTGTTATCCTACATCCCTAAAACATGGAATAGTAGCATTAGCCTTTTTTCATTGTAGCCTGAGAAAGCGGGATTGAACCACGGTTTTTGTAAAGCTTGTCCTTGAACCTTCGTCAAAGTACAAAAATAACTTATAAACAGATAAAAAATAAAAATAAAAAAAAAATAAAAAAAGGTTGCTGTAGAATTGCCAGTCCTATAGATTTTGTGTCATTTAGACTACAAACGTTTTTGTAGGTATTTCTCTTTTCATTCCAACATTTAAAAACCAAACTTTTAAAAACCAAACCATTACTGATTTCAATCTTTGAATTTGCTCACCAAACGCGTAAAAGACAACTATCACACCACAAACGTAATTTTCTAAGACAAGTCTTTAATTTATACTATGTTAAGCTTTCACTCTGAAGTTCTTTCAAACCTTTTTCTTTTGACAGATGCAAACTAATATCTTTCATTTCAACGTGGAAGTTTAAAGACAGGCGAACACTTCTTTATATTTCTCACCGCATTGTGGCCGTGGACAGTGGGTGTATCGTGCGACTTTAACATTGCATGATTGACTCAAACCTAAATACAGGCTAGCAAATTTAAATGGCAAATTATGATATGCTAAGAAAAGAACATGGTAATGAAAATTGGCATAAGTATCTAAATTAAAATTTATATTACTTATTTCCTGTCTCTTCTTAAGAAGTGACATTTTTACGTAGCATTCACTCCTGGCCACTATTTTAAAGTGAGGAGTCCATTCTTTTTATTTTGGTTGTTTTACCCAAAGAGTATTGGTTACTTTTAAGCGTAGGAATTGGCACTAATATCAACAAAAAAACTGTTCAAAGCATCTAGCATGTGGTGACACTTGACATTTTTTCAAGCCCGGTAATCATTTTTCTGTCAAGAACTGAAATCAGGTACTTATTTTCACCTTAATTTTACTAAATACACTAAATATATCAATTCTTATTATTACGTTGAAAAAAGCAGAGTTTACGAGCTGCTTGTGTATTACCCGAAAAGCGTTCTAAATCATATTAATATTTTCTGATATAAAATAAGATTGCGCAATTTATCCTTATCCAAGGGGCAGCAAATGAGACAAACCTTAAGGTAGATTTCTTTTTCTTCAAAACTTACACATCTTGTATATTTTATAGTATCAGATAATAAATTGAATATGTACGACTCTTCAAAAGCATTGAGGGTTCGGACAAAAATTTGCTTTTTAACGCGGAAGTCGCTGGGGTGCTGTACCTCGAGGTCGATAATATCTTCCTGATTGGGTACCCGACCCGTCCACTCGAAGCGCACCGTCCCGTCCGGTTCGGTGAATTTGGAGGTTTTCAGATGCTGCCTGCCCCTTGGTGCCGCCTGGACCCACGACTGGCCGAGAGGTTGGCCCTGTTCATCAAGGACGCGAACGGTTAATCCGTAGGGAGAAGGCACGGTAAACGATACTGAGGTCGACAATTGACCTGGATTGGAGAGCGTAAATTCCTTATGCCGGGTTTGATTACCGGACGTCCGAATGTAGACCTTGCCACTGCCCACCGCTATATTTTCGAAGACTGTTACGCCCGATGCATCAGTATTTTGAACCGTGCTGGCAACGCCATCAACAATGAGGACCGGAAAGTCGACTTGGGGATTGCCTAACTGGTCGCGGACAGTGACGGAAACTTCGCCACGAATATCTTGGCGGCGAAAATAAAGAAAGGTACCTAGGTCGGTCGTTTCTCCGGCAACAATTGCATCTTGCCGCCAGACATAGGTGATTCCCAAAGCCCGTGCATATTCAAACCGAACCGTTCCCGCCGGAAGGGCCATGGTCACTTGTCCGGGATTATCTTCGGTCAAGGGCTCCGCAGCGATCAATGCACCTCTATTGGCGCCACCGAACTGGGTGCCATAGTGGTAGGCCAGCAAGAACCCTTCTTGGGCGGGGAACTGATCGCCGTCCGGCGTCACGTCCATAATCGTGGCCGTGACAAGCGCCGGTGAAGTGGCAGGGTTGAGTGTTATGGTCGAACCATCGGTTTCTGGATTCAGCGATACGCTTTTCGCATCGAAGCCACCCAAGCCCTTGCCGAGAAAACTTACAGGTCCGTAACGCAATTTATCAAACGTCACGAAACTGCCGGGCACGCCCAGCCGATTATACGGTAATTGACGTTCACGTGCACGAACCGGCCTTTGAAGCTGGCGACCATGGTCTCAACATACTCGGGGCAATTACGCATGTAGTGCGCGACCTTGGCACCGGGTTCCAGCCCTCGATTCTGCAGGTAGCGGGCCAGGCGGTTGGTTCGCGTACTGAATTCGGGCCAGGATGTCACCGTCCCTTCGGCACCATTTTCTCCCGCATGTATCAATGCAGGATGTTCATCGACACTCACTCTGCCAATCGCGTCGTAGATTTCTCCGAAACTCCACGGCATCTCACTCCCCCGCTTGCACGTTCATCTGGTTATTTTTCAATCAGTTGCCAAAATTCGGCATTACTTTGCGGGCAAACAAATCGAGGGAATCTTTAATCTCATCCGGTGTGTGGATACCCTGGGGAATGAGCAGAAACGCCTCATCCACGGGAACGGCATTGGACACTTTCTCTATGCGCCGACACAGTGTATCCGGACTCCCCACCAGCAACTCCGGGACGCCCTGCCCGAATGGGGTTGCCCAGGTTTTCCAAAACCACTCCATATCACGGTAAAGCGCTTGTGCTTTCGCGTCCGTTTCTGCACAAATGGCAAGTCCGCCCCAACAAGCCTGGTCACCGGGATGCACGTCGTGGCCATGGGCTTTTGCCTCTTCCTCCCATTCGCGCCACAATAATTTCAGGAAGTCCACATCGCTCGACAACACAATGGGCCTGCCTTTGTACTTGGCCCAAAATTTAGCGGTGCGCAGACTGGCGGAAAATCCACCGTACAAAGGAATGTCGGTCTGCACGGGTTTCGGCGCAATTCCGATCTCGCGCACAAGCATATCCGGTTCCACACCCTGACCGAACTCAACATACACAGGGTGATCGTGCGGATTTACAAATCCCTCTGGTGGAAAGTTCCAGAATTCACCGTGATGAGAAAAAGTTTCGTTGCGCAGGGCCGTAATCACAACGTCGACAAACTCTGACATCTGCAAAAATAGTGTCTAAAATACCTTCCGACACGTGACTGACTAAAAGAAAGGGCGCTTGTATTTTTTCGAGATTACTGCTTATGAGGGTAGGCGAAACCTTTTTCTCACAGCTAAAGAAAAGAATAGCGAGGATAAAAAGAATGCTTAATACGGATGATTTCATAATTTAAATATTGTTTGAATGGTTTGAGGGGAAGTTTGAAAGTTTGAGGGTTTGAATGGTTTGATCGTCTTGTAGGACGTCTTGAACAATTCAAACCATTCGAACCATTCAAACTTTCAAACTCTTTACAAATGCCGTTCTGCGTGATAAGAAGACCGAACTAAGGGCCCGCTTTCCACAAAATCAAATCCTTTTTCGAGACCGACCTCTTTGTATTCGGCAAATTTATCCGGATGGACATATTCAACAACTTCCAGATGCATGCGGGTGGGTTGCAGGTATTGGCCGATAGTCAGCACGTCGCAGCCGTGTTCCAACAAATCGTCCATGATTTTGAAGACTTCCTCGTCTTTTTCGCCTATACCGACCATAATACCTGGTTTGGTACGTTTGCCATAGGCTTTGGTACGTTTGATTTGTTCTAGACTACGGTAGTATTTTGCCTGCGGACGTACTTTGCGGTAGAGGCTTTCGACGGTTTCCATGTTATGGGAAACGACTTCCTGCCCGGCGCTGATCATACGTTCCAAAGCGGGCCAGGTCGCTTTGACGTCGGGAATGAGGGTTTCGATGGTCGTTTCCGGCGATAATTCTTTTACGGCGCGAACGGTTTGATACCAGATTTCAGCGCCCCGGTCTTTGCGCTCGTCGCGATTAACGGAAGTGATCACCGCATGTTTGACTTGCATCAATTTGATGGCTTCCGCCACCCGGCGCGGTTCGTCTTCGTCGTATTCCGGCGGCCGGCCGGTTTTGACGGCGCAGAAAGAGCAGGAGCGAGTACAGGTATTGCCCAGAATCATAAAGTAAATAAACCAATAACTGTAAGAAAATTCAAAGCAAGATATTCTTTTATAGGTCCATGTAATTGCCTAATGTGAAACAACAAATTAAAGTTATTAATTTCAAGAAGAAAAAGTCAATACAGATTAATCTGGAAGTCCAATTGGAAATAAAATGGTTAAAAACAATCTATACTTTTTTTTTTCTCAAGTAACAATTACTTATGTTTTTGGGCTGTCTACCTAAAGTTTCTATAATAAATGGCTTCCATACAAAATATACCACTAGGTTAAAATGGCCACTGACCTAAGACCTACTGTTACCTGTTGGGCCACTGAAGTCTATTAATCATAGTGTTCATACACCTGCAGAGAGGATGATCTACTCCTAAGAATTTGTCTGTGGAATCCCTCTGCTGGTTCTTTGTACCATGGCTTCAATGGTTGCAGCAGTAGTTGCAACTTGGTAATGGAAAACTACAGCCAATAGTAACCAAAAGTTAAAAAACGCGTTTAGAAAAACTGCCTACAGAAAAAAATTGCCATTTGACACTGATTGAGGAATGGTAACTATTATTTCAGTTTGCCTTAAAAGTAAAAGTTATTACAAAAAGAAATGTTCTTCTATAAACTAAGAAATGTGTGGATGAATCCAGCATACTCCCTAAAACTCAAGTTCCAGCTCTTCAATAGTAACGTCCTCTCTGTATTAATGTACGGAAGCGAATCTTGGGCGTTAACTAAGCAACTGGAAAAGCGAATCTAGAGTTTTCAGAAAATCTATCTTCAGTGCATCCTTGGTATCCAGTGAACTCATAAGATCACTAACTTTACACGCTAAAAATACACACATGTTAAAAATGAATAATTTCTCCCAGTTTATTAAACTCAGACCCGAAACCCACCCTTTGGGTAAGAAAGGGCTAAGGGAGCGTTGAAAATGGAATAAAGTCAACCATCTTTTAGTACTTTAGAAGTTTCATATCAAAATATCCATCTTCAGAATCTTTTTTGCGACTAGATTTTTAATTCTTCGCATCACACCAAGATTTATCCCTATTTGAATTTTTATTTGTTTGTGAAAAGGGGCTATGCTGCAAGAAACAATTTTTACATGAAAGAAAACCCAAAATATTGTTTCTGATTATTTGACTGATTAGCCAGCTGGTTTTTCTACAAATAAAGGTGCGTTTGAGAGAGGGGAAGAGGTCCGAATTTAGGCTGTAACTGATTGTTATTTGGCTAATAGTCCACTGTTTTATATTTTTGACATATAGTTCCGTATTAAAAACGAAATGAATTCTGTAAAAAGAAGATGCACTAGGCAATTTCTTTAATAAAGGGGATTATCGCTTCTGCTTGCCTCCTTGATCTCTGCCAGAATCGGGGGATTTACTTTTATACTTTACACGCTAGAACAATATCATAGAGTAGCAAAATAACGGCGATTACATTAAGAGGTGTAAACTTAGAAGTGATTAAATTAGAAAATATTAAAAACGATTAGAATCAATATTTAGCAAAAATCATTAACAATAAATTCATTCCATGGGGAAAATCTTATTTGTGGAAGATGGATACTGCCAGATATAACCGAGGACTTCATTGTAATTGTGTACTTACTTTTAACTTCCATGCTCCCACCCTGGGAATTATAAATTCCCCAGGGAAAGTTTTAGCAATTCACATAATGCCTAGTGATATTAATCATAGTTATCGGATACTGTAGCCCGGTCTTTCTGTCTCTACTAAAATAAAAGCCCCGTTTTATAGCAAATCAATATGCTGGGGTCATACATCTTTTGACAGAAACGATTTTAAAGAAAATTTGAGGACTTAACATATAAGGCTTCTTTTTATTTTTTTCTGCAAATATCTCTTCATTCTAAACTGATCAGTGGACTTTGATAAGAGTGTCATCAAAGTTGTCTCTTCAGTCTTCTATTTGGCGGTGAGCTGTAAGGTCTTAGCACTTTCTAGAGTTAGGTCATATGTATTTTTCTGATGCATTGTTAAAACGCTACGCCAGTCTCTATCACGACATTGATAGTCGGCAAATTCAGCTGCAGGATTTGGTGTATGAAGAGGATAAAATCCTACGCGATTTGTTGTTAAATTATTCGAAAATGAAACGTCGTCCAGCCCCGCTAGAAGGTCTATTTAGCGAGCAAACATTACACTCGATATTTGAAAGACTTATAACGTCTTATTCTGGTGCACGAATAAGGCAAGTGCGTTATCGGGGTGGCATGAACGGGCGCGCTAGACAACAGATACGCAGTTATGTGATTGACAATTTGAGTCGCAAACTAACGATAGCGGAGTTATCAGGTGTTGTTGGATTAAGTCCATTCCACTTTGCTCACGTATTCAAAGAAAGCTTTGGAGTAAGTCCTGCCGCGTTTGTCATCTATTGTAGAGTTGAAAAATCAAAACTGTTGATAAAAAGAGGCGTGCGTTTTACAGATATTGCAAGTCAACTGGGGTTTGCTCAATCCAGCCATTTTTCCCTGTATTTCAAGAAGTGGGTAGGAGTTACACCCACTGTTTACAAGCAAATGTCCTAATCGTGAATGAACTAACTGGCTTGTTTAGCCTGGTCGGTGACTTCTTCTTTTTTGGTAGTACGGGGGTTCATAAAGTGATTGTTAATGAGGCTACAGGCCATCACGTAACTACCCACTTGATTCTTAACCCAGGACAGGCGCACTTCAGACGGTAATCCAGCGATGAATTGATTAATTTCCTCAATGGTTGTTTCTGTGCCTCGGATACTGTTGAGCACTGCTTCCTCGACCGTAGAGCCATGCTCGCAGCACTGCATCACGACACTTTCGAATCCTGAAAAAATAACTTTAGCTTTTTCGTAATCATCTAAATTGAACAATAGCCACTTAAAACATAACTTGGATATTGGCACGCATTTATCCAAACACCTTTGCTGTGCTATATCGGCGCGCTTGTGATCCTGCGCGCTCGCGAGCGGCAGGACGGTTTCGCCATCCGTCAGGTAAAAGAGGCTGGCTTCCTCGACGTCGAGATATTCCTCGATCAGCAATTCCGCGCCCGCCTCGCCGAACTCGCCGCCCAGGATGTCGCGGATCGCGGCTTCGGCCTCGGCTGCGTCCCGGGCCAGGATAACCCCCTTGCCGGCCGCGAGCCCGTCCGCCTTGACCACCACCGGCGTTCCGAAGCGCGGCAGGTGGGTGTCGCGCAGATAGGCCAGCGCGGCGCCGATCTCCGAGAAAGACGCGCTCGCGCCGGTGGGGGCGCCGACCGCCGCGCAGATCTCCTTGGTGAACCGTTTCGACGCCTCAAGCTGCGCCGCCGCCCGCGACGGTCCGAACACCGGATGCCCCGCCGCGCGCAGATGGTCCGAGACCCCGGCGACCGCCTTGCTTGTGCTCTCCGACGGCAGTGTAATCGAGGGACAGGGCCTCGGCGCAACCGGCCAAGCCGTTGGTGAGATTTGCTTTAATACGGCAATGACCGGTTACCAGGAGATCCTGACCGACCCATCCTATGATGGACAGATCGTCACCTTCACGTTTCCGCATATCGGTAATGTCGGGGCGAATGAGGAAGATATTGAAGACCTGGCTCCGGCGGCACGCAACGGTGCCGTGGGCGCCATCTTCAAGGCCGATATAACCGGTCCGTCGAACTATCGCTCTGCCGAACATCTCAACGACTGGCTAAAACGCCGGGGCATCGTCGCCATGAGCGGCATCGACACCCGGGCACTCACCGCATGGATCCGCGAAAACGGCATGCCGAACGCCGTGCTGGCCCATGACCCAGCCGGTGTGTTCGACCTCGACGACCTGAAAAAGCGCGCCGCCGGCTGGCACGGATTGGAAGGACTCGACCTGGCTGCTGAATCGACCACCGCTCAGTTGGTCCGTTGGGACCAGGCCCCCTGGGTCTGGACACATACAAAATATCTTTCTTTGATTAAAGTTAATACTCTTAAAATTCCTTTCCTTTTTATTTTCTTAAAAGCGTCGATAATGTATAACAGGGTGAAATTGACACACGGTCTAGTAAATAGAAAAAAAATCGAAAAGAAAAATTTTTATTAGTAAAATATCAATATGAATGAGACTTCATAAAGGCACATTTAGTGTTATTATTTCAGGGGGTGGGCATGCCATTCAAATATCTTTTTTCGGGTATGCTTGCTTTGCACTATAATTCATTCTGCTTGACTGACCTTCTCCTACTGGGTCCCGTTCATTCATTTCAGAAGAAACGGTAGATTCAAAGTAATCAAGAAAAACTGATGTAAAAGTAATTATTCCAGAGTAAACTTCATTTAGTCTGTCAATAGCTTACTGAAGTTACTGCAAGCTGGGCAACAATCAATTATGTATTTTTGAAAAGTCATTTTTCAAATAAGTAAGGAACGACACTAGAACTTCAATAGGAAAAAAAATTATGAGGAAAGGTCGCAGCCCCTTACTGTTCCCAAAATCTAGAAATGGTAAACTTTTTTTTTACAGAAAAAGTTTAACCGAGAAATGTTTTAGCCCAAAATCGTTTAATATTTCATCTTTTAATCGTTTATCGAAATGTTTAACCCATAACCCCAAGGGTTTAACCCAAAATCGAGAAATGGTAAACTTTTTCTTTAAAGATAAAGTTTAAAGATAAAGCATGTTATAAGAAACATTTTTAGGTTTCGATTTCGTTAAGTTTTGTTTTCCAGAAATTGAATTTAGGTTTAAAAAGTAGGGGTTCGACGGGGGATGAGACCTTCTCACTTATTTAGGTATTTTCTTTTCCTTTTAAAAAGCAATTCACCCAAATGGGAAATTTTTCCGTTGCTCTCCCAAGTTATAGGCATTTGCAACTTTCCACCATATATGGTAAACGTTTTTGTCAGGATTACGTGACCAGACCACATAGTTACATTAGACCTTCTCTTTTTTTCAAGAAAAAAAATTATTCATCAACAATAAACATACCAAAACATGAAGCAAAGCAGTCGGATATGCATGTCCAGCTTAGCATACGGGACTGAAGAAAGATCAATCAGACAGACTTGAGATGGTATAAAAATAAGCAGTAAAAATTACCCTTGGACATAACTACTCAACATATGACAACAATGCATATTTGGTGCATTGAGACAAATCAACTGGAATCCACTTTATAGTCGTACTCAAGACTTCACATGCCGATTGGGACTAAACTGTTCGAATTCTACATGTCATCGGGGCTTATTATCTGAACTCGAGAATCAACTGCTGAAGGATCTGACCAGTTCCGTTGCGAATTGGGGGGAAGGGGACACGCTCTCCCAAATTTATTGGCCACCCGGTAAAAAAAAGAAAATAAGTTGGAAAAATCATGGCGCTTCGCGACACGATTTTTCCGACGCTGCAAAAAATTTTTGTTCAGTTTAATAAAGCCCACAAAAATACTGATATGTCAGCTAAAGAGATTTCGGACTTGGTCGGTAAACGCAGCAGTGACTCTTGCCGTGATTTTACAGATGGTGCCACAACTATCCATTTGGTTAAACAAACAGCATTGAAATAGTGACATGATATGCGCCAAAATGTAAATCTCGGTTGGTAAATGCAGCGGTTTTAACGACTCGTGCGGTGAGTGACGAACATTATGCTAATTATGGACGAAAAAAGTCGGTTAAAATGACCAGCCAGTCGGAAAAATATCTTGCTCCTCACCTCTCAAACATTTTGGCTAGTAACGACGCTGGACCAGACAACAGACTCTGACAAATTGAAAATAATTTCCTGCAATTAATGACTTACACAGCCTCTGAGCCGAGTGATATCGTAAACCCTGTGTCCCTTATTAGACCCGCGATTTAAATAGCGTCGCTTTAGGAAGTATTTAATATTGAATGTTCAACATGCACGCGTGGCGGCAGGCTCGTAGGGGCGACCTGCGGAGCGGCCTTGCCGCTCCGTAATGGTCGCCCTCGCGCTCGAACCATCCGCGATCTTCGCCCTCGCGCTCGCGAGGCGCGCCTTGTTGGCGTCCATGCGGGCCTTGAGCTTGTCGGGGTCGCCCGCGAAGAGGAAGCCGAACGAGACCGCGCCCTCCTTCGTCGTCGTGCGGTGGTGGATCAGGTGCGCGCGCACGACGCGGTGCAGGTACCCGCCCTTCGGCACGAACGGCAGCTTGAGGCGGCGGTGCACCAGCACGTCGTGGAAGAAGAAGTACAGCGCGCCGTACGCCGTCATGCCGATGCCGATGGCGAGCAGCACGGGCTGCCCCCGCACGCCGAAGTAGATGAGGATCATCGACGGGACGGCGAAGAAGATGCCGAAGGCATCGTTGAGCTCGAACGCGCCCTCGCGACGGCGATGGTGGCTCTCGTGCAGCACCCACAGCGGCCCATGCATGAGGTACTTGTGCATGAGCCACGCGACGCCCTCCATGGCGAGGACGGTGGCCAGGATGATGGCGAGGAAGAGGATCACCGGGCTGCGGTCTCCTGCGCCGTGACACCCGCCGTCTCGACGCCGGCCCGGGTGACACCGCGCTCGAAGGAGACCACGCGGGCACGGTTGGCGCCCCAGAAGAACGACGGTGTCAGGCCGAGCAGGATGGTCACGTGCTCCGCGTCGATGACGGTCGCGCGCCAGCGCATCGGGAAGCCCTCGGCGCGCCCGTTGCCCTCCACGACGTACGCGGCGTAGCCGGCGACGGTCGTGGCCTCGGGCTGCTTGGTGATCCGCACGGCGCCGAGCGGCGCGCGCAGCTCCTCGGGCAGGCCCCTCACGGCCTCGTCGAGCGTCCGGGCCTCGGGCTGCCACAGCACGACGGAGGGAACGCGCATCGGGCCCTCGTAGATCAGCGCGAGATCCCGGCGCTTCGTCTTCGAAATCATTCATTCCCATATTTGGGAATGAGTTGTCCTTTATTAGCTGGATCCTTGGATTTTTGGAAATCTGTGCCTAAATTGCCTCTTTTTTACAGATCTCCTATCTTACTAATTTCAAATGAAAAACCTTGTTTGTTGTACTCTTCATTTATGACCCTATGTCCAATTTCATTAAGAATTGCATTCATTTGACCTATGATGAAATATGGCCAATTTTTACCCAAATCATGTTGAATGATTATTTTGTTTTTACCATTAACATTGATTTCTCTGTATTGAACATTCATGCTAAGGCATCTTTTTTTGAATAAATCTAATATTGAATCTAATTCGATATATCCGTAAACGTAATTTAACGAATTTTTTAAATCTGATGTACCTGTAGTTTGTGCAATTTTTTCAATTTTATCTTTAGATACTGAATCTGCTAATTCTATGAATGTTGATCTAAACATGGATACCCATCCTAGCTCTGATGTAAGCTCATGCCAATTGACCTGTTTTTCTAAAAGATGGTTTATCAAAGTGTTAAGACTAATTTTTTGTTCCATGCATTTCTCATGCAGTTTATTGCTGAGGTCTGAATCTATTCTGATTGAAACATTGTCTGTTTTTCTTAACATTTGTTTTTCTTGCAATGTCATGCCTGATACTCCTGATCGGATGTTTTGAATTTGTACATTTTCTTATTTTATTATTTCCAAATTTGGAGATAATGATTAGTATGTTATTTTCGATACTTACAACATTGTACAAATAATTACAATTGGTTCAAATGTAATTTTGATCTAAATTTTGATCGGTTATAATTTACGAATAGATCTTTTTTAGTATAAAAAGAAATGTTTGTCATATTTGTTTGGACACATTCTTTATAATGCTATGATGTTTAATCCCATTAATGGAAAACGGTCTAGACAATCTATTAGGTCCATCTTTAAGAAAATCAATTGAGGAAAATCTTGGTAAAGAAACCGATCCTGCGCAAGGACTTCACGATCGACGCCTACCAGATCGACGAGGCCCGGGTCGCCGGCGCCGACGCGGTGTTGCTGATCGTCGCCGCCCTCGACGACGACGCGCTGATCCATTTCGAGCGTTTCGCCAATCACTGGGGCGCGCCGATCCCGCACCCAAGTAACTTTTTGAGGGGCGGAAAACCAGCGCAGCAGGACGGCGCGAGCGACGGCGCCATAGAGCTTATCCCCTATGAGAAGCGCCGCGCGGCGGTCGCCGACACGACCCTGCCGGGCAAGGTAAGTTGCCTGCCCCATCAGTCGCCGGCGGTTCTTGTGGCGACAAATCTGCTGGGCGCGGCGGAGGCTGGCGGGGTTCGGATAACCAATGGGGAGACCTGGCACACCGATGTCGAGTACGAGCCGCTACCGATCTATGTCTCCATGTTCCTGGTCCACCACATGCCGACCGCGCGCGACGCCGAAGGCGGCACCCGGGTTTACAAGCCCGACCCGAACGCGCCCGAACGGTATTTCGAAGGCTCCAGCGCGGATCTCATGGCCTTGCGCCGAGACCTGCCGCTGAATCGCGGCACCGCCTATGCCGACACCGCCGCGGCCTTCGCGGCACTGCCGGCAAGTGAACGGGCGGAACTGGAGAAGGTTCAACTCCGCCGCCGTTTGAACGAGGGGGACGAGGGATTTCTGGCACCACTGGTCCGCGTCGACCCGAGGACCGGCACCAAATCACTGCACAGCCCGGTTTGGGCGTCACGTCCCCGGGTCCGGCCAGCGGTCGAGGTCGAAGGGATGACCTTGGAGACATCCCGCGCGTTTCTCGACCGTCTCGAGGCCCATGTGCTTCGCCCGGAATTCCGTTACCACCATCAGCATGTACCCGGCGACGTGACGGTCTGGAACAACTACATGACCCTGCACGCCTCGCCGCCGATCAAAACCAATATCGACCGGATCGAGGACGCCCGGCTGCTCTCACATAAGGCTTTTATGGAAAGGGTGGTTATTTAAGCTCATTGATAGGGCATTTTAGATTGGAAATCGCAGCCCCCCCCCCCCTACGTCTTATATTCCAGAAGAACATCCGATAAAATTTTGAGACAGCCATTTGTTCAAAAATCGACCGAAGATCATATAATAATGCCTTTGGGGTGGAAAGAATCCCCGAAAGTCAGGGGGTAAGGGTTGTAAGTTATGCCCCAGGGGCATATAAGATTTTTATGGAAGGGGTGGTCATGTGAACTTTAGAAGAGGCTCATTTAATTTGAAATGTATAGTTCTAGTTTCCTTTTAAGAGCCAAGCATGACGGAGAGCAACTAGCCCCCCTCCTTGACACCCTGTTTTTCCAAAACATAATTGATTGAAGTTGTGAGATAGTCATTTTGTTACCAATAGGCCCAACATCATATAAAAATTTCTATAATGTGGACGCAATCCCCCAGAGCCCATGGGCAAGGGTTGTAAGTTAAGCCCCGGGGCATATAAGTTTTTTGTGGAAAGGGTTGTCGCATATGTTTTGGATCGCATGGATCTCATTTTATTGGGAGTCCGAAGTTAATGCCCTTTTTAAGAGTCAAAAATGAATGAAGGGCAATCGACCTCCCCAAAATATATCTGGTCGAAATTTTAAGAGATCCATTTTGTTCAGCCTTGTTGCAAGGTCCAGTAATTATGTTCTTGGGGATGTCAACCTCCTCACAGTCGTCAGGACAGGGGCCGTAAGCTAGGCAATTCGTTCATTGTTTGCACATAGTATATGTTATTGAGAAATGTATACATGTTTGAACTTTACTTTCCAAGAAGATGAAGGGCTAACAGGTGAGCCTTTCAGAGAATGCTGAGGGGAGTGTTTAACTAAATCAAAACACCTTTTGTTTATAAGGATTGTCAAAAGCGTGTGACACAAGAATACCTGGGTATATTAAATTGGAAAATTCAAGACATGACAAGGGGAAAGAATAAAATAATATGGTGTTAAATATTAAATTCGAAATAATTTTGCCATGAGATCGTTCTAATTTATTGTTATGTTTGGTTTATTCATGCTAAACAAACTTTCAAAATAATTAGTTGAAAATTCGGACGATTTAAAATTAAGCATTTAGAAGTTAAAAATTGAATATAGTAGTCATTAAAAAAACACTTTAAAATAAGCAATTTTAGTCAATGAATGTTTATGTATGCCTAAAATTGAATTTTCCTATGATTTTTTTACGTTATTTAAAATCCATTTATCTTCCTTCTAAGCTGCTATTTTATGGTTAATTCAAATGTGCATCATCAATATTAAATTAATAAATAAGTGTGAATATATAAGCATGTTTTTACTTCCATGGTGTTTTGCAAAAAGGGCCCAAGTCGACTTTTCCCAATTTTACAGGAGAGACAAATGAAAATAGAAATACATAATGAAAAATTCTTTCTCATAAATCTGAATTTAGGAAACTTTGAAACTTTAATGACTGATTCCTAGTTAACTTTTGATCAGAATTCGCCGGAAGTGTCCAAATTGCTGAACTGTTCTCGTTACCTAGAAGATAAGGACTTTTTTAGGCCTTTTGGAACAAGTTATAACTCGGCCAGAACTAAAGATAAGTCCATTTTGAATAGACCAGTCGATAGGCCTTCTTCAGGTTCTCTTGAACTGTATGCTTAGCTCATTTTCGGAAAAAAATGGATTTAGGCCTTTTTTGCAAAACGCCACGGACTTTTTTAACAGTAGTTTTCTGTGTGGATGTCAACTAAATGCAGGACTTAGTTATAGCCGTGGAAGCCCCATGTTTGCACTATGAGTGATAATTTTTTGGGTTGCACTCAACTGCTGCAGTTAGCCACAAACACATTGTGGTTGAGGCCCCTTGCCTGCGTACGTTCCTGATTTGGGACATATTGAAGAATGATTAATGGCAATCATGATTCGTTATGCTAGATCGTTTTTTTAAAGCTAGAATATCCAAGATACAAATGGCGACAAATAAGATGTGAAGCCACATTTTTGAAAACCGAGGTATTGGTAAGCCAGTGCAAACTAAGTAAGCTAGGATTATGGGGTCTTCAGATACAAAGAATAAAGATGACAATACAACGAGTATATTTTTTTAAGACAGAGAATTCCAGCCGTTCATAGTACGTGATTAGAATATTCACTCTGCCACAACCAAGCCTGTATAGATATTCACGTGGTAAGTCTCTTTGACATGATTTTTTTTGAATATTGGTCTTTAATGTGAAGTCTATTCTCTCTCCGTCCAATCTATGTTTACGAGATTTAACTCCCGAGGTAAATAGTGTTTGGAGGTTTATCTTAAATAGTATCGAATATTCTACTAGTTAAGCTGGCTTTTCTTACAACTAACAAGAGCCACAAAGACGTAAACGTCATGGGAAACGTCTGCGGAAAACGTCATGGTTGCGCATATCTTTGGCTGGTATTGTACAACGATAGATACAAATTACAAAACAATGTTGGTAAGGTATGCCTGAGCAACCACGTAAGTCTTTTTTAATTTCACTCAACTTTTTTTAAAATTAATATTTAAATCAGACATGAATTTTTAGCGTAAAGTAACCACTCCCTTATGGGGCTTCCTCAAACGCAGAGCCTGATAATACAAGCCTATCAAACAGTTCGTAATAAGAATAGAAAATACGAAAAAGAACATATTTTTCAGCAACATTTTTACATACTTCTTAAATGGTGAACTAAAGGGTTGGCAATACTGCACTTAAAAAAAATGCCTTAATCGTCAAATTTGTACAATTCGATTTATTTTACTATCAAACAGGGTTGTATACAATATCATGTTCGCAGTATCTGAACAATACATCCTCTTACCTTTGTACGATTCATTCCAGAGCCATGAATAAAAAGTATATAAAAGAACAATATCCAAACAATAGATCTTAGTTTTATTCTGAAAATTTGCCCAATTACCACTAATTTCCCCTTTTGTATCTGTAACAGAGCATATTTGTTTGTTGTGTTTCTATTTTTTGTTATGTTGTAGACTATAACAGGTAGGCCTAGGGTTGCTTGTCTAGACTTTGTGCTGGAAATGAACTTTACCCCCACCCCTATATAAGCCCTAAACCAATTCAAGATATATGTTTGCACATAAGGGGGTGGGAATGCCAATGAATGTTAAATTTGGATTCATGATGCAATTCTGACTCTATAGGTAAGTTTATTCCTTAGGTACCTGAATAGTATGTTAATATAAATATTAACTAATATATTCTAGATAATTATATTTCTATAGTCTATAATCTTGCCTGTGATTAAGTAGATTATTTACTGAAATAGGTATTTTTTTTAATTATTCAAAACAAGAGCTAAGAGCTCATATGGCACTTGTGACAGGAGATCAGATCTGGTCCATTTATGTCAATTGTGCATCTAGATCTTGTGCTTTTTCTTGAACTCACCAAAGCACTAGAATTTCCCCTGTACTCCCCCAAAGAGATTAGATCTGGTTATGTCAATCATGTATCTGGAACTTGTGCTTATTCTTTCCATCAAGTTTTATCCTAATCTCTCTACTCTAGCTGCTCTCCAAGATTTCTGTTTCCCCTCTCCACCTCCCAATGTCCCCAGATCCAATCCAAATTGAAAATAGAGCATCAGAGACATTACATCTTTCCACATATCAAGTTTGATTAAGATCCAATCACCCATTTGTGAGATAAGTACATCTCAATTTTCACAATTTCCCCTCCCTCTAGCCCCCCAGATGGTCAAATAAGAAGATTACTGTTATCAAGTCAATTTGTGCAGGTCCCTGACATGCCTACCAATTTTCATTGTCCTAGCACATCCAGAAGCACCAAACTTGCCAAATCACTGAACCCCTCCCCCCAACTCTCCCAAAGAGAGCGAATCACAGTCAACTACGGACCTGGTCAAAGTGAGCTTAATACAGTCTATCAATTCATGCATAAATTTTCATTTCCAAGGAGTGTCTTTACGCTACTACTACCACTGCTAACATGTCAACGCAGCAACAAGCCACCTGATACCATCAATACAGCTCAAGCAGGTTCTTTACGCTTCCATGTTTAAAGCTCTGCTCTTCACTCTCTTCAATGAAACTCCTACTGCCTTTACATCTTTCCTTGTGACCTCTCTCTACCTAATTCGAGCACGTCTTCTTTTTCCTCTGACACCATCTGAATTGAAAAAAAGGCAACTCATCCAAATCTAAGAAATTTAACCTTAACCTTGGAAAGGCTATCTTAGCTTTTCTCCAATAAATGCTGTAGATAGTTCAATAAAACCGCATTTTCTAAATGAAAAATTGTTTGATAAACAAACTTTTTGTCTACTTTCATCTTTTTTTTTTTAAACCCACATGTTTCCAAGCCATACTTGATAATTATAATTACCGTGGCTTCTAGTATTTAATCTCAGTTCAAAATTTATCTTCCTATTCTTCCAAACTTATTTCAACTACAAAAAAACTCCGTGTGTCTTACACCTCAACCATATCCACATATTACACTTCAACCATATCCACCCCCGCTACTAATAATACTGAATAAGTATGGGGGAAGTGCAACAAAGTAGGTCAATTTTCTTGATACCTAGCGTCACCTCTTTATGGTTGGTCTTTGAAGCATAGATTTTTTAAAACGTTCTCGAACTCCGAACTCTCAAAACATTCAAATATTCGTTCATTTCGGTAACATTTTCACCTAAGACACCCGAATTATTTGACCAAGTCTAGAAGAGTTTCAGGATGTTCCGTAAAAAGTTGTACCATACTTTTCGTCTTTCATGTTGTATTTGCACAAAAGATCGGATCTTAGATGTGGATTAGCAATGTTGTCAAGCAACCCATGGTACTTGGCCATGCTCAACAGGTCACGCCCAGCATCAGGTTCAGCATGAAGCCGCCCAGATCGCGCGAGGGCACCGGCGAGAGCATGGCATTCTCGGACGCGCCTTCCGGGATCAGCATGGCGCCGATGATCCAGACCGCAAAGGCCGCGGCAATGGCGCCGAAGAAGCCGATTGCGAAGCTGCCCTTGCTGAAGGTCTGGAACACGGCCGCAGCGGCCACCACGCCCAGAAGCGCCACCACGGGCACCATCAGCGCGCCGCCCCAGATCAGCCAGAACGCCAGGAACGGGTAGATGGCGGTGAAGATCAGGAGCTTGCGCGGCAGGTCGAAGAACAGCACCGGCGCCGCCGCGACCAGCAGCAGAACCAGGGCGAGGTTGGGACGCCAATAGGCGTCAGTGGGATACTTGAAGCCGTACAGCAGCTGGTTCCAGCGCTCGGTCAGCACCGAAAAACAGGCCCCGGCCTTGCCTTGCAGAACTTCACGGCATTCGGCCAGCGAGTTTGTGGTCCAAACCCCGTTCAGAATCCACGGCAGGGTGTTTTGCAGCACCATGTAGATCACTGCCAGCGCCACGATGGTAAGCGCGGAGTTCGCAGCATTGGAGAACAGGTTCTCGCGCAGCCATTTCACCACGCCGGTTTCCGACGCCGGCGGCGGGGCCGGCGGGATCTGGGTTTCGCGGACAAAGGCGACGGTTTGTGCGTGTGTATCGCTCATGTCACCGCTCCTTCAGCTTAACGGAGGAGTTGTAGACGTTCATCACGCCCGAGATCAGCAGGCTCAGCGCCAGGTAGAAGAGGCCCAGCAGCAGCATGCCTTCGAGCTCCCGGCCGGTCTGGTTGATGGTGATGCCGCCCAGTGTCGAGCGCACATCCATGTAGCCCACCGCGATCGCCAGCGACGAGTTCTTGGTGAGGTTGAGGTATTGCGAGATCATCGGCGGGATGATGACGCGCAGCGCCTGCGGCAGGATCACGAGGCGCATGGTTTCGCGGTGGTGCGGCCATGGTTGTCATGGTCGAAGAGCCCACTTGCCGGATGGCCAAGTAAATGGGAAAGCGCTGGGACCCCAGGGAAGATTGATCCACCAGGGTTTCCGCAAGCTTTGCATTGTGGTCCAACTGAATACGAACGTAGCTAGGGTTTTCAGGGGAAGCACCGGGAAACACGTCGCTACTAACCACGAATATCGTGTTGCCTGCCCGTTCGGAAGGCGCTTGGACCTGCATGTCACGAACTGTGGTCCGCAACTCTATCCCACCGAAAAGGATGGGACTGACCAAGAATAAGAAAAGGACATATTGTTTCGTTTTGCTCATGAGCTTTCTCCTCTACAAGGTTATGGGTGAGAGAGAAGGGACAACCGCGAATGCGGTCATGCGCTATAAGGGCAAGGTGAATGCCACTTTCCCAAAAACGAGCAATAAGATTTAAATAACTGGTTTTAAACAGTTTAAATATTTTTAGAAGATACGGATGGGTTTGTGAAATGGGGTTTTGGGTATCTTCTTCCGTACCTCTCCTTTTCGGCGTATCTTTCCAGATACCAGGCGAATAGGGTCTGTTTCACCAATTGGCGACACGCTTTGAGGGTCATCTGAATCCACAAGGGCCTCAACCTTCCTCAAAAACAAAAAAAGCCGACCCTCAGGCCGGCTCGGAAAGTGTTGGGGAACGGATCAGCGGAGTGGGCCTGGCCTATCGAGATCGGTCTCATGTTCCAGTGATTCACCATTTTTAAAGGAAAGATGTTAAAAAGTGTTGGAAATAACAAAAGACACCGAATATAATGGTACTACTTTTACTTGTTTAACAATTTTTCAGCATACTTCTTCTAAGAATGATCAAACCGCTAAACATTTACCCTTTGTGGCTCAAAAGAGTCGTATAAATACAAGCCTAAGCTGCACTTACCCCATACTTATAACACACTTAAAACATATTTAAAACATACTTAAAACATAACGGTGAAGCAGTGAGATAAATCAAAAGATAGTTCATTTAAACAAACTATTAAAATAGTGAATTTTCTGTATCTCTGGATTAACTAGGCGAATTCAATTGAAATTTTCAGTAAATATTTTACGAAGGCAGGGGACTCAATGTATTATGTCTGAGAAAAGACATCAGGGTTCGGGAACATCCTTGTCACCTTTTGGTTCATTGTAAAGAGGATCGAAAATGTTTCTTAAAAGCCCAAAACATTAATCCGTAAGCCATCGAGTCAAAGAAATCCCCATGCACAGAAAAAAACTAGAAAATAGAACTATTTCACCTGAATATGGTCCCAAACTTTTCGTTTTCCATTATATAAGGATTGTAATATCTTTGTGTGTTCCATTTACTTGATTGTAAGTGTTTTTGATACCTCCAGACGAAACGATCCTAGTAAAGACCGAACAATGTTGTCATCACTTTTACCCAAGCCACTCTTTAAATGAAAAATTACACAAGAGAAAAAGCCTTCGACATTGTATTACCAGAACTAGTAAAGAGCTAATTACGATGTCACTGCCACCCATGACACCCTTTAAAATATTTTACTATGACGTTGTTTGTGGTTTAACCTACGATTGTGTTGTCATTCTCCATCTTTTATACAAAGATGCAGCTTATTGGTAAAAAAAATTGTATTTAAGATATTGCATTTTGTTAACTAAAAAAGCATATAGATATAACATTTTCTTTTAAAACGAGTCCTTAAACAGCTCCCTATAATATTTCAGTGCCCCGATAGTAACGGAGGAATAATAAGCGTAAAAAAGAGGAAACATTCTATTCATTAGTCATAATTTCAATTATGAATCTATGCTAAAGGACATATCGTTGCCACAGAAAAGAGGAAAACATTAGTGATTCTCCTTCTCGTGTTTGAATTCTATCGAGTTACCACAGGGCTGATGAGCTGTCTATTGCATGCCCTTTTGAAAGCATCTGCGGATGTAAGAAATGTTATTATGGATTTATTTCACGAAATCAAGGGCTTTCACTCAGGAAACCCGAAGCAACGAGCCTCTCCAAGGGGCAAGTTTCAACCACCACAACTTTTGCATCTTTCTTTCAAACTACGCGGTGTTATGATCAGGTAGTTCTCCTCCCAGAGTATATGGAATGTGGATGAGAGTGCCTTGACCACCGTACAGAAGCCACTCAAGATTGTTGCTGAGATAGGAATACATCAAGTTAAAAGAGCAACTTCTGTATATAGGGGACAGTCTGTGACAATTCTTGCCTATGGTTTAGCATCTGGAGACGCAATTCCACCAATACTGGTTTTCCCAATGAAAAAGACAAACCAAGGATGACATTAGGGGCTCCACCTGGTACTGCAGTTTTCGTTAGTGGTAGTGGTTTGACTAGAGCTTCAATGTTCATTGAGTTTCTTCATCACTTTGTCTCCACTGTACGGCCGAGCAAAGAGAAGCCCCAGCTACTTCTTATGGATAATCACGAATCTCACATATCTGTTAAAGCCATCCAGGTAGCAAAAGATAACCATGTGGTCATTTTAACCTTGCCTCAACATACGTCACATAAACTACAACCACGTGATCTTGGGGTCTTCTACTCTATGAAATCCCATTATAGGAAAGCTATTCACAGTTTCTCTTAATGAAGTCCACCACTTTCTTGGTGTTGCTTATCCCCTTTCATTAACACCATCAAACATCACTGCAGGTTTTCAACCAACAGGTATTTGCCCATTTAATGACGAAATTTTTGTCAATGACAACTTTTTGCCATCAGCTGTAACTGACCAGTCACTGCGCCTGCATTTGAGCCAAGAGATGAAGACATGACTTCTTCAAATCCAGAAGAAAGGGGAGATGTAGCCTCTGAACACATACAAGTCACCTGCACCTCAATCTAGACAGTTTCACCTGTCATCATCAGACCATATCCAAAAGTTCATCTGATAAGTTTGATTGTCACTCTTAAAGTTCAACTATTATTGATTTTTTTTATCGGACCATTTTAAAACCATTAAGCGTTATTTTAAATACCAGGAGAATTTCACCCTCCTCGCTCGAAGCACTATCGTCAGCATTTGTACAACAATGCTCCAGAAGAATAATCATGCCTACATTTTTGTGGGGGAGTCTTAATACCAAGATCATATTTCAAGTCAACATTTTTAAATTTTTCAAAAGAGGTTTCAATCCTAAAGACAAATCTTATTCATATGAGAGGCCCTCCACCTCTCCCACCTCTGTGCCGGTGATACAAATGATGAAATCTCTTATGCTATGTTCAAGCCAAAGGACGGTAAGATTCCTATATAGGGGTTTTAGACAAGGCGATTCTCATAGTTTATTTCTTGTTTTGATCTGGCTCTATATTTTGGAGTAATAGGTTAGTGTACTTTTTGTTAAGGGACGTGATCGTCTCTTACTAGGTTGTTAGCTACCGCGTCAATTCAGATATTAGCATATTCCTATAATACGGTAATATGGAGGAGCTGTCACTCTCTGATCATTCATATTGTACACAAATTTCAGTTATATTCTTTTCAATGAAGGAAGGTTAGAAGATAACCACTTCTCTCTACTTGAATGATCCTTCCCGAGAAGTTAGTATTCTTGGGTCTAAAAGGGACTTTTAAGGCTTCAAGCATCATCTCCCCCATGAAAAGATTCCACAAGCCTTTTTTGGACATTTTGCGTGAAGCCACACTATACTAGTATACTAGTTTTGAACTTCAGAGTTGAACGAAAACTTTTATTTTTATTCAAGATTCCTCTCCCGGTATTCCATATAGATTGGGTTTATATTATCACTTTTGCTGAAAAAAAAATTCCACAAATAAATACAGACCATATTTGCATAAATCACAAGTCTAAAAGTCCTAAAGTAAGGTGAACTTGAGAGCATGGTTACAATCAAAATCACTCTTGCCACCGTATCCGGAGATGACGACCTTGCCCTGGCCCCGGCCTGCGACGCATCCCCTCGAAAAGGGCCTACAGCTCGGGGCATCTCGGAGGTCTCAACGGCCTCCGTGAGGTCGAACCACCGATCGCAAGCCTCCCACTCACTTTCCAGCGGTCCCAGCGCTCCCATCACCAAGGCCCGCAGTCGCCAAATCTCCGGATCCTCGGGATGATTCGCGACGGCAACCCGACTGTAGAACCGCGCGTCGCGCCGCCAGAGCAACTCACGATCGGTCAACACCTGCTCGATCCGTCGCTGCAACCCGCCTCGGTCCGTCGGAGCGTATCCCAAGATTTCATGAATGCTTGTATACTGCCCAAAATCGACTGCTTCGGCCAAATAGGCCTCCATCGTAGTCGTAATTCCTGTGACCTCGGGGGCAACATCCCAGTCGGCACCGAGTAGCCAATGGGCGAGGCATTCATAGTATCCGTCCCGTGGCAAGTCAGAGACATCTTGCCGAATCGTCGATTCCTCGCCGACCGGTCCCGGCTCGCGCACGCCCATCGAGTCCACGGAAACACCGTCCAGGTCGCGCAAGAAGAGCAAGAACCAATCCGGCACCGGCAAGGGAGGATCCGGCAATTGCCACATCCGAGCCGCATCATCGGCAGCGTTGGTGAGCAGTCGTTGGCCGTCGGGCGAAAACGAGGCGTCATAGACATCGCGCGTGTGGGTAAAACGCTCGGTCAGGGGTCGCCCACTCTCCCAGTCCCAAACCCGCACGCCCCCGTCTGATCCCACCACCACCACACGTCGTGCCTCGGCATCAAAATGCGCCCGGAGCACCGGGCCCGCGGGATCCTGCACCGTTCCAACTGCGGAAAAGGTCACCGGATCCCAAATGCGTACCGTACCATCACTCGATGCGGTCAGGGCCAAACGACCCTCGGTTGAATACTCCGCCCAGTTGACGACATCGTCATGCTGCAGCGGGCTTACCCAAAATTGAAGAATGGCAACTTGCTGCCACAACAGGCAACCCTAGTCGATTTGCATTTGGCGAGGACTACCAACAAACCGAAATTTGTGATTACGAAAATATCGAGGATTACGCCGCGATAGCGGGGATGATAGACGACCACCAGCTTCGTTATGAAAGCAGTGCAAATTGCAATGACGGTGCTTTTTACCACACTGTTGTAGGGATGTATCGCCCTAACGCTCTTGGTTTTCACGACATGATTGGTAATGTCAGAGAGCTACTACAAAGCTGTCACCAATGGTCAGACAAAACTGATGGAAGCTGTATTGAATACAAAATTGCAGGCGAAGCCTGGCACTGGCAAGCTAGAGGCGCAACAACCCCAGATTGGATCGCACATGACTTCTACGGCAGTATCGAAGGGTTTCGACTCGTCCTGGATACCCCAAGAAAACACGCTTATTCTGCCGAAACCACGCAATTTAAGCACGAGTTGAATATCGCACAAGAAAAAGCACGCGAGGCTCACAATAGAATGAAATCCATCCCAATTGCCCCTACCGGATTAAGGGCTCTCCCTCAGGATAACAACAAAGTAAAACTAGAGTGGACGACAGTAAATCAAAAACAGGTGACTTATTCGATATTGAGAAGCTACTTGGATGAAAGCAATAACATCAAACGTGAAGAAGAACTTGTTGCCTCTGACATCGAAGCTTCAAACTATATCGATCTGCGCCCAGGAAAAGGCCCAACAAGTTATCGAGTTGTTGCCAAAAATCCAGCAGGAGAAAGTATGCCCAGTACCGCTGTGACCATCGGCGACTTCAAATCTCATTCAGTTAGTAAACGCATTGAAGCAGAGCACTTCCTGGCATCTAGACATATTTGGCACGGTAGTGATGAACAAAATGAATATGTTGGACTAACGGCCAATGCACATCATCACGTTTCACAGAACCGTCCTCACTTTCCAGCCTGGTTAAAAGCTTATGCTAACTCTGATGCTTTTTGACTAAAAAACAACAGAAGTTGCTTTCTTAAGACAAACGTTCTCTGAAAAAAAGGCATAACCTTGTCACAGTGGAAGCTATATTGTTTATCCAAATATACTATACCAGCACCATTCCCCTACCCCTCCTACCTTACGTGTATGTGCCTAACATGTATTGCATAGAACTGTGAGAATGCATTCAAAAAAATGTAATCTTGAGATTATTAATCTAAGCTATTTGATGCTTTTTTCAAATTTTTAATTAATTGTTTTCTTTCATATATTCCAGATGGGAGTCCATAGCAATTTAAAAAGATTTTTGATTTCAATATACAACTGGATTCAGCTCCACAATCTGAATCAGATAGTGTGAGCATGAGTCCCCTAACACAATCCCCCAAAAATATATTCCTGCCAAAAACTTGTATCTGCAGCATTTTGTCACATCTGCCAAAGATAGATGGTAAAAGCCACATACATACTTTAATCTATAAACTCTTGCAAATAAATGGCTTTTTTGTATTTAAAAATACATTGCATAAAGCAAGTTATATTCAATTCTGACAGATAATTATGACATAAAGAAAGAAAAGCTGGAAAAAAATGACAGAAAACTTTCAGATTTGAAAAGAACTGTAAGGAAAATCTGCCCCTAGCTACACAGCACTACTACCATTGCTTGCATGTACCTAATGTGGGGTACTTCCCATGAGACCTTAAAGGTTTTGATCATGACAGATGGCTTCTGGTTCAAAGAACCTGGAAAAGTTTGGTGTCAGTATTTTGGCAAATACACTGCTTTGAGATCCCCCCCCAAGCATCTTCCTTCAGCCCAACAGTTTTAAAACAAGTAGTCAAACTGGTACCTAAATTTCAGCCAGTAATAGGACAACATATGTGTTATATGAGTACTTTTGTTCCCTTGTTAGCCAGGTTTTTTAATACTACACTTGTTCATTGATGATTGTGCAGAAAAGTAGTTGCAGGGAAGATGCTAAAATATTGACCACATTCAAGTTCAGTGCCACCACATGGATGAAGAGTCCCACTTTTCCTCAATTTCACCAGGTGTAAACCAGTTTTATAAAAATTAACTTGAATTTTTGTCAAATGAAATAAAAAGTAACACTCATAAATTAAAACGAAGATAAATTGTATGAGAGACGGCCGGTTTACTTCTTTTTTCGATCATCCACTCTTTATGCTAAAGTTTTTAATTGAAACTATTTTACTTATTGATTGGCTTTGAAGACATCAAAAATGAAAACTGACTTATTTTAACCAAATATGTATCAATAAGTCCTTTTAGTCTTGAGGGATTTGTTAGATTACCTTTTATCCCACTAACAGTAGCATTTCATTATAGTATTCGTTCTTGAAACAATGAGGGAAGAATTAGAACTTCAGCCAAATAGCAGTGGTTGAGAAAAGGAGTATAAGGTTAAGTTATGTTCATTTCAAGTTTTAATGTCAACTTCATTTTTATTTAAAAGTAAACGCTTGTTTAATATTTTAGTTTCTGTTTGTTATTCCAAATATTAGGGATTCTACTACCCCTCCATCCCTATCCCAAGGATATCATTAAACATATTTGCTTTTTGAAATAAAATTAGATGGTCTTAAACAAATTATCATTCTGCAATAGGAGTGGAGCTTTCGTTCAATTAAATAAAAAACAAGTTTTCTCAACTGAAAATAAGGAGCAATGCTAAAACTTAAAAATAAACAGAAATTAATACGTATACGAGAGGATTCATCCCTCGTCAATACTTCGCTCTTTATGCTAAAATTTGAATTTGTTCAAACTCTCTAAGAATTAAGTAAAAAAACAAGTTTTCTTTTAACTGAAAGTACGGAGCGACATTAAAACTTAAAACGAACAGAAATTACTCCTTGTATGAAAGAGGCTGTTCGCTCCGCAACGCCCCGCTCTTTACGCTAAAGTCAACAAAGGGTTATTGCGAGGTTAGTCTAGGTTTACAAATAAGAATGGTGCAGCTTTGCAGTGGTACAATCTCTCTTTTCTTTCTTTTCCTCCTTTGTTTCAATGTGTTCTAATTTTTTTGTTTTTATGTGCAGCTCTATAAAAATGCGTAGCCTTTAATGCGAAGCAATTAAGAATCTGAGACTCAATTCATAGCTATCAAACTGGCATGTCTTTCTCTAAAAGTTAAGAGATTGTGTTTTGAGATTCCTCCTGCTTATACTCAAGGCTTTCAATCTTCAGGGATCTCTAATTATGAAGCATATAAATGAGCTGGGATTTTCCCAAAGTCGTAACATATCTACATCACTGTTTCTCACTAGAAAAGGGTAGAATGGCAATTTTCTAAAAATATTATTGTGGCGTTTTCAAGCAAAAATTTACAGATATACAATTAATGCTTGTTTAATAAGATAGATGTACTAATTTATAGCAGTATCTGGCATCTTAATGATGTAATTATTCATTTGAATTCTGGTCGTTTTAAGTTTCAATAATTGCTGGAGTATTCTGCTCTTTTTAGATTTTAACATGGTAGATGCCCTTTTTTAACGAGTTTGTTTCCTAAATGTTTTGTTTTAACTGACGTTTCCTTGGTCCTGAACATTTCAATTGAGTTGTCTAAAAGAATTTCAAAGCAAGTAAGCAGTTGAAGTTTCCGTGATAAAGATCAATAAAAACACATTTTCCCTCCAAAATGTACAGATATAGTCTACTTGCCTTAACAGTTTCACAACGATCCAAGAAAAACAATGTTAGGTCTATTTAGGGGCTTCACGAATCGAATACAACCCATTTTTTTAATTTCTTACCCCCTACAAGGTTTGTATGGCCCAATAGACATGCCCAGAATGTTTGTAGCCAATTGGGCACGAATCAAATTTTGGACGTCATGAATCAATAACGCATGTTTTTTTTTTTTTTTTTTTTTTTTTTTAGTTGAAGAGCAGAATTCGGAATATGTATTGACGCTGTTATGTGAATGCTTTGTGGGAGTGTTTATTAGTCTTTTGTCCTATGCTCTTGTGGCCTGTGATAATCATATGATATTCCGTCTTGTCGCTTTGAATCCTACTCAAGAAACGTTTGGTCATGTTTTTGGTGGTGGGACGAAGAAGATTGTTAGAGTAGTGGCTTCTGCAGCAGGGAGTAACTTGGTAAGTTCTTAATTTTTTGTTTTCTGTTATTATAATATAACTAAGGTTTCAACTACTTAGTTTAAGGTTTCTGATGCAACAAATAGAGATAAAAGGATTTATCCCTATTTGAACTATTATTTGTACGTAATGGAAAGGTATTGTGATCTTCGAAACTACTTCCACAGTTTCGCTGTTAAGAAACATATAGTTCTATCAACCTGTGTGTAAGTAAGAATTTATTTGGGGAAAAGAGGAGGGTCCTACCCGACATTAATTCGGACAAAACTCTTTATAAATATTCATAGGGGCTTTCATGGATTCAGAAGTTTTCCTTTTTGGTATTTTTTTTAAGAATCCATTGACCAATAAAGCCACTTAAATAAGAAAAAAAAATATTTCTGGGTTCTTGTGGAAAGATGTTCATTGGACAAGTATCTGAATAGGCTATGCATTTTTATTGCAGTAGTTCAAAAAAGGTTTCGTGTATTTTTTTTTACCAAGTTTATACAACATGTTTGGTATTTACTATATTTTACTGCAATTAATCAATAATATCTTGAAAGGTATATGGTTAATTGTGACACACCTGCAGAATTGATTACCCAATTCTTATAGTTCTCTAATGAAAGTAGTACGGAAATAGGCGGCCCTTACATAAAAAAGGCCGCATAAGTGTCCCATGCAAAGATTCTAATGGTGTTCTTTGTAATTCAATCCGATTAGATTTAAAAATAACTAACTTTGACTTGTTATTAGCCGAGATTTGTCCTTTACCCCCTTTGAGGATAGCTTAGCAAACAGCTTTTGACTATCACCTCAGAATGGTGAAAATGATATACACGATCTTGTGGTATAGCACCGACGATATTATCATCTCCTGTAGGTTTTGCAGTGGAAATGTTTGGTCTTGGGTGTCCCATTGGATTGATGGTTTCAGACATATGCCATAGAAGGATGATTAGAGAACCTGGAAATGTGTCAATAAATAAAAGAAAGAAGAGTTTGGTTGGAAGAACGGCCAAAAGCTAGGGCCAGAAAATGTATTTTGTTCAATTGGCTTAAGATTTGCATATGAAAGTCATTGAGTCAAGGCAACCCCGACTCACAAAAAAATGGAAGAAAAAAAATGGTTTACCTGAGAATTGACCCCTAAAAAGCGCTTAAAACTTTTTTTGTGATATTTTTTAATTTTTCAAGGATCGTTGCTTGTACTAAGGAAGCCGCAGATTTCTGTTTGAAGAGGGGAGGGCGTCAGGGGACCAGAAATAGGCAAGAACCCTCGTTGTCTTTGATCAGTTTAAAGCTTGCAGCCGCAAATCTCTTGGCCAAGAGGCAGGGGCGCAGCTAAGGTGAGAGGGAAGCAATGTTTTGGAACTTTGGGTAGCTTTGGCGTCTTAATTAGCTTATATGTCTGCATTTGTTGGCACACTGGACGATTTTGCATTCCACTTGACACCACTGTCAAGAGGAACCTAATCAACCAAACAGTTAATGAATTTGTTTGTCACACGTCAAAGCCAAGGAGGACCGAAATCCTTTGGCGGAGTTCTGGAATCAGAGAAAAGAAAAAAGACACTGCCAATATATACAAGATAAGCCGTCCTGGCTAAGTAGTTGGCGCCTTGAGGGCTTAGTGCCGTCATACATACAACATATAAAGTATTCAGTTTTTATGGAATAACATACAGCAGCAGGCATACAACATTCAATACTAAATTAACAAAAAAATAGTTTGGGGTATGTTCTTTCCGACAAAAATAGAGTCAATTTGCAAGCTTTTGTGATTACCTCATTTTCTGTTGGTACGCAATACAGCTTCGGACCTAAAAACACAAAATTGGAAATCAAGTTGCTCACCGTCTCAGGTTTTAACAAAAATAATTCATTTGGGGCCTGGCGCTTCACTAGCCCCAGATAAATTGACTCGTTGAAAATGATAAAGTCCATTCGATAGCTAATATAGGAATGCCTTTCCCAAATCTTCTAATAAACTTTCGGTTTTATAAGCAAAGTGAATCAGTACACCCATAATATACTTGAGCTTCTCCCTCCCTCGGCCATTGGCACCTAAGCACATTGTAAAAGAATGCAAACATGAGTTTTTTGAGATTTCTGTAATTGTGCTATCAGCAGCAAAATTTGTATTTAAAATTACCTTTCTTTTTTTCCCATGTAAAAGGACCAATTTGGAGCCTATGATGGTGAATGAGGTAAGGTTTGAATCGGCAACGGTTGGAGCACATTCTCTTGGGTCGGAAACAACGTTACAACAACTTTTATTGCGCACACTCTCGCACATTTTACCAGAGGCTTCATTTAAAATGAGTTCAAAGATTTCTTTTTCAGTCTTCTTTTTCGCTTCTGAACGTTAACTGACCTGAGTGTCAATAAACGTTTTCAAATGTGGCTTTTGGTCAAACTGAAGGGCTCTGTGTTTCCTTGTGACATTGAAACCTTTGGCTAGCATCTATCTCAAAATAAGTTGATGTACAACGATATTCTCTTTCTGATGAAAGTCAGCAATAAGTTTTGTTTTGAAGGTGTTAATTGCACACCCCCATCCTCTACCAAAGAAATATTAAATGGACTCAAATAGTTCTTAGTCACTGGTCTGCTTATGCACGGAAAAACAAAATCGTTTATCGAATCGTGAAGTTCCTCCGGTATTTCACCATCAGTTCCAAAAACCATCCTTGTGGTCCATTCTCCTCAAAAGTGGCAATGTCGGATGTCGAATACATCTACCGGGTCCCACATCCGTATTGTTCAGTGCTTTACAAATCGAGCGGACAGGACCCGTCGCGCATGGATGTGATCGCCCTGTGTGTCCAGCCGCTCAGTGAGGAGCGCATCCGCGCCCACATGCTGCTGAGCATCCTCGACGACAACAGCGACGAGACGACGATGCGAGCCTTCCAACAGACGATATTCGGCCAGGACAAGCCGATCCTGGAAAACCAGTACCCGAAACGATTGCCACTCGATCCTCGCGCCGAGACACCGATCCGGGCCGACAAGTCAGCCATCGTCTACCGCCGTTGGCTGCGCGACAAGGGCATCACCTACGGCGTGATACCCGCTGCAGCCTGAGGGAGAACCGCAGATGCTTGAATCCGCCCACCGCCAGTGGCATCCGATCGCGTCCGGCGAGGAGCTTGAATACCGGCACACCTTCCATGGGCAGTTGCTGGGTCGCGAGTTTGCCGTTTGGCGGGCTGACGACGGCTACGTCAATGTCTGGGAAAATCGCTGCCTTCACCGCGGTGTTCGCCTGTCGATCGGCATCAATGACGGTACTGAACTGAAGTGCCAGTATCACGGCTGGCGCTATGCCAATCGCACGGCCGGCTGCACCTACATTCCGGCTCACCCCGCGGATGCGCCGGCGCGCACCGTCTGCAATCGAACCTATCCGGCGGTCGAGCGGTACGGTCTGGTCTGGTCTGGTGAAGCGCCTGAGGGAGAGGTCGCGGATATTGCAGAACTCTCTGGCGATGATCCTTTGCCTTTGCGTCCCATTCCGGTGAATGCGTCCAGTGACATCGTTCTGCAGATGTTGCCGGAGTACCAATTCCAACCGAGTGCATCGCTCGATGCGGGTCCGGCGGACGTATCGCATACACGAACCGACGGATTGGCGGTTGTCTTGAGGGCGCAGTCAGGAGCGGATGAAACCCGGGCCGTGTTCCTGGTCCAGCCTGTCTTGCTAGAGCCGGGGAGGGGTGGGGGGACTAGACACATCAGTGCTGTTCACACATAAGTATGACTGTCTAAGCTTTTCAAGGTGGGGGACAATAAAATTTTTGTCACTCCTTTTACTACTCCTTTCTGGTGATGTCCGGACTTACATTTGATGTCCGTGAAGTCAAATATTTCTGAGCTAAGACTTCACGTGGGAGGAGACAGAAGAAGTGTCCTTACTCTAAACTGTTCATTTATTCTACAGTGTCTATATGCATAGTTTGAAAAAAAAAACACAAGAGAAGAACTTTACAGTACTGTACAAGAGGAACTATTTGTAGCACTTCAGAAATCCGTATATGAAATAATTTCCAAGGTTCTTAGAAACACGTTCTACTGTATTAAAATTGCCAAGAGTTCTAAATTCTGGTATGATAAACCTAGTTTTTCTGATTCCCATTTCCAAAAGACAGAGCATCATAAATTCTACAAACCTGTGTCCTAATTAGGGTTCTAGAATCCAATATAAATTTCAAAGATAAAATTGACCCACATCGCATTAACATTAAGCTTCATATTTCCTGTTCCAAGACATTCAAAAGTTTACACCAGGCTTGGTATGATGGCGACTTTGATGGTGCAGTTTCTATTTTGATGTGTCATCACGTCGTGTCTGACGGATTTTAGGCTTATTGAAATTCTCAGTTCTCAAAATTCTCAATTAGGCTCTTTGAATGTTCTCAAATTAGCTCTTTGAAATTCTTAAACATTAGGCTCTTTGAATATTCTCAAATTAGGCTCTTTGAAATTATCAAAATTTTATTTTCGTGAATATGAATTATGCTCCCATTGAATTTGTATATTAATTACTGTTTCTGAATTTGTGTTGACTGGCCATTTTTTATAAGGCAATTTCTCTGTAAACATGTTTCTAAAACTCCGGTAAATATAGGCCGTAGTTCATTTCTTACTAAGCTACTACTACTGCTGCAGCCATTGTGTCATTTTGTTGAAATATTTTTCATTTTTTGTATTTGGTCAACAAAATAATTTCATGTGTAAGAGCCTGCCACAGTTTATACTTCTCCCTAAACTTTGTGCTAATCGACTTTCTCCATCGATATCACAACATTAGCAGGGGGTGAGGTGGTTGATTTGAGATAAGTAAAAATTTACACGATATTTTTTTTTAATGGCAGAAACCATGGATTTTAGAGTCAAGTAGGGTTCAAAGTTTCTTCCCTTGCGTATAAACACCCATGGGTAGTATCAATTTAGGGGTTCTTTTCTACTTCTTTCAAGTGTTTCTTGTGCTTTATGAAATGGAGTTCGTCTCATTGATCTTCCGTGCAAAAAAAGTGTAAATAAGTGCGCACCATATTTGTTTGCAAGCAGTAAAATATAGCCGCCTTAGTCAAACCTTCGCAGTAAGTAAGACTAAAAAAAACGGAAGTTTGATAACACTGTACATGCATCAAAGGAATCTGTATTTTAAGCTGATTCATTCATGAAAAATTCAAAATTGCTCATTGAAAGCTATTTGTATAAGAAAATTTGCATACTTTTAGAAAGTGGGGCTAAACAGCCCCCCCCCCCAAGAGGTGTGATCTTGATAAGTATTGTGTTATCAAATCTAAAATATCTGAGAACACTAAAGTGGGGTATGAAGTTCCTGTCCATAAAAATAAGAAATCAAATTTTTGAGGAATAATGGTTACAAATGAGTGTGTTTTTTTTTCTAAGGGCGATCGTAATTCAAAAAAAAAAAAAAATCAGTTGTAACAAAACAGCGACATGAAAACGAACAGACATTAACCTGTACATGAGGGCGGCTGCCATACCCTTCAAGTTATGCTCTTGGCGCTAGAGTTTAAGTTTTATCTCTGAAAGAATAGTTTGGTTAATTGTAAGCAAAATTCGACCGAGTTCATGGGACCACCGATGGATCATTTCTTAGGAAGAAGGAGAGGGGTTGATCGATGGCCTTCTGCAGCGCCCCCGTATTCAAGGAAACCCCATCACCAACTGCCCCAAAACTGCTGATATCAACGTCTCCCGCTCGTGACGCGCAGAGCGTCATCGCGAATAGGAACAGCATCATTGCTTTTCGCTGATTCATTGGCCTATGCATTCCTAGTTTACTTTCGATGCATCGAAAACACATCACCTTCAGGGTTCCCGGGCAAAGTCCCCTGCCACGCTTTAAGCTTCTGAAGCAACTGCTTCACGGTTTGCGGACGCTGCGTCTTCAGATCGTTTTTTTCCGACACGTCCGCAGCGATGTCGTAGAGCTCGACGTAGCTAAGATCCTTGTTAGTCACCAGCTTCCAAGTCTGATCGACTACAGCAAACGAAACCCAATGGTCAGGCTTACTCTTGGACGCCGGCCAACGGGAGGGGTATTTCCAGAATAGGGGTTTGGTGCGGACGGGATAAGGTTGCCCCTTAAGCGTCGCGACTTGGCTGACACCGTCCGGTTGGTAGCCAGCAGGCAGATCGACGCCAGCAACGTCACAGAACGTCGGCAACAAATCAACCGCCGACATTAAAGACACTTTATCCACCTTACCGGCGGGCACTTTCCCCGGCCACCGCGCAATAAACGGGACACCAATACCACCCTCAAAGAGCGAGGCCTTGTAGCCTTTACGACCACCAGTGATCCCTTTGGACGCCCCCCTTCCAAACCCCGCACCGGTGGCCGAGTCATAGAAAAGCGAGAGTTCGTCGGCGGCACCTGCAGGTCCGTTGTCTGAACTGAAAATAACCAAGGTGTTATCCGTCAGCTCCAGCCTGTCCAAGGCATCGAGTATTTCCCCGACTCGGTCATCCGCATGAGACAGAATCGCGGCATAGATATTGTCCCCCTCATCATCCAATCCCCGAAAGCGCCAGCGATATTCGGGAAGAGTATGGTGAGGGGTATGCGGCTCATGGAGCCACACATTGCACCTTAACACAAGTAATGAAGTTGCTCATTTTACGCACTCACCGCTAAATGAAAGTACTGAAGTTACTGGCACTCAGCAGCACCATTGAAAGGGGCAGGGGTAGGCATTTTCACAGCCCTATTTTTTCCCGGGGGCGAAATTTCCACCACAAAGGGCCCTTTTTTGCTAAACAATCCATTCTGTCCAATTATTTTGAAATTACTGCACACCTATTAACCATTAATTTGCTTAAGATGAGATATTAGCAATAATTAGCATAAAGTGATAATCCATTCTCTCCAATTGTTATGAAATTACTGCACGCCTATTAACCATTAACCTACTTAAGGTATTATGAGACATTAGCATTAATTAGCATGGTCATTATCCTAGTGCAAACCGGGTTGGGCATGGATTGGAATCGGAGTGACAGAATTGTTTGTCAACCTGCTGATTAAAGATCTCGTTTGTTTGTTATCATGAATTTGCAGGAGCTCAAAAGCGGAAATTGGCAGCCATTAAGAAGGAGAAAGAGGCAAAAAATCAGTGTTCTCTGAGTTGATTGGATTAAGAAACAGAACCCGTGTGGACCGGTTCAGGAAGTAAGTGCAAATTTATGTATCTGTTCTTTTGGATTTCAGTTTTCTGTGCCACTCACAGTTTTGCGGACTAAAAGAAATGAATTTACACGGAAAAGAACTTTCCGCATCACGGTTCACAAACTTTCGCAAATTAAGCAGGCTCTGTCGAGAATTACGGAAATCGTTATTATGTAGGAAATATTGAATAAAAATTGAGCATATTACCTTAACAAAAGTAGGAAAAGGTGCAATCAGAAAATTTCAAACACCTTTCTGTATCTGTGTTAATGCAACAACAGTCTCGTTAGACCCGGGCCCAAGATAACGATTTTTTTTTTACCATATGCAAGACGTCACATACGAACTAGTGCTATTCTATTGATTCTATTAGAATCAAACAGAAAGTTTGATTCTGTTCGACCGTCGATCCTATGCAGTGCAATCTCGCGGGTGATGGTGAACCCGAAAGACAATAGGGCGACGAGGGCCAAGGCGATGCCCAGCTGAACCAAAAGCGGTATTTCATTCGAAGGGATAACCGTATCGACAATCACCGCGGTGATAATCGGAACCAACGCTCCTAACAGGCCGATTGCCGCCCCGGACAACACCGCCGTCAGTCCGTCGCTGCGAATGTCGCGCCATACGAACTTGATCAAATCGCGCAAACGCTGCGGTGTCTCGGACAGAGGCCGGTAAAAGCTGTACGCCGTTGGACCGATATCGCTGGCTTCGTCGTCGCCGACCGTCCGCATTTGTCCAGTCTGCCCGTCGACGAACCGATAGCGCCCGCCGGCGCGGGGCAGTAAGGCCGTTGGAGTCCGACCATCCCCCCGGGCGGATACCAAAATGCCCAAATCCTGTTTGTGCCAGCCCGGTCGAAGCAGAACGCGCCGCGTTCTTACCCCCACACATCTGGCGAGCGTGGGGATATCTGCCAAATCGGTTGAGGTGCTGGCCAGGCGCTTGGCATCCACCGGTACGCCCAGCAACTCCAGCGCCCGGGACAGCGCCTGAGAAGTTGGCCCTAAACTGCCGCGTACGCTTGCGCTGCCGGTCACGGCGATTGTCGAGCGGCTCAGGGCCTCGAGGCTTGATCGAACTTGACGCTCTGACTCCGTTCTGGCCGCTGCCAGCCGGGAAATGGTCTTGGCCGATTGCGCGTCTGCCAATTCTTCAAGTGCTTTTGGCAGCCTGGCGTGAAAAGACGCCAAATGCTGCGCACAGATTTCGGCATTGCCGATCGAGGCGCTCGATTCCGTCCACATGTTCGAAGATTCGCGCACGGAAAAGCGTAGCGGTCCCGCCAGGGGAATGGTTGCCGGTCCTTCGATGTCGATTTCCGTACCGACAAGGCGAACGCGTCCCACCGCTGGAATGACAGCCCAAATATCTTGATAAGTCGGGAAAAGTTACAAATTATTTTTAATAAAAAGATACTTTCACAAGCAGTAATGTAGGCTCTAGTGGCAGCGGGAGTAAAATTTAAAAGAAAGAAACTTGGAGGAAATATCTGAACAAATTATCTAAGAAATAGGCCTATAAAGCACCAAGAAGGCTTAGGTTTCCTTTAAGGATTTTTTTTTGTATTCCGGAATCAATAAACTTTTGTCTTCCAATCTGTATGGTTACTGAAAAAGGGCACTAGAACTTTTAATTTCAGTTCAAATGAGTCCTCTACCAATCTTAAAGGATCACCGACTCTATACGATTAACCCTGCAAAAAGAAAACAAACAAATAAACACTCACCACTGTTATAGAATCTTTAGGAACGGAGAGCATTGTGAAGTTTGCCTAATAAGCTCCATTTGTCAGTTTTCAGATTTTTTCTGTGGCAACACTGACGAATACGTGATATTGACCTAAAAACTTAATAATCTTAAAAAAGCCAAAAGAAGACTCTTGTAAAATCACTGTTTGGAGATATGAACAGACCAGAAATGGCTCCTGGAGGAGGGGAAAAATCTTCACTTTTATGTCATTGGCACTTTAAAAAGCTTATAGCTGAAAAATATTAATTTACCCCCCTTCTCTCCAATAAATTAGATAAACTGCATCTTTTTCTGAGTTGAATTTTGTTTACCCTTAATTTCTTTAAAACAAAAATTTTCAGGCCCTACCGAAAACTAACCAATAAACGGGCAAATTCAGACCATGGCCTCACCTATGGATTTCAGCTCTTATAATACAGTATTTATGCTTCTGAAACTTATTTCCTATCTGTTTCCAGAAAGGAGATACAAATTGGAAGCAAATATTGTACCCATAGTATCTTATTATCTTGCATCGCAACACAAATTGAAAATCTTATTCAAAAGAAACATTCTAGAAAGTACTCTAGGAGAAGCATTTTTGTGAAATTTTAGGAAATTATTTAAGTCACATTTACAAGGAGCTTATTAATTACAATCCTGCATATGCTAATTAATTTTTTTTTTACAAACTCCTATTTCACAATTTATATCAGATAATACTATACCTTCTAAGCAACCAGTACTCCAAAAAGCTTTAAATAAAACTATTTCCTGTGTTTAAAAAGCTCCCCAGTTTCTGGTGGTCTAATTCATTGGCCCTCTCACTGGTGCTTGAAGAGTTTTTTTTTTTTTTAAGGTTGTCTTGTATTTATTTTATCTCAAGGACTTTTTCTTGATTTTTTTTTCCCAGGTTACCAGATCAAAGATAAAAAAAAAATTGTATACCATTCATCTTGCTTAGCTGGAATTATCTTTTGTTTTTTTTTGTTATTTATTTCAGTATTTTAAAATGCTTAGCCAGTGTGGTCTCATAATTATTTTTAAGCTCTTAGGTCAGATTTCTGACTTATGCCTGGCCTGCCTAATGTCAATTATTTTTGCAGAGCAGTCTAGAGGCTATATCCTAGCATGAGGGCGTGAGGACTGGGATACAATTTTAATGGGAATAAATATTTAATTCTTTTCTTTATATTTTTTTTTTCACTTATATTTAAAGGTTCAGTATTGGACTTCTTTTTTTTTATATTGCAAAAACGTTTGATAGAGGGCCTGTTGAGATATTCTAAGGACATACAATTTATAGCTGTCTTTTAAAACCTCGTGAGTATTTACTAAGGCACCTAAAAGGATTTTTAAGCAATGTAATACACTATTCAAAAAGTTATTACCTTATTTGCACTTTGGAGCAAACAAAGTCCAATGTTGGATCTGTTCGGCTCTGCTGTTGAGATGGTGGTTAAAACACCATGTTTTAACCATGATCCATGGTTAAAACACCATGGTTTAACCATGGTGGTTAAAACACTATGATCAAGGGGATCATTCTTCTGTAGTTTAGAGTAGACACTGCTGCACATCAATTTCTAGCGATCGAAATTCTATAGTGTTTATTATATACCCGTTAAGTAATGTGTAAAGCTGTTGAAACATGAGAAAAGCAGAATGTATAATAAAAAGACAAGATAGAGATCCAAAATAGATAGAAACCTTCGTCAATTTATGTTATGTTCCTTGTGGAAGGAAAAAATATCCGTAAAATGTCATTCATTCTGAACAACAGGATAAGTAACCAAATCCAAAGAGTGAAAAGACCATCATCACATGGTTTATCACATCATCACCATCATAGCATGGTAAAGCTATAAAATACCATCATCACAGGTATATTATATGAGCATAATTAAGCGCAGGAATATTTCTATTTCTTGAGAAGGGCTTCTCAGATAATGGCATGCTAATTTTTAAACCCCGCAAACTTCTGGAGAAGTTTCGATATTAGAGTGTCCATCCAAGCGTTACTAATTATCTTTTTAGCAATGCCTGTGATGTCAATGCCGGAAGCAATGTCTTTTCCAGTATTTGGGGGGAGGGGGGAGAGGTACAAAAAAACTTTACAGAACTTGAAAAAAATTAGCATGTATTTTTATTATTTTCCCTGATTCGTACGAAAATCTGGCGGGTTAAAACCCGCTATCTCCCCCCCCCACCCCTTTGACACAGCCCTGGGGGACAGGTCAATAGTTTCCGCTACTTTATTTCCTTTTTCACAAATATCCCTAGCTTTTTTTATTGTTTTAAAAAATAGAGCTTTGAGAAAGGGACAAACTTTAGCGTAAGGAGTGAGGCGTTGAGGAGGGGCCAGTCCCTTTCATAAAAGGAATAATTTCTGTTCGTTTCAAGCTTTAATGTCACTCCTTACTTTCAGCTGAAAAAAATTGTTTTTTTATCTAATTTCTGATCGTTTTTTAAACAATGCCAGGAAATCTGACCCCATTTCCACGGAGAAGCCACCATGGAAATATCCTCTAGATAATTCAATCACGTTCAAAATTTACCGCGGACAGGTGGGGGGCGGTGGGTGAAGCGCGGTGCTGGGGGGTGGGGGGGATCTGCGCGAACGGGTGTGCTTTGGGTGGGGGGGGGAAGGTTTACTTTACGTTAGATGAGCTTTCACAGAAGAAGACTTCCGTGTGGGGAGGGTTTCCCCCTCCATATATGAAAGGTGCCCCCTCCTGAATATCTTACTCTACGCCAAAGTTTGACTGTTTGTCCAAATTTTTTATGAGTGTTTACTGAAAAACTGGGGCTTTTTAATTAGAATAGGAAGCTTTTTTGAAAGTGCCAACAGGCTTAGCGTAAAGAGTAAGGTAATGAGGAGGAGGCATCCCTTTATATAAAGAATAAATCTTCCAAAATTGATTTGCAAATTAGGTTTTAATTTTTCATATACGGTGAGCCAAATTTGAACCTCCATATTGAAAAACGTTCAAAAAAATTAAATACATAAACACAAGTTTTCTTAACTTAAAATAAGGAGCAAGATTAAAACTTAAAATGAACATAAATATTTCCGTATATGAAAAGGGGTTGTTTCCTCCTCAACGCCTCACTCTTTACGCTAAAGTTTTTACTGTTTTAAAAAATAGAGTTGTTACAAAGAGTCAAACTTTAGTGTAAAGAGCGAGGTGTTGAGGAGGGAACAACACCTTTCATACACGGAATAATTTCTGCTCGTTTTAAGTTTTAGTGGCGTTCCTTACTTTCAGTTGAAAAACTTGTTTCTTTCATTTAATTCTAAAAAGAAAAGCGCATTGCCTATTGCTTACACATAGCATTTGTTACTGGGAAGTAAATATACACTTTAGGGGAGGCAAATTTTTTCTGGAGGAATTTTCAGAGGTGGATACCCCTCTTAAATACTTCATTCTTTATGCTAAAGTATGACTTTGCATCCCAATCCTTTACGAACATAGCTTTTTGAACATTCTAAATAACGTTAGCGTGAAGAGCAAGTTATTGTAGAGGGGGTGTTCTCCCCCCTTTATACGAAACTTCCGTTTTTCTTGCTAGACCCTTTAATCTTGAATGCCATAATCAAAATTCCATTGACGGGACATTTAAAGTTTAAATTTACAGCCCAATATCATATTACCTGAGATAAACGGTGATTTAAAAAACTCCGATCCTCCCAGGAAGTGAGGAAAATGTCTCTGAAGAAAAGGCGTTTCAACCTCATGACAGTGCAACGCCTTCTCGGATGCAGGTTCATTGAGCAGTTTCCTACGCATCTTTGTTTGGCAATTTCATTGCCATCTTACCAAGTAGGATTTAAAGGTCCAAATATTTTAAGTAAAAGGAAAGGTGATTTAAATCTACACATTGGCGTTGTCGATGCTAAACAATCAATACCCTTTAACTCTCACGACCATTGCCCTGGCATTAAAACGCAGGCCAATAACCAGCTGAAAAAATAGGTTTCTTCTTTGGGGGGGGGGGTAATTTTGATTACAGCACATAAGCCATTCATCAAAGCCCATGTAAGTTAAAAACGGATGTATTTTTTATAATATACTAAAATAAACATTTCTGTATATTTTACCTCGTTTTTGACTAGATATATTTTCCGATGCATTTTATCTTGAAAATCAAAGTTTTTACGTGAATCAAAGTTGTGCAGTTTTTATATGATAAAAATTGATGAAGCAGCATAGCACTATATTTTTGTCAATATAAACCGAATGCATAGAAAATCCATTATTATTTATTGATTCGTCACGTAAATTACTTATATTTTTGAATGCAATGTATAAAAAAGACTCAATATGGACAAACGATACCTTCTTAAATAGCAAAAGGAAATTAAAAGCCATAAAAATATTTATAAAGAGGAATTCTTTTTCTTTCCTATAATTTCCTATAATCTTGTTCTTTCCGATAATAGGTGAGCATTGTGGTTTTCTCTTGTATATTTTAAGGCGAATACATCTAATTAAACTTTGTGCATGGTCACATGTATCATTTGCTTCATAGGTCAAATTTGGTGGTCCCAATAATTCGGTTACCTCCGCCTTGGTGGTTTTCCCGGCAATAATATTCTTGGTGATACTTTCATCCTGAATAGAAGGATTTCCCGATGTAGCACAACTCGCGAAGACCAGCACGATAAACAATGTCCATACATTCTTCATGTTCAACTCCTTAATATAGGCAACGAAAATCTAACTCATTTTTCCACATGTTCTTCACTTTGACTTTACAAAACTTCCTTTATTTGCCTTCCTCTTTCTCTAAGACTCCCGGATGAAGCAACCTGACCAATTGCTTGAATCCTTCAATAATCCGTGGCCCTGGACGATTCAGCAAATCACTTCGCACTTGAAACAGTTTGTTTTTTTGTACTGCGGCGAGAGTATTCCATCGTTTCCATTGGTCTTGTTCCGCTTGAGGAATGCCTTCAAAACGCCCAACCGGGAATAAAAGAATATCAGGGTTTTGCCTTAACACTTCTTCCATGGTCAGGCGTGGATAGGGTGCGGTGGCCTGCTCAGCGGCATTTCGTCCACCAGCCAATTCGATCAGATGGTGAATAAAACTCCCCGGGCCCACCGTGATCAAGGGATTGGAATTAATCACATACAGTAGACTCGGACGTTCACGCCCTTTTAACCTGCCAGAAATTTCAGTGATTTGTCTCCGCAACGAGGTGGTACGTTCATTAGCCACTTCTGTTTTTCCCATCATCCTGCCTAACAACTTGATGTGCGCCATAATTTCTTCAACCGTATGGGCTTCTAAAATAAATGTGGGGATTTTCAACTGTTCTAATTTTCTCAGCAGATCTGCACGCATAAAGGATTTAGGGGCTAAAATAAGATCAGGCTGAAGCGCGACAATCGACTCGATATTGGGCTTGGCATACCCAACTTTCGTTTTTTCTTTAGCTTTTTCGGGAAAGTCACAAAATTCAGTCACCCCGACAATTTCATCTTCCATTACCCACAACGCGCTCTAAATGCATGAGGGAGTTACATTCTTCAACCTGGTGAGAATAAGCTTGGTAGCGGCGCATTTCGGAGTCACCGGTGTTCCAGGATAAGCGCGATTCCGGATTCAGCCAGATCAGTTGACGGGCACGTTGCCCTATCTGTTGCAGCAAGTCACTACGCGGCGGAAAAAAATTGTTTCGCCCATCACCCAGAATCAATACAGTAGACCGATTATCCAACTCTGTACCTACAATGCTGCGAAAACGGCCAAAGGCGTTACCGTAATCCGTACTGCCATTGCCCCACTCAAATAATATGCTTTCGATCGCGCGGCTGCGGTTTGTGACACTACCCTCACCCAGGTGCGCGGTGATTTCCCCACACTGACTGGAGAAGGCAAAAGCGCGTACCGCGGGCAGCACAGCGCCGAGGCCAGTCACCAGCAACAACAAGAACCGCGCAACTCTGGCTACCGAGCCACTGACATCGCAAAGTAAATACAGTTTATCCGGCCGTTGTTTCCGGTAACGCCAACGCAAGTCAAACAAGTGTCCGTCGTAGGCCATGTTGCGCCGTAACACAGCAGCAACATGTAATCTTGGATGCTGGCCACGACGACTGCGCCGGCGCTGTTTCCTGCGTAATTTCTGCGCTACCTGTGCAATCGCCGCGTCTACCTCATCTTGATAACGGGGTGAAATAGTTGCCAGATCGGCATTCAGCACCGCCTGCAACATAGTTCGCCTGGCACTGCTGCGCGCTGTCAGTTCAAAATGGGTGTCGACAAATACTTGCACCTGCTCCTGCAGATAGGTGCGCAGGTAGCCGACAGCGCCTGCCTCGGCGCCTTGCAGTTGCTGCTGGAGAGGCGTTAAACGGTCAAGTCCAAGCGCTGCGCTCATCTGCCGGATAATACGCGGCTTATCGCGTAGCACCTTCATCTGCGCCAGCTCTGCCTGGCTGACAAGCTGCTGAAACTCCAAGTTCAACGATTATCATCATTTTTAACATTTTTCTTGTTGACGGCCTGCGTCACGATCAATGTCTACTTTCCTGCAGCGGCCGCTGAAAGTGCAGCCGATAAGCTGATCAAGGAAGTCTATGGCATCGAAAAGCAGGAACAGGCTCCTAATCAAGAAACAAGCGACCCGGAGACTGGGTTTTATCAAGAAGCCATCAATGATCCCTGGCTGTTGTCCTTATTGAACGTTCTGGTACCAGTGGCCCATGCGCAGCAGGCTGATATCAATATCTCCACACCGGGGATCAATAAATTAAAGTCGGTCATGAAACAACGTCATTCAAAACTGTCACCGTTTTATTCCAGCGGGGCAGTCGGTATGGACAGTAATGGACTCATTGCAGTCAAAGACATCAAGGCTGCTATTTTAAAGGAACGCAACATAGTAAAAAAACTGGTCAGTGATGAAAATCGTGATCGTGGTGCCTTATATAAAGAAATCGCCAAGGCGAACGGTCACCCGGAATGGGAAAAGGAAATCCGCGAAAATTTTGCCCGCCGTTGGATTGCCAATGCACCGGGAGGATGGTGGTATAAATCCGGGGGTGCCTGGAAACAGAAATAAAGGCATACTCCTCTGCCCAAATAAAATAAGTATTTAATGAACGTATTAGTCTTTGATATTGAAACGGTGCCGGATGTCGATAGCGGGCGGCGTTTATATAACCTGGATGACCTTGACGATGAACAGGTCTCGCAGGTGATGTTCACACGCCGTCGCCAGGAAACCGATGGCAACTCCGACTTTCTACGCCTTCACTTACACAAGGTAGTTGCCATCTCCGTTGTTCTGGCACGACATGACAAACTCAGTGTTTGGTCTATCGCCGATCCAGATTCCGATGAAAAGGAAATCGTGCAACGCTTTTTCGATGGTATTGATAAATACACACCGACCTTGGTGTCATGGAATGGAGGTGGGTTTGATTTACCCGTCGCATCGGTTTTCACCTCGTAGTTTGGAGCAGGGTTAAACGTCAATTCACGCGAGTTTTGGTCAAAATTAAACTTCGACACATCGTCCCCGCCGGTCATCGTGTAGGTTAGTGAATCATCGTCAGGATCGGTCGCGGAAACAGTCACAACCGCAGTGGTATTCTCGGGCACTGACTGCCCAACTGCGGTCTGAAAAGAAGGCTGACTATTCGCCGGTTGGTTATCTGCTCGGCCGGTTGGTATGATCCCTAGGATCACCCCCCCAAAAGCCAAGGCGAGCCCAAACATTCTCCAATCTAGGCCCCTATGCATTCGACGGAAGAACACACCAACCTTATGCTTCATCATACTCAGAATTGTTCGACTCGTCATCCTTCACCTCCTTGGTTTTTGGACCGAAGTTCAATCTGTTGTCGCGCCCGCGAAATCGCGGTATTGAATCGGCCGTCGTTAACAGCCGCAAACGATTCCAAGTGTTCGGTGGAGTCTGCCAAGGTCCCCAGCAGCCCTACAGCCGCAAGCTGGAGTTCAGGCGGCGAGTCCTCATTCACTTGGTCCACCACAAACGCCAGCGCTTCAGCGGGTTCAAAATCTGCCAGAGTCTGCAACGCCGTGGCTCGAGACATGGCGTGGTACTCACGGTTCCTCACGATACTGGCTGCGGTGGCTGCCAATTCCCCGTCCGCAATGCCGTCCAAACGACGTAGGCTAAGCAAGGCCGTTCCGGCATAGGAGT
>JAAAKM020073195.1:162002293-162018067 GCA_010016025.2 Alatinidae sp. Z8VKAUB7J3 | reverse complement strand
CTCCGGATTGGCCACGGCCTGGCGGAGAGCCTCACTCAGCAAGATGAGGGCATCAGACTGCCAATCGACCTCGACCTGAGTCAGTGCCTCGCCCCAAGAACCCATATGCTGAAGGGCGTAGTCACGCATGACGATCGGTTGTCTCGGATCTGCGACAATATCCACCAGAGTCTGCGTGAGGGCTTCAATGGGAGGACGCTGATCCTCAAGCCACTCGATAAGATCGTTCTGGCCCGCCATTTCGGTCGTCACGTCCTGGCGCATCGGTGTGGGATGGGCGACATCCAGCATCGCCGCCCGCGCATCCGCTTCACAGTCGGCAAGCGCCGGGGCAGTTGCCATCGCGCTGATCAAAATCGTGAAGCATGCGAGTGACGGTTTCATTCGGCCTTGTCCTCTCCCGAAATGGTCAAGACATCAAAGTGATGCGATTGGCTTGGATCGGCAAGGTCCCGCATTCAAATATTCTTTTCCGGCGGAGCTGAATTTGCGAGAACCCGGGCATGACAGATATCTCGATACGACCGTTTGACGACGCGGACGCCGCTGCGGCTGCCCGTATCTTTTATGAAGCCGTCCATCAGGGCGCGGCCGGCCGTTATGATGAGCGCCAAAGAAACGCCTGGGCAAAGCAGGTCCCCGAAACGGAACCCTGGCGACAACGCCTGCGGTCACAGCATACCTATGTGGCAGAAGCCGGTTCCGAGCTCATCGGTTTCATGACCCTTGACGATTCGGGCCATATCGACCTGGCCTTCGTTTCGCCGGCCTGGATCGGCAAGGGTATTGCAAGAGCTCTCTATGAACGCGTCGAGAGACACGCAATCGAGCTTGGACTTCAGCGACTCACAACGGAAGCGAGCCACTTGGCTCGTAGGCACTTCGAGCGCCAGGGCTGGACGGTCGTCAAGCAGCAGACCGTTGAGCGACACCAGGTTTCGCTGGTGAACTTCCTCATGCAGAAGCAGCTTTGAGCCGAACCATCCAGGTCAGTTCAGCAACTGGCGCGGGAGCCAGAGCGCGATCTCTGGAAACGCCATCACGAGAGCCAGGCCGACCAGCTGGATCAGCACGAAAGGGATGATCCCGCGGTAGATCTGTTGAATGCGAACGCCTTCCGGCGCCACGGCCTTGGGGTAGAACAAGGCGAATCCAAAGGGCGGCGTCAGGAAGGATGTCTGAAGGTTGACCGCAAGCAGGATGGCGATGTTGGTAAATTTTCTGGTTGAAGATGAACACACATTCAAGACAGTTCCCCCTGAATCACACCCAAGTAAAGATTACACTTTAATTACAGGCAGCTATGAAGAGCTGCCGAGATCGTCGATGTAATTAAAATGCGAAGATGCCTTATTTCCATATCAACCATTATGTACACATACTAACACTATTTTTTAAAGGATAGGACTAGAAAGCCTAGATTTGATGAGTAAAATATTAATGTTACTTTGGTAAAATATCACGTTTAAGTGTTTTTTTTTCAGTACATCCAAGCCTTTGTTAACGCTCCAGATTTATTGTAGACCTTCCATATCTTCCAAGAGAGGGGGGGGGGGCTAGCCACAGTGAAAGTCAAAGTTTAAAAACTTACTGAATAACTTGAGCTCATAAATTTGATCGCGTCAGGTCCCAATATATGGAAAGAGAATATTCTTAGCTTCTATAAAGTCTTTCCAAGCCTTCTTTTGCGGAGCTAAGCCCCATGAGTAGCACATTGGAGTTTTCCATAAGGCTAATCTTCTCCCATCGCCCCAAAAAATGGTGATTCTAGCCTCCATAATGAATCCCAGGCATCTATAATGAAATGACCATTCTGAGAGAAGGATGTCCCAAAGTTTTTTCCTAGGCCAAGGAGATGGAGTGAGAAAATTTGTTAGAGAAGGGTTTGCCCCCGATCCATTTTTACTCTAAAAATGGCACAAACGTTTTGAATACTCGAATTAATTGAGCTTCCTCTAGAGGTTCCACGACAACCCGTTTAAAAAGTTCTTCCTGACAAACGATCCGTTACATACGAAGTAACTTGTGCGAGAAAAAAAAGGGGGAAGAAACAGAACAGCTAATATAATTCCTAATGGATAATAATTCCAAAGGAAGCTGCACTTACTTGCACCCTTTTGTCTTTCACATGATTTCGTTTTCAGACAATTCGGGAGACTCATTTTAAGCTTGAACTGGAGTAATGACACATATCGTGGCGCCTTGGCCCCAACAGATTGTCCCTTCACCCCTCCAAAAAGTAGAACGCTTTTCACACCAATACTGGTTGCAATATCAGTGCGGAACGAAATTGCAGATCCCTTGTAATCGCTCGATCACGCTACTACACTCTAGCGGTACCACCAACGGCATTGGTGGGGCGTTAAAGATCCAAGACAGGCAGCCTACAGGCTGCCAATCATATCAAATAGTGTTGGCAACAAGGCTTCCATATCGTACAGTCACTCAAATAAGCTTGGAAAAAAAGCTGGCTCCATAAGTATATCGTGGTTCCTTCTCAGTTTGTTTAGCACCACCAGGGAACAGCCTATCCAAAGAAACCGTATCTTCCGACAATTTTAAGCATTATGATCATCAAAGACTGAAATGTAATCAATTTATCAATGAGTGTAAAAGCTCCCTGCAAGAATTCTATATGATTCTAAGCCTTATATCGCAAAAAAGAAATCTAAGGTATTTCAAGATGTTACTGAGTCTTAACAAGAAAAAAGAGAAACAATAAACACTGATTAAACAAAAGTTAAGTTAGTAGTGCCGCTCTTTAAAAAGGCAAACAAACAAAAAGAACAAGGATAGGACAAAGTCAAAACGAGAATGTTTATTACTAATTCATACGCGTGATCTTTACCTTTATAGCCCTCTTTTAGCCAATTTTTTTAAAAGCAATAAGAGATGTGAAACCCCAAGCTGCGATTGACAAGGAGTTGTCATTTCACTTAGCAAAATACAATTTTTATGCGAACAGGAATAGTTTACAGGGATAGAGGACGTAACTTTTTATTCAGGCTTCTCGTGCATTGCTCAAAGAGGTCGGGAGAGTGTATGAGAAACTAACAAAAAATTCATGAAACAATAGGTGATATGTGTAAACAGTTTCTGAGGCCACACTGGCTAATCTTAACAAAACGAAAATTCGTAAAAAAGTAAAAAACAAGGATGAGATCCCGCGCGAACGCGGTCTCGAAATCGCCTTCGGGGTAGAATTTCTGCGCCCGGCGCACGAAATGATGGGTGAGCTGGACGCTTGATGAAAGCGCGGTCAGGAAGAGATGGGCGCGCTCGTTGAACCGCTGCTCGATGACGCTGGCGTCTACCGTCTCCGAGGGCGCGCCGCTCAGATGGAGCGTCAGCATCATATCGCCGTCGCGGGTGCCGATGATGTCCCGGTCGATGAAATGCGTGAAGGGCAGATGCGTCGAGACGCGCCGCTCGCGCGCGATGCGGCCCGCCCGCGCCGTCGAGGCCAGCGCTCTCGTCTTCGTTGGGGTGTCAGGGCTCATAGCTGTTCGCGCTCCAGTGGGAGGCGTTCGGCACGCGCGGGCAGAGCTTGAAGCGGGTGATGAAGATGTTCATGAAATTCGCATCACGCCGCGCGAGCACCAGCCCGACGGCGTGAAACACGACGTATGTCAGATACGCGAAGAACGTCTTGGTGATCATGAACAGGATGAAGCTGCCGACCACCGAAATCCCGACCCACTGGAACGGAATCCCGAAGAGAAGCGGCGGCCTGGTCAGGCCGAGGAAGAGTTCCGTCTTGCGCTCATCGGACATGGCTGTGATCGGGGGCAAGGCCCCCGCTCCTGACAGGGGTTAACCGCCGATGGTGCCGGCGCCGGTGAAGCCGGTGGAGCCGCGCAGCGCGTTGACGATGTTCGCAGCGCCGAAGATGATGACCATGCCGATGATGATGGTCAGGGCGCGCTGCATCTCCATGCGGCCCGTCATCCACATATAGCCGATCGAGGCCACGCCGATGATGGCGACGCCGGTCGCGATCGGGCCGGTCATGATGCCGATCACCGACTCGATGATCTGCTCGATGGGATCGAGCGTGGTGACGGCGGTTTGCGCCATCGCCATTTCCGGCGACAGCAGCGTGATGATCGCGAGCGCCAGCCCGGCCAGGGTCAGAATAGTAAACTTAAATAAAAAATACGGAAAGAATCAGAAATCTCTTGGAATATCGCTACTTTGTTTTTTTTTCAAGGCCAGAGAGACATGATTGCGATTTGCACCCCCTACTGTTGACATATAATCTACTATAGTTATACATGGCATCATAACTGGATAGGTTAGTTTATATTTAGTTAACTACCTTTAAGTTAGGTTTGTTTAGGTTAAGTTGCTGCACCAGCGTAATCTATAAGACACATGGGCCACGCGGGTTAATCTAACAGTTTAAAATACAAAGTGCTAATTACGTTCGTAAGGGAAATTCAAGCCGACAAATCACTCATGAAACCAGAAGCAATTCAATACGCATCAGAAAGATTGGGATTGGGGAATCCTCGTTTGTAAGTAGTTTTAAAAGTTGTAAGAAAAAATTGAAAAAAATAGTAATACCAGGGGAACTAAGGTTCCTCGGTCATGTGTGCAAAAGTTCATTGTCCTTTGTTGGACAATCCAGTGATGCTCAGGTGAGCGTGGCCGTCCCCCATTTTCGCAAGGTCATGGTTATTTGAGGGAATATCTACGGGTCATTCATTCAAATGTTTATCCTCATTATGCAAGGAGTTCATTGACCAACAGGTAACCTTGGGTACATAGGGGCGCCCTAACAGGATACATGTATTCTACTGGCTCCCGTTTTTTCCTGTCGTTCTGACTTTGTTGGGGGTCTTCTCTGTCCCATGTAAGAGCCCAATAGTCCTACGATGTTTTGAACTCTCCAGTGTTTGAAATTATTCAAACACAGTTTTGCTCAATACCTTTGACTGTACTTTTAAATAAATATGCATCTCTGGTAGATTTCCTTCTACCGGTGATGAGGCAATCAATTTTCTAAGCCATGGTCATTCTATAGCTTTACAAATAGAAAAAGGGACATTTAGGCGACAAAAGAGTGGGTATCTTATAACATCAAAAGGTGGATTTTGGAAATTATGACATTTTTTCAACATACGTAGCTAATACCCTCGAAAACAAACACTTTTGAAATAGGAAAAGAGCGCCGGATTGATTTCAATCACTGACATTAGTGAACTGGCACATAGAATTATGATGTTTGAGGTTACAAAAATGAGAAAAAAACGAGGTTATAGAGAGTATTGAAAGATAAAAGCTATAGTCATTACATTAAGGGATAGAAAACTATTTGCAGCAATCTATACTTCACTATTGATTTTGCGTCACTGAGCAGGTGACTAATTGCCACGAAAACGTATACTTTTTCGGTACAGTTCGGTCTTTGAGTGAGTCAGTGTCGCAGATATGTGCCTCTTATGTGGAAAAGCCCATAATTCTTCAGCTTCCCGGCCAGTTCCGCATGGATACTGAAATTTTAGGCTTGTCGCAAGGCGGAGAGCTAAGACCGGGCTGTTTTGGCTCCCATTGCCGCAGTGGCAACGTCCTCAGTTGGCAACCCTATAGTCTCAAATAAACCACCGAGAGTTAACACCGTTCCTGCTTCCCTTCATTAATAAAAAAAAGACTTGTTTTAGGTGGAAAGATCCAAGATTTGATTATTGATTACTGGGTTTTATTTCAGAACCCCCCGCACGCTTTCATTTCTAGTCTAAATAAATTCTATCTTTTTCTGGTAGCAAGAAAAAGCAAATTATTTTCTATTTTAAAGAGCTTTTGTTTTAGTGTGCAGCAACGTTTTGACTTGTGTTTTTCAAACCAAGTTTTGCCAAAACTATCATCCACTCTGATTTAATATTATTTTCTGTTTTCCACTCTTTATATCATTGCGAAGAGATTTTCCTGTTGCATTCAACGCTCATTGCTTGAGAAAATAAGTATAAATTACAAGTTGGGGGCATACTATTCTTATTCTCATTGATATTCTGGAATCCAGATACAGCTAAATATCCGCCCATTTTAGTAAAACACAGCTGCAAAGCCCAATTAGTAGGAAAATTAAAATATCCCAAAGGGCTCAATGGCCCGTTATTTGGAAAAAAACAACAATAAAACAAAATATAAATAACTATTATATATATTCACACTTAAAATATAATTAGATTCTACTCACCAATCCTACCAGAGTACAACTGGTCTCCGCACCACCTACTTAAGAAAAAAAAATATACATCGAGGATCCGACACTCACACCACCCAAATCTAAATAATTTATTTTGAATGAAACTTCTGACCCATCTAGATCTTTTTTAGGTCAGAATATCCCAAGATGCCATTTTCGCAAAAAAATATGGAGCCGTTTTTGAGAAAAAATACATACATACATATACAATTATTACTCATTCATAAAGACAGTAATACATAGTATCGGGAGGCCGGCACTCAGCACACGATAGGCTTCTATAAATGGATTCTCATTATCACTTGTCTTCTAAACACGGACAATTAGAGCCGTTTCTTGATGTCATGACGTCCAAATGGACCTTGTAAGTCATGACTTTCGTAAAATTAAGTTTTTTTTTTATTTGACCTGTAACTTTTGTCTCGGCTTGTCTTTTGTCATTATGGAAGACATATCACAGAATCTTTGTTTCTTTTAATTGTTCAGGTGGTGTAACAAAAACTTCTTCTTTTGCCTCGGCTCGTCTTTCGTCAGTATGAAATACATATCACCGAATTGTTTTTTTTTAAAGGGTAAGGTAAACATTGATGACCTTATCCATGTCAAATTCCTAAACCCGATCATCATCGCTATCAATTTCAATTTGACACATTATGATTCTGGTTGTCCAGGTTGGTCTTCATTTTCATTTTTGACTTGTTCACATATTCGGTGTCGTACGTCTTCTAACCGCGAGTGCCTATGCTCTTCATTTTCATTTTTGACTCGCTCCCATGCTCTGTGTCTTAAGCCTTCTAACCGCGTGTGTCTTTGCTCATCATTTTCATTTTTGAAACGCTCTAATTGTCGTTTCAGTGGAGTCGGGTTCGACATGAATGAACAACGAGCGGTCGCGAGGCGCAGAGCGACCGATCGAATGCGCGCCCGGAGTCTCTGGGTAGTACTGGTATCCGTGCAAGTGCAAAACGATGTCCAACGGCGATGATACTGGATTCTGCCGATGGGTGCCTGAAAAAGGGGGGCCTTTGTCCGTCTTTGTGACGCTTGACTGAACTTCGTAGAACAGATCTTGGATGTCGCTTGCCACGGCGAGATGCCGATTGCTACAGTATTGTTTTTCGATGCCCGATTCGATCCCGACGGCCGCCGCCGCCCACTCAACCCCAGCTTCGGTCCCGGTTTCACCGATTGCGATCGTAGGCATGGCGTGTCGATTTCCGGCGGCCGAAAACACCAACGCGTATTGGCGCCTGATTCAGGACGGACGGGATGCGATTACCGAGGTGCCTCCGGATCGTTGTGACGTCGATGCCTACTACGATCCCCAGCCCGGTACCGTGGGAAAGATGTGTACGCGTTGGGGAGGATTTCTGAAAGGTGGGGTGGACCGTTTCGATGCGTCCCTGTTCAAGATCTCTCCTCGAGAAGCCAATTGGATCGATCCTCAACAACGCTTGATTCTGGAACAAGGTTGGTTGGCTTTGGAGGACGCGTTGTTGGCGCCGGATCGTTTGGCGGGATCCCGGACGGGTGTGTTTGTGGGCGTCTCAACGGATGACTACGGCGTTTGCTTGGTGCGGGATTACCAATCCTTGAACGAATACACGGGCACGGGCGGTAGTAGTAGTATCGTGGCGAATCGGCTTTCCTACGCCCTCGACTTACAGGGGCCGAGTATCGCGATGGATACGGCCTGTTCGTCCTCCCTGACCAGCGTGCATCTGGGCTGTCAAAGTCTGCGGACTGGGGAATGCGACTTGGCGCTCTGTGGTGGGGTGAATCTGATTCTCACGCCGGACAAGGCGATTGCCTACTCCCAGAGTCACATGAGAAGTTTTACCCGGTAAATTCGAAAATTGAGGATTATAACCTAAAGATCGGGGGGGGGGGAATCAGAGGCACTGAGAAAACAGTAATCAATTCAACTTATGGTGGGCTTATCATAAAGGGTAAAAAGGATTGCATTTATAATCCATTAAACTCATCCAATTTCCCAAAACAACACAGACAAGGAACTGACTTAGTTACTCAGGAAGTGAAATGCTAATTTTATTAAATTTCAATTCGTTTAGTCCGCTGATGTTTTGATTTCCCAGGTGGTGGCTTACTCCTAAATGGCGGCAATTTCAAGTTTAGTAGAAAAAAACAGGCTTTCTGTAAAGAATTCCGCACCAAACATTACATACGAGAACAGAAAAACCTCGACAAGAACTTGGGCATACTTCAACTCAGAAAAAACACAAATATTCACTAACTATTTAACTCCCAAATGTATGGGGGGAGGGATTGGAGGAGGTGTCAAAGGGGAGAGGGCTCTTAATGTTCAGTTTGGATGCTTTACCTGAGTCCGCAATATTGCACAAATCGAGGCAGTTTTAAAAGCTGCAAACAGAAGAAACCTTAAATAAATTTCATTGAAAATTCTGCCAGATATACCGTGTGCACCGACAGACCGCCCCAAGAACTTGCGCAGAACTTAATTCCGACTGAGGAAGAATCCCCTAAATTTCAAAACAAAAAACAGAACTGTGTCAACTGTAAAATATGTGTCGAGAAAAAAAAATGTGTCGACTGTGAATCATTAGCCTTGGAGCCTTTTTCAGTAGCCTTGGAGGAGGGGGGTTAAACAATAAGGGAGTTTTGGGAGTTCCCTTTACAAATTCATCTCAGTTTTTTTTTAGTTCCACCAAACGAAGCAGCGTGACATCGCTGCACATAGAAGATACCTTGACTAATCTTCACCCAAAATGTCGTAGGAGATGTGCACTCAAATGTTTGTTAATTTTATAGCTCCAAACCATATATGCTACGAATGAAAAAAAACGCACTATTGAGAAAGAAAAAAAAAGGAAATCTTGACTATCTCAACCAAACAAGTTAGGAGAAACTAGACCGAAAGAATCAGTACAGGGAGTTTATTATGGGGGATGGAAGTATAAGTTCACATTTTTATCAACATTGGTATTTACCAAGTGACATATAGCAATTGCAAATTTCGTCGGTCTGTCGGTCTGTCTCGGTTTTGCTATCCCGACCAGATCCAGGGACATTAGGAAGAGATGGAGGGGGAAACCTAAAATCTTGGAAAACACTCAGAGTGGAGGGATCAGGATGAAACTTGGTGGGAAAAGTAACCACAAGTCTTAGATACGTGATTGACATAACCGGAACGGATCCGCTATGTTGGGGGGGGGGGGGGGGGGGGTTAATTCTGAAAAAATGGAAAAAGTGAGGTATTTTTAACATACGAAGGAGTGATCAGATCTTAATGAAATTTGATATTTAGAAGGACCTCGTAACCCAGATCTTATATTTTATATCCTGACCGAATCTAGTGTCATTGGGGGGAACTGGAAATCTTGGAAAACGCTTAGAGTGAAGAGATCAGGATGAAACTTGCTGAGAAGAGTAAACACAAGTCTTAGATACGTGATTGACATAACCGGACCGGATCCGCTCTCTTTGGGGGAGGTGGGGGGATCTAATTTGGTAATTCGGAAAAATTAGAAAAAATTTAGTATTTTTAGCTAACGATCGGGTAAATCGATCCTAATGAAATTTCATATTTAGAACGACCTCGTGTCTCAGATCTCTTAATTTAAATCATGACCGGATCCGGTGACATTTGGGGGGAGTTGGAGGTGGAAACGGGAAATCTGGGAAAACGCTTAGAGTGGAGAGATCGTGATGATACTTGGTGGGAAGAATAAGTACAAGCTCTAGATATGTGATTGACATAACCAGACCAAATTGGCACTCTTTCGGGGAACGGGGGGGGGGGGTTAAAAAGATTGTTTTACTTGTTATTTAGTGGATAATTAAGGTTTTCACCCCTCGCCTTTCTTAAAGTTTTGCTCGAACAGATCGATCTGAGCACCCAACTATCAGCTTTGATCCCGATGTGATTTGTTTAATAATAAATTAGTGATTTTAATTTAGCTTGGAGCCATTTTCTACGGATCTGGGGAAGAAATGTTTGTGAAAAACAAAACAAACACAAACTTTTACGTGAAAAATGTATTTGTAAAGATGAACCGGAGTTTTTTTTCAACATTCTGTTAGAATCAATCTAATCCATGCTAAATAGTCTTGAAAATTATTCACTTGGCAATGCTTCTCATAATGCAAGAACATTCAGAAAGAAAACCACATTTCTTATTTTCTGCCATTATTGATTTGATGTCCATTTCCCTCTGCACCGGGGAAACCGTGACATCATAGACACCTTCACAAGAAAAAAAGCAAGGAGGAAGGCTTTATCAATTGGCTTTGAAGTTAAATAGTCCTATAACAAAATAATGTATAATGTGTACAAGTTTTTATGTGTTACTATCTACCGATGGATTAAACTTATTACCCATGCCTTGTTGGTTTATTTAATTTACTTAATCCCCCCAACATATAATTATTTGATTCTCATATTATTATCATAAGTGATATTATTTGCGTTAAAATAAAAGCTATTAAAATAATATTTTCTTAAGGAAAATTGATCTTCCCTCCTATAATATGAACATGGAGTGACAGAAACGCTTCGGTCTAGAAGCGTCAAAGTTTTAAATATTATATTAGATTCTCATATTACTATCATAAGTAATATTATTTGCGTTAAAATAAAAGCTATTAAAATAATATTTTCTTAAGGAAAATTGATCTTCCCTTCTGTAGTATGAACACGGAGTGACAAAAACGCTTCGGTCTAGAAGCGTCAAAGTTTTAAATCTGGCCCTAGATAGTCAACTACACCAATATGTGGTGACATGTGTGGTTTGATGCCTTGTGTAGTTATTTGACTGCGACAGGATATCCCAATGAACCATATGTTTGGCCTCCTGACATTCAGGTTATAGGCAAGGATATCCTGAAATTCCATGCCATTTATTGGCCGGCTATTCTTTTGGCTCTTGGTTTAGAGCTACCGAAGCAAATTTTTGTGCATGGTCACTGGTTGGTCGAAAATCCAGAAAAATCGGAAGAAAATAAAAAAAAGAAATGGGTTAAAATGTCCAAATCAACGGGCAATTCAGTGAATCTGGAAAGCACTAATGATGCCCCAGAAGAATTGGTCGCTACCAATGACTCCTTGCTTAAATTGCAAGGACTAGTTGGTGTTCCACAACCTCAAAAAATTAATGCAAGTAGCCTCCGGTACTTTTTATTAAAAAGCAAAGACAACGCAGACAACCATTTTCAATTCTCTAGGTTAGTCAATCTTCATAACTCCGAGCTTGTGAACAAATTTTCTAACCTATTCGAGCGTTGTACAAGCATTTCGCTAAATCCTGACCAAGAAGTGCCAGGGTTTAGCGTCAAAATCCTGTCTGAAGATGCCTGTTTCCTGAAACTTATAGAGATTTTGAAAAATCTGAGTTTAAAGGTCTCAAAAAATTTTGAAAATTTCAAGTTCTTAGAAGGAATTGAGGAAATTGTGGATGCAATAAAAAGTGCTGACGCTATTATAACGTCGAAAAGAACTTGGACATTGGAGAAGTATAGCAAAGACCAAATAATCGGCATATGTCTTGAGACATGCCGAATTGCGGCTATTTTGCTCCAACCGGTCGTTCCATGTTGGTCTAATAGTATATTAGACCAACTAAATGTTGAAGAGCCAAAAAGAATGTGGCAACATGCCACTTTGAATGAGCAAAACGAACGACGGATGCTTACAAAAAACAAAAATCCTTTATTAAAAAGACTCTCCTTTCAAATTTCCTCCTAATACTGTTCAGTAATAGTATTTGGTTGCATATAGGCTTTTCTAAGGTAAATAGATGGGCACTATTATATCACCCATCACAATTTTACTCAGTATTTATGCACGTGCATTTTTATGTGGATAGCGTTAAGACTCAAGTAAACAAATCTACTCTCGTTCTTGGTAAGTAAAAGCATGTTCATCTAACAATGTTTCTTGATGCCAGACTTGAATCACCCAGTCACCTTGTAAAACACTATTGAGTCTCTTACTAGAATAGGTTCTCCAATTAAACGAGCCAATATTTAACTCAACGCGTGCTTCTTCTTCACCATTTAGGAGCCAAACATGCTCTATCACTTCGTTATTTAGGTTTTCTATTTGGGTAAAATAGAACACTTTATTGATCTGGTTGGCGTCGCCAAAAAATAAAGTGCCCAAATCATCTATGGGTTCTTTTGCAATAATATCGGAAGAGAGCTGCGCTCTTGTCACTTCCGCTTGTAACCTAAAGCTAAGGAAGAGGGATATCAGCGCAATGGCCATTGCGACTCTTGTTTTCATCGGTTTTTAATTCTCACTATTTGGTTCATTTCAAACAAGCAATTTTTATTGTTTTTGAAACCTAAATTAGTTTCAGACATTACCACGATTTATCAACTTAACAACACAAACAAGCTCAATGACACTCGAAATGCTTTTTTACGAAGTAAAGCAATAAAAATCTCTCAAAATTTCGGTACAATGCATCACCTTTTATTCATCCAATAAGGAAAACCTATGCTTCGCGCATTGATTGCTTCATTAATATTTTCCCTGCCGTTGATCGCTAACGCAGACCAAATCGCTGATGCAGTGCAAAATGACGTTCGCTCAAATGCCCAAAAAGCTCGAGACGAATATCGTAATCCACAACAAACACTTCGCTTTTTTGAAGTTGAACCGACAATGTCTGTAGTAGAGATTTGGCCTGGCGGTGGTTGGTATGCCAATATTCTTGCGCCGCTTTTAATGGACAGAATGGCTATCTCAAAATTTTGATCCAGTGTCTTTGGGGAAAAATTTGCGAGGGAGGGGGCCTAGGTGTCCTCCAATTTTTTGGTTCATTTAAAAAGGGCACTAGAACTTTTAATTTTCGTTCAAATGAGCCCTCCAGAGACATTCTAGGACCACTGGGTCCGACAAAATCACCCTGAAAAAAAACCAAATAAACACGCATCTGTAATCTGTCTTTTGAAAAAAAATAAAATAAAAAAATCCCACATCTCTCTAGATGGGAGTTTGAACCTTCTAGAGTAGGGTTATCTGACACGCTGAATCTGATGGTGTGGTTTTCGTTAAGATTCTATGGCATTTAGGAAGTGTTTCCCCTATTTTCTAAAATATTGCAAATTTTTTCAGACTCGTAACTTTTGATGGGTAAGACTAAACCTTTTGAAACTTATATATTTAAAATCAGCATTAAAATGAAATCCTTTTGTTGCAACTATTGATATCGAAATTCCATTTTTTAGAGTTTCGGTTACTATTGAGCCGGGTCGCTCGTTGCTACAGTTAGTTACCATGAACTGTTTGATTTTTAAGTTATAATAAAACAAAGATAGTTTATGTTTTTGGCTTTTGGAAGTTATGAAATAAAAAAAAAACTAATTTCTAGTTTTTTAGTTAAGTTAGAACATTCTAACTATGGGGGGGGGGGTCAATGAGAACCCCCCTTACGGTTTTAATCTTAGTCTCAGCTCTGTTTAAGTAATATAAACATTATCTTTTTTGCTTAAAACCAAAATTTACAAAATAGTGCTTCTTACATTTTGGTGTTGGATATATTGAAAAGTTAGCCCCAAATTTTTAACTGACAATACGACAAATATTTGATATCACCGTTAGCGACTACTATATTACAATGTTAACCATCGTTTAATAATAAACGGGCTCAGAATCTCTGAAGTACTAGCTTTGGTGGAAATCAAGGACAATCTGCGGAATGTGTCGGCCTGCGGCTTCGCCCAATCGGCGGTCGGTCCGTTTTATTGTCCTGGCGATCAGAAGGTTTATCTCGACCTCACCTTTTTTCAGGAACTTTCGCAGCGATTTGGAGCACCGGGTGATTTCGCCCAGGCATATGTCATCGCGCATGAGGTCGGGCATCATGTACAGACGCTAATGGGTGTCTCCGAACAAGTTCAGCGGGCCAAGGCAAACACCGACGAGGTGACGGCTAACGCTATCCAGGTGCGTATGGAACTACAGGCCGATTGTTTTGCCGGCATCTGGGCCCACCACGCGGATAGGGCCAGAGACATACTCGAGAGTGGCGATATTGACGAAGCGCTGGGTGCCGCCAATGCAATCGGCGACGACACGCTTCAACGACGATCACAAGGTTTTGTCGTTCCAGATGCCTTTACCCATGGCACCAGCGCTCAACGCAAAGACTGGTTCATTCGCGGGCTGGAGACCGGATCGGTTCAGCTAGCCGCCAACGTCATTTGGTGGGTGGCGGTCGATCCAATGCTTTGCGATATCGATCCTCCGCGCCACCCAGACTTTCTCGTGGTCTAAGATGTAGTCCATAAATCGCGCCAGTGCCGCAGCGCGCCCTGGTCGCCCAGCCAGTCGGCAGTGCAAGCCAATCGACATCATTTTCGGGACGTCCTGGCCCTCTTCGTACAGGATGTCGAAACTGTCCCTCAGGTAGGCAAAAAATTGATCGCCTGAATTGAATCCCTGTGCGGTTGCAAAACGCATGTCATTTGCATCGAGCGTATAGGGCACGACCAAGTGCGGTCGCCCGTAGTCGTAATTCCAGTAGGGCAAGTCGTCCGCGTAGCTGTCGCTGTCATAGACAAAACCGCCTTCCTCAACCGTCAGCCGCCGAGAGTACGGACTGCCTCGACCGGTATACAATCCAAGCGGTCTTTGGCCGGTTGCCTGCTCAATGGCTTTGATCGACAAATTAAGGTGGTAGATGAATTAGTAAAGACAAGGACTGACTTTAATCCAATGCTTTTTTGTTATCACGCCACCATGTCATTTGTTCTGTCAGAATGACAATTATTAGTCTATCTAAGCACCTTGCAGTTCCCTGGTCGAAAACTAACCCTTTTAAATCGTGGTACTGATGATGAGAAAACCTTTAACAGGTTTTCATACAATGTGTATACTATTCCTTTTTCAATATTATCTGTTAAAGCTTCAATTTAATTTTATATCTACCATTCCCAGAGATTAGATCTTTTCAAAGATTAGACCGACTTAAGCTTCAAACATATAAATAGAAAAGAGATAATGCAATACACCACGAACTTCCTATTAATAATTGAATTATCAACATTAGTTTTGGCCCAAAGTGTACGGGAATGCAAGCCAAAGTGTAAAAAACAATGTTTCTATAGATCAGTTCAAATTAAATGTAATATATTTAATGGTCGGTTGTCCCAGAGACATTGCATATTGTCCCAGAGACTGTGCGATCGTCAGAGACAGTACGAGACAGAGACTTTTGCGGGTATCCCAGAGACATTGCAATGATCGGTTGTCCTTTGCATAACTGCAAAGGCGTTTCTGTGCAGAGATGCAAAAATACAACTATGTTTACACAAATGTATTTTAGGAGCTGCGAGCTTTCGCTTACGATCAAGGGTTGATTTTTACAATTTCATAATAGCTAGCTTGCGAAATAAATAGCTATCAAGATTAGGATATATAAACCTAAAATGACGACAATGGTCGAGTACGGTCCTGAAGCATGGGCGCTCCGAAAAACAGAAGAAGATTTACAAGATGTTTCCCAGAGAAATTGCCTACGGATTGTTTTGGGTACCCGACTGAATGACCGTATCTCAAACAGTAAGCTGTGCAAAAAAGT
>JAAAKM020073195.1:161847293-161997293 GCA_010016025.2 Alatinidae sp. Z8VKAUB7J3 | reverse complement strand
AGGGCCGCTTGGTATCCTGGAAAGAAATGAACCGGAAAGTGGATCTTGCTCTAAGCAAGCTCGGGACAGACCCGAATATCTGACACTTCGTGACACGGGGCAGGGCAGGGGGGCAGCACAGGCCCCCGGCTTAAGTCTTGGGTTCGGCCCGTGTGAAATGAGGATGTAGTACGCTGCCATGCCGTTGAATTAGCGAAGTGCTGGGGACGTAAATGCAACAAAACGTCTAGTTTCGGAACGCATCGCGTTTGAAGAGGGGACAGCTTGCTAAGACCTTCATTTGGGCAGGCCTAGAGTGTCCAGTCATAGGGTAGAGCGTGGCATCCCAATCATCGGACCTATGGCGCAGACGGGGTCTTCAAGGCTGCAGGGGTCGGGTACAACCACCTCAGGCAGAACATAGAGGGTGTTAGATTTAGTTATTTAGAGTGTTACGGCTGTGAATAAACGTTATTTACGTAATTAAATCAAGGACTTACAGTCACCCCCGTGTGTAAAGTGGTGATTCTGCGTGTGTAAAGTGGTGATTCGATGTGTGCAAAGTGTCGTTTCTTGTTGAGGGCGTGTGTGAAATGACGTTTTGCAGTTGGCGTGTGTGAAATGTCGTTCTATGGTCCGTGTGTGTGTGAAGTGTCGAAAGGATAAAGAGTGCCCAACGACTATCCATTGTTGCCGGACCGTCATCCTCAGGGTGATTTCTTCGTTTGCGACATCTTTGACGCTGTCCCGAAAGGGGACATCGCGTCGATGGAGCACCCGGTCTTCTCGCTTTCCACAAAGTCGGATCTTCGCCCGCGCCGGTATGAGCACAATGGGGTGATGGTAGAAATCAAACCGTCTTCAGACGGCCTTGCGACGGTCCATGACCGGGACGTCCTGATCTACTGCATCAGCCATCTTGTCAGAGGGATCAATGATGGCAAGGAGCTGCATGTAGTCGCGGTCGTGGATGCCCATGGGCCGCAGAGCCTACCAGCGCACTCACGGGGCTCCGTGGACGGGCTTGCCCGCCGGGGCCGATCCGGGTACCGAAGGGGCATGTCCACCGATACCACGCCCCAGCTTCTCGACGGTCGCGCACTCGCGGAGTCCATACGCCAGGAGTTCGCGCCCGAAGTCCAGTCCATGGTCGACGCCGGCCGGCGTCCGCGGCTCGTCGTCGTGCAGGTCGGCGAGAACGACGCCGCCCAGGCCTACATCCGCGGTCAGCGCCGCGGAGCCGAGCAGTGGAACCTCGACTTCCACCTCGAGGTCCTGCCCGGCGAGTCCAACGAGGCGCAGGTCCGCAAGGCCATCCGCGCGCTCAACGCCGACAAGACGGTCTCGGGCATCCTGCTCTCGCTGCCGCTGCCCGAGGGCCTCGGCACGCGCTCGCTCCAGCACGAGATCCACCCGAGCAAGGACGTCGAGGGGGTCCACCCGGAGAACCTCGGCGGGCTCCTGTGGGCGCGCTACGGACTCCTCCCCTGCACCGCGCTCGCCTCGCTCGCCCTGATCGACCAGAGCAGCATCGAGCTCGAGGGCAAGGAAGCCGTCGTCGTCGGCCACAGCGAGATCGTCGGCAAGCCCGCCGCGCTGCTCCTGCTCGCCCGCAATGCGACCGTGACCGTCTGCCACAAGTTCACCCAGGACCTCGCGTCCCACACGAAGAAGGCCGATGTCATCGTCGTGGCGGTCGGCAAGGCCGGCCTCATCACCGCCGACATGGTGAAGGAGGGCGCCGTCGTCATCGACGTCGGCATCAACGCCGTGCCGAGCGACGAGGGCCCGGGCCGCATGCGTCTCGTGGGCGATGTCGCCTACGACGAGGTCGCGCCGAAGACCTCCGCGATCACGCCGGTGCCCGGCGGCGTCGGTCCGGTGACCGTCGCCATGCTGATGCGCAACACGGTGCTGGCCGCCCGGGTCGCCAACATTTGGACCCTTTAGACATCCCTGCTTCAATTCTCAAATGGGTTTTTCTTCTCGATATCGTCGAGGACGACAACGGTCTCGATTTCATTTACCGGCTTGTGGGCTCATGTCACCGATCACTGGTTGGCGTTGATTTTACCGGATGCGCGGTGATCGAAAGGCCAAGCTTTTTCCAAAAAACCGTAAGGAAATTGAACATTGACACCAGTCGAGCTGATCAGAACAGCAGAAGCGGAGGCTGAGAGATTTTCAGCAACCATACGGCTAATCATCTCTGTAACTTTGACGGTAGCCGCGCTTGGCGGCAACAAGGTACCGGACATTTTGTCGCCTCTCGGCATTGCGCTGATCATCTACGGATTGGGCGCTATCGTGGGCCTTATATTGGCTTGGCGGCGTTTTTATCATCCGATTATACCTTTCGGCTTCGCGACTTTCGACGTTTCCGTCATTTCAACACTGCTCGTGCTAGTCGGCCATGGAATGGATCTAAGAACGGGTACGACTTTCGCCATGCCACTAACAGGCCTCGTGTTCGTGGTCTTGATTCATGCCTCGATGAGGTTCCGACCTTGGCTAGTCGTCTATTCCGCTGGCCTTTTCCTGACGTCGATAATTCTCCAGGAAACGTGGTTTGGCGGTCCACCGACACCTAGTATGAACATGGCCATGATGCACACCGGTGGAATGGTTCACTACATGCACTACGGCGCCGTTCCGGCATTGCTTGTTTCGCTTGCCGCGCTCCTTCTATTTATGTTCGGGCGGCGAACGCGTGGATTGCTTCTTCAGGCAATCGAACAGACACGCCGAACAGATCGACTGTCCCGGTTTTTCTCACCGGACATCGCCGACCGGTTAGCTACAGGCTATGACGAGCCAAGCCTTGCAGGACATCGGCAACCAGTGGCGGTTCTGTTCGTTGATATTCGTGGGTTCACTGCTCTTGGCGAAACGATGGAACCCAAACGTGATGGCCGGAGCGGTGTTCGGGCATCGCAGGCGGTGGGGTCCGGACGCCGAGGACCATGCCCACCGCATGCTGGAACGCGTCGGAATCGATGCGCTCAGCTTCGCCCCGATCTCATCGCTCACATACATCGATCAGAAACGGCTCGAACTGGCGCGCGTGCTCGCCGGAGATCCGGAAGTGCTGCTGCTCGACGAGTGGCTGGCCGGCCTCAACCCGACGGAACTGGAAACCGGAATCGAACTCATCCACGATCTTCGCGAGGAGGGCCGCACGGTCGTTCTGGTCGAGCATGTGATGGACGCGATCCGCTCGCTTTGCGATCGATGCGTCGTGATGTCGTCGGGTGCGAAGATCGCCGAAGGCACCCCCGACGAGGTGCTCTCGGACCCCGAGGTGATCCGCGCCTATCTCGGAGAAGACCATGCTTGAGGTCCGCGATCTCTCCGTCAGGTACGGCCAGCACAGGGCGCTCGAAAACGTGTCCGTGCGTGTCGATCCGAGTGAGATCGTGGTCATTCTCGGCGCCAACGGGGCCGGCAAGTCGACGCTGCTGCGCACCATCAGCGGCGTTTGCGAAGGCCGGCACGAGGGGTCGGTCCAGGTCGACGGGCAGTCGATCCTCGGGCTGGGCTCGGACGAGATCGTCGAGCGGGGCGTTGCCCTCGTACCGGAAGGGCGCGGCATCTTCGGCGACCTGTCGGTGAAGGAAAACCTGCTGCTCGGAGCCTATTCGGCCCGCGCCAGGCCCGACGAGAAAGCCAATCTCGATCGCGTGCTCTCGCTGTTTCCGAAGCTTGCCGAGCGGCAAGGCCAGGTCGCCCGGACCATGTCTGGCGGCGAGCAGCAGATGGTGGCGATCGGCCGTGCAATGATGTCGAACCCGCAGATCCTGATGCTGGACGAGCCGTCGCTCGGGCTGTCGCCGATCCTGTGCAAGGAACTGTTTCAGAACCTTGGGGAGGTGCGTTCAATGGCTTAGCGGCAATTTCACTTGTCCCAACTAGAATCTAGACCAGGGGTCGGCAAATTGTGGGCCGCGGCCCACACTCGAAATATTCGCTTTGTTTTTTAATTTGTTTTTTCGTTTGGTTTTAAACACCACATTTTTGATCGTTATCCTTTTTTGCGACATGAGTGCTTGGAATTACGCATATAATAGAGATCTGAATAAAGTCCTTGTCCTCATTGCAAAATCTAAAATTGTAAACATGGCTTTAAATCTTTTGATCTTGTGTGATTTTGTCACAGAGCTTTGTGATGTGGCCAGGCTCATAGAGTTTGAAGGGGTTGAGTTTGCCAGTTAGTCGTCTTAATCGATTGAATATTATAGCAAGCTCATAGTAGTATTAGTAAAATATAATAGAATCCTGATCGTAACTTCATAAAAATTTAAAGAAGAACAGCTCTGTGGAATTCTAATATAGTTTCCTACAGCGTAAAGAGGAAGTAGAAACAAATATATTAATTAATTTAATTAATAATTGAATAATTAAAAAAACTAATAATTAAAAACCTATTAATTTAATTAGTCTTGATTTTTTTTTTTCAGAACAACAGAAAACCAAAAGATTATTGTGCGGTTTATTGCTGTTTCTGAGGAGTTCTTTGGGGGTTTGAATTGTTTATGACACGAATAAGGGCGAGTAATTAGATTGTATTTATACTAGCGGTTTTAATTTTTAACTACTATATTTTATTTGCGTGAGTGTTGATTTTTTTTTAATGCATTACCTTGTATTTTGTATCCCGATTTTAAAAGTGTTGTAAGGCAGGTGTTGTAAGGCAGTAGTAGCAGTAGTATTAATAGCAGTAGCAGCAGGTTCATGTTTCCTTTTAGTCAGGTGAATATCCCACTCATGATACCTGTTGATACGATAATCCGTTCTAAAAGCTGTTGGTATACCCACATCATAATCTGTATGCATATAGGATGCTTTTATTAGTTTTATTTAAGGAGTGGTCATACAGACTTTTGAGGTTGGTCATTTGCTTGGAAATTGGAAGTTCTGGTTAGCTTTTTAAGAGTCAAAAGTGAACAGAGGCCATTTACCCACCCCTCCCGCACATCCTCTTTTCCTCAAACGTATTCAATCAAAATTTTGAGATAGCCGTTTTTTTTAAGTAGCCCAACCAACAGATAACAAAAACTTAGAGGTCAGCATTATCCCCGTCAGAGCCCAGGGGAAGGATTGTAAATTATGCAGGGAGGCATACATGATTCCTATAGAAGAGGTAAACTTCAAAGGGGACTCAAATAACTAGAAATTTAAAAGTTCAGTTTCCTTTTTGAGAGTCAAAAGTAATCTGATGGCAACTAGCCCGCCCCCTCCACCAACCGTCGTTTCCCTAAATGCTTCCGATCAAAATGTTGAGAATTTCCTTCTGTCCAAAAAATATCCAAGATCATATAAAAAACCTGGGATTGACACAGCCCCCCCCCCCGAACCTAGAGGTATACAAGGTTTTTACGAAAGAGATGATCGTCTAACTTCGCCTGGGACTCATTCTATAAGAAATTGTAACTTCTAGCTCCTTTTTTAAGAGTCAACTAGCCCTCCTACCCTGTTTACCTCAAATCCATCCAATCGAATTTTTTAAAGCCATTTTGAGATAGCCTTGCCCTCCAAAGCCAATCCCACCAAAAACAATAATAGCAACAGACTTATGGGAGCTGATCCCTGATCCTCCATGACCCGATACCCACCTCTCTGAAAAATTATCAATTATTAATCATGAAAACTGACCATTGGCTCTCCCTGCATTGCCTCCCTGCATGGTATGAGCTCTAGCAAAATTCTAAGAATCAATAGATTGATTTAAAAGGAAAATCGGAGGATTAATGCCGGTCGGCATTTAAAATAAGAGCTCTGAGTCACAAGGTCCTTCTAAATATCAAAATTCATTAAGATCCGATTATCCACCCATTTCGGAAAATACGAGATGTGCATGGGGTATCCACCCTCCCATCATTTTGAATCTCTAAAAGGGCACTAGAACTTTTGATTGGCAGTCCAATAAGACCCCTCCAAAGTTTGTACGATCACTCTTTCTATATAAACCTTATACGGCCCCTGGAAATAACTTACAACCCTTGCCCTGAGGATTGTAGGGGGGTTGTCATTATTAAATAATTTCCTAATAATTCCCGGACCTTTCTTCTACGTTGAACAAAAGGGCTACCTCAAATCTTTACTGGGGGCGTTTGGGGAAGTTGTGGGCGGGGGAGGGGGTTAGTTACCCTCCAATCACTTTCGACTGTTAAAAGGGGCACTAGCCCTTTCAATTTCCAATCCAATGAATTCTTTTCAAAGTCTCACCGACAAATCCTTCGATAAGAAGTGGCCTAGTCAAAAAAAAAAAAAAAAAAGATCTTATCCACACCTCGATCTTGTAAAGATTTTCAATATAAGGTTATGAGGGCACAAAGTGGAGTATGTCTTCCATAGGGAAGGGAATAGAAATGCTTGAAAGCACAGAGTAGATCACTTAACTCTCCTCTCTTTCATTACCGACCTTTTTTAGCAAAAAGAAAGGCATAATACTTCTTATAAAACAGAATTAGACAAGGGTTTCAAACATGTAAAATTGGAGGCACATTAACCGGGGCCAGTTGCTCCTCCAACATCAGCCCTCCCTGCCAAGTTTTCAGCACAACGGTAGGCAGCCTCTTTTTCACCGAAGAGCTTGGATTCATTGGATGTATAGTAACATTAAAATTGTCATTCAGAGGTGTATACTCTTTTTGTCCTTTGCACGAAAGTGCACTGATCTTGAGGACACTAACGGGGAAGTCCCTTCAGCAAAGAGAATGAAGATTTTCTGATACTTACGCCACTTCCAAGCCTCACCCACCATCTGTGAAAAAGTGCCTGGATCACTTAACATTTGGTAGGCAAGAACTAGCCTAAACTAGAATTTTACCTAATATTTATGTTGAAAACTCAAATGGGCTGTTCTAGCAATTAGGCTATTGAATTAAAAAAAACAGCATGAAAAAGACATCACAAATCCAACAAAAGCCCATCATCTGGGGTTATGTTCTAAATTTTAAAACTAGGCTACCCCATACTAGACAAGACCTAGGGCTTAGCTTATCTTCAACGCAACAAACCTTCAAGAGATTAGGATCTAGCTCTAGTTGCTTAATTCTGATTCTACTCGCATCTTTTGGCAAGGGTAACTTAGGATGTGGAGCCACACATCTTCCAAGCAATAGCCTTCCAATCTTAGAAGAGGCCATAATTTTCAGCTCCTGAATCCACGCTAAAAGTGTTTGTCCTCAGCGCCAGAAAATAAATTTCAACGTTGCCATTAATAAAATGAAGTATCAATATCTATAAGTAAGAATTAAGGGTGCAGAAAGCACCGAAAAGTATAGTTTAAAAAAAGAAGAAAAGCCAGAGTCTGGTTAGTTTTATCTATTTATTCTGTTTGGTAGCTCTAAAATAGTAATAAGTAAAGATAGGATTCCTCTCGTTTAGGGTCAAATTTTACCGTACTTTTTTCTGAAACTGATTTCTTTAGACTCAACACATTCTTCAATCCTTATAAAATTTACATAATCTTTAAATCGTCTAATCTTTATCGTTAATAAATAAAAGGCAATAAAGGTAATTTAAAGAAAAAGGAATAAAAGGAGAACTTATGAGATTGTAGTAGATCAATATTCCAAAACAAAACACATTCCCTGCGAACACAGTAAGCTGGAAAGCTTATAGCCACTAGCCCTGCTTTATTGATCAGTCATGCCAGCAAAATCACTTGATATCTCTGTTTTACAATGTCATTTAATCAAAAATATTTGCCAAAAACTTTTGCAATAGACTAACTTCAAACTAGAATTAACAAGACAGTTTTTTTTTTCCAGAATGCTGTTTTGTCAAAATTTCAATATGTATAGACCAGCCATGTAGGCAAATTTCAGGGCTCTCTAGAGGGATGAGTGGAGGTGGGTACACTTTATATACTTGATATACTTTGGCCTGTAGACCCATCCCTGAAAGTTTCATTTTTCCTAACCTAACCCCTTTAAGAGATAGCAAGAAGTTACTGAACAAAAAATATTACCCTTCATTCAAGCAGAAGATCTATTTTGCAAGGTTTCTATTTTATTACACATATATTTTTAAAGGTCATCAAAGGTCAGGACCCTCTAGAGGGAAAGGGAGTGGAGGTAGGTACTACTTAAAAATATCTTCCTGGGATATAATTTAGCCTGTAGACCCATCCCTGAAAGTTTTATTTTCCTACCCATTTTCCAAGATAGCAAGCACTAAACTAGAATTTTACCTTATTCTGCATATTTTGCAGTGAATATTTGTTTTCTTAATAGCCTATGTTTCCTTATGTATAGCTGGGGTCTTAGGCTTATACCAATATCTCTCTTATTATCCTAGTATGTCTCCTTCCAAATTGCTACTACTTTTAACCTTTCCTTTACCCAAATGTGCAATAGCAATTATTGTTTTACTGTTTCTTTTTTATAGTGGGCGACATCTTTTATCTGTTTAGCATGTTTTCTTCAGAGCCATAGGGTATACATTATATATTTACTTGGATGGATATAGTCACACCCTAACATAAAATTATGCAGATTTGATGGCTGCATAATTTTCTGTTCTTAGCCTATTTGTCATAGGCTACAGTTGATTCAAAGGCTAGGCAAATGCCAAATATTGTCAATTGAAAAAAGAAATAAAGTCGCAAAAACTGCTGTAGATTTGACTAATCTATTGTTAAAAAACTTACCAATTGAGCTTAAAAAAGACTTCACTCTGGTTGCTCCTTGGTGCATTTCCAAGTTCAACACAAATTATTTACAATTTACAATATCACATTGACAGAGTTGCAACCAAGTAAAAAATCTTGTGAAAACAATCTCACAAATATTTCTCCTGTATCAATCTAAGAGTTTTCAATGTTGAGAGGGGGAAAAACCTGAAACTTTACATTGAAAGAAAAATAACAATCTAAAGTCAAAAGAATACTACTCGTATAAATAAGAATGAAACGATCTAACCAATATATAAGCAAGAAAAAACACTTCTTCCCTTTAAAATGCAGCCCAAAAAACACCAGAAAAGTACTAAGAGACTTTCAATCCGTTTCAAATAGAAAGAATTATCTTAGAAACTTGGGAGGGTGCTAGTTAAATTTGAAATTGAGTATTGTAGTGCGCTTCTAAAACACTAAAAGCCATTGGAAGGCAATCATCATCCCCTCGGTTCCTTTTCTGCTATCAGTCATAAGTAAAATAAATTTTTATCGTCAATACATTTAGCTTTCCGTTATGTATTCGAAAAAAGTGTCAAATTCTGCTGAGTTAGTTAATCCTTTTCCATTTGTTGCCAGCCTATTCTTGTTCAAACCCAGACCTTTTAAAAGCACGCTTAGATCAAAACTGTAAGCTCTTAATAGTAATCACGACGGTAACAACGAAATTGCTGGAGGAAGAATATCTTTTCTCTTTTTATTATTGTCCAAACCTAACGCTTTTAAAGCAAGACGTGGAGAAGCAGTAAATTTAAAGAAGCCAATCTCTTCTACTTTCAAAAAGAGAACTAAGTATGTATTATCACACCGTCCATGGTAATAAACAGTAAGTAGCGAGCTACTATCGTCAATGAAGATCAAACTCTAAAAACCAATGTTTAAGGAAGAGTAGAATAGAAATAATCTACTTTTTATGCTGATTCTAGATATGTAAAATTGATTAAGCCTTAAGTGCCTTTTGAAGGTTATTGGCATTAGAGAATGTTTAATTCAGAAAATGAAGGAAATTACAACCGAAAAGTGGAGTGACTTTTATAAAAATCGTACCTTTAACTACTAATTGACTAATTAGCAACTGTTTTAGGGTTAAATGTTGCATGGGAAGTTATTCAAGTGTTTTCAGATATCATTTACATTTTGAATACTGTGAAAATTCATTGAAATTAATACACAGGGGGTCCTAATAAGGAGCGGGGGCTTTATAAATTTTAAAAAAATTAATAACCGGGGGGGAGGTACGATTATTTGGCACTCGATAGTACAAGTGAACGGACATCCTCTTTTATTTTGGTATTTGTTGCAACCTTCCAAATATTAAAAAAATGTATAATGGGGTGTACCTTGTCGACTACAATTGGCTACTCCTTTCATCGTTAATAAACAGTAGCATAGTATTTAAAGCAGTTATTTTCAAAATTCTGAGTGCAAATGAAAGACATGGGTATGGCTATAAGGCAGAGGAGGAGGATGTGCAGAGTGTCCAAGTGCTTGAGGCCAGTAAAAATGTAATCATGAAAGTAGTAGTAAAGGAATTTTACATTTAATTAAATGGCACATCGGGAAACTTGCTGAAGTAGAGGGCTCGTTGTAATAAAAAGCGTTACCCTACTGGACAAAATACCTAATTGAGTTATAAGGAAACAACTGGAAACACGACGTTCTTTCGGTATCTGTGATAGGAGAATACACATCTATAGACATGTGATGAAGACATTTTACTAGACCCCAGTAACACGGGCCTTGGAGTATTTACAAGCTGCCTAGGGGCAGGCCGCCACCGTGTTAGTATTGTACACCTGAGTGGGTCCTTAGGGTTAGAGAAAGGTACTGCAACAGCTAGAAGGAAATCAAAGATTGTGTAGAATAAAAGTAAAAGTGGGCATGATGTGAAAACTCCAGAAGTATCATGCCGATGATGATATTGGTGAATGAGAGTGGAACAGGCCAGAGAATTTAAGATACTCTAGATGGAACGGAAATTGTGAAACTGATGTTCTTGTATGGTGATATAGAATGAAAAGCTCAAAGGACATTTTTTCAATTTTATATTTTAAACCTCTTGCTTGATAAGGGCCCCCACAAAATGGAATAGACTGTCATTACTTCTATTTTTGACGATTCATTTTATTTATTTTATACCTTTTCGTGCTCTGGCCCGGAAAGTAAAAATAGTTTTCTGTTTTTCCTTCCAAATTTGGGAAATGCAAAAGGCGTATGAATTATGCCAAAAATTTAGGAGTCTTTTAGGAAACTGTGCGGATTTCGCAATTTGGAGGGAACAGAGGCCCAAAAGCTTCGTATACGGCACGCGTGCCAAGTAGTATTAATTACAGGATTCTACAGAAATACATTTATAAAATTGAAAACTTGAAATTTTTTTGAAAATTTTCTGGAAAAGTTCCGGCTAAGTTTTCCATAATATGCAGGATGTGGAAGTTCTTTAGAAAACTTCAGAAATTTATGTGTCACTAATATGAAAGGATTTTAGGTTGCCTTTTTAATCCGGGGTTCATCATTCCAACTAACAATGCATCGAAGGAATTTTAAATGAAAATTTAAACTGTTACGCTTGATGATTTTCTTTCCAATTTGCGATTTTATCTTATAATTCTGAATACAGAATTGCATTCTGTATTCAGAATGCTATTTTCTTATCTTATGTTGTTGAATGTTGTTTGTTCCGCGATTTAAAACATGCATGTCATTAGTGCGTTTCTACTCTGGGAAGATTTCGCCTTTTTCATACGGTTCGATAATTTAATTTGATAACTGAGTCTCCGTTGAAATATTGTAGATACGAGAAGCCAAAGCAAAATTGAATTGCAAGACTACTTTTGAGAACACAGAATGTATTAGTGACCAAAATTCTGCTCTTTACGCTAAAGCTTGACTCTTTCTCTTAACTCTACATTTTATAACAGTAAAAAACTTTACCTTAAAGAGCGGGGCGTTGAGGAGGAAAAGCCCCTTTCATATACGGAGTAATTTCTGTTCGTTTTAAGTTTGATGGAATCTAGCGCGTCAAACAGATGTTTTTTAAAGGGATCCCCTCTGCTTGCCTTCGTTTGTCAAACCCATTGCTTTAGATCAACCACCCCATATTTGCTCTGGCACCGATCACCAACAACCTGAACCAGGTCTTTGCGGCAGCCGTGCTACAATCAGCCCCGTAAAAACAAACTCACTTTTCCAATATTTTTCACCATCACGGCGGAAAAGCAACCTTAGAGGAACAACATGAAAAACCTGAACACTTCACTTTTTCTATCCACGCTTATGGCGGTTTTCTTTGCCAATCATGTCGCGGCAACGAGTCCGGTTACCGACATTGACCAACCGACCATGGAGAGGGCCAGGACATTGGCCAAAAAATTTATCATCATAGACGGCCATGTGGATATTCCTTATCGGCTCCAAGAAAAGTACGAAGATATTTCCAAGCGAACCGATTCTGGCGATTTTGATTATGTGCGCGCAAAAGACGGCGGCTTAGACGCGCCATTTATGTCCATTTACACGCCAGCCGACCTTCAAAATACACCAGGCGGAAATAAAGCGCTGGCCAATAAACTCATCGACATGGTGGAAGGCTTTCAAAAGAAGTGGCCCGACAAATTTGCTGTCGCCCACTCCGTTGCGGATGTCCAACGCCAATTCAAACAAGGCCTCATTTCTCTTCCTTTGGGCTTGGAAAACGGTGCTCCGATCGAGGATGACCTTGCCAATCTCAAGCATTTTTATGATCGCGGCATTCGCTACATTACACTGACCCACAGTAAGGTCAACCTCATTTGCGACTCGTCTTACGACCCCGAAAGAAAGTGGAATGGATTGAGTCCCTTCGGTAAAGAAGTTGTGAAGGAAATGAATCGATTGGGCATTATGATCGACATTTCCCACATTTCAGACAAAGCCTTCTACCAAACCTTGGAAATCACCAAAGCTCCTGTCATCGCGTCTCATTCGTCCTGTCGAAAGTTCCACAAAGAAGCACACAGAGCAACACACAAAAACGTAGAAAGACAAACGCAGAGATAGGCAAAAATATCTCTCAGACACACACAGAGACAGGTAAACACACAAAAACAAACGCAGAGACTGGCAAACGCAATCTCAGACAAAGACAGAGACAGGCTAATATAGAGTCAGACACACAGGCAAGATGAGAGAAAGAGAAAAAACACACACAAACAAACAGAGTCAGACACACAAACACACAAAGACAGAGACAGGCAAACCCAAAACGATCAAAGACAAACACAGAGATAGGCGAAGACATAACTCTTGCACACATTTAGAAAGGCAAACACACACTCAGAGAGACAAAAAAAACAGGCAAACATACTAAAAACTAAAGTTGGAGACACAAAACTAGAAAGGAAAACAAATAGACAGGTAAAAGCACACTCAGAAACACAAAAAGTCATGCTATCACAGTCAGACACACAGTCAAGGTGAGATAGAAACAAAAACACACACAAACACACTGTGTCAGACATAAAAATACACAAATAGACCACAGACACATGCAAACAAGCACTCAGATACACACAGACACAGGCAAACACACAGTGAGACACAAAGGCACGGTGGAAGAAATACAAGCACCAACACACAAAGCCTGAGACAAAAACACACAAATACAAACACAGAGACGGGAAAATGCACACTACACACACCCAGAAAACACAAAAAGACATGTAAACACACAGTCAGGCAGGGAGTCACAGTGAAAGAGACGAAAAACACACACAAAAACATAGTCAGACATGCTAACACGCTAAGACAAGCACAAACACACATAGTAAAAAACAAATAGAGTCAGACACACAGGTAATGAAAGAGACTGATACCAAACCCTCACAAACACAGAGAGTAAGACATAAAAACAAATAAATACAAACACAGAAACAGACAAAACACACTCAGAAACACACGGAGATATTTAAACACACAGGTAGCACCGACAGCTTCAACTTGATACCCACAGTCGTTCTCGATATATTGCTCAAGTGACTTATCGACAACTATAAACACAATGCCTTTTGATTTAGTATTAAAGCAGCATTTAGTTTTGAATCATAATGGGTTGATTTTATAATGATAATGATAATTGTAGGGGATTGACATGCCCAATACCCCTATTAAACATAGCTGCTGGACCGTTCTACTATGCTGAACAAAATGGCTGTCTCAAAATGTTGACTGAATGTGTTTGGAAAATGAATGGACTTGAGAAAAAGGCTGCTTGCCCTCCAATTTTTTTTACTCTTGAAAAGGGCACTAGAGCTTTTAATTTTGAATCGAGTTAGCTCTTTTAAATGTTTCAGTGATATTCCTAGTTATTATAGAGAGATGCTGCCTATGATAGTACGTATTTACCCTTTGGAAAACCTGCATGCAATACAGTTTTTTCGTTTAAGTGAAACTCCTCCTAAATGTTTCTTAACAGTTTCATCGTAATACTCTTAGTGTCGTATGTTACAGTAGCTGTAGTGGTAGTATGAAAAGTATACACATAGTGTCTTCTTGCTAGTTCAAAATAAGCCTAAATATTTCTTATATTTTATCACCGAAGACATTGTTATATGCTCTTTGGACTATTGGTTACAAAAGGGCCATCTCACAATTTTGATCGAATGCGTTTTGAGAAAAGAGGATGTCAGGGAGGGGGTGGCTATTTTCCAACCATTACATATGACTCTTAAGAGAGAACTTAAACTACACATTTCCAATCAAATGACCCTCCTCTAAAGTTCATAAGAACGCCCCTTGCATAAAAACCTTACATACCCCTGGGGTACAGCTTACAATTCTTATCCCCAGACTCTGGGGGGTTATGTTAACCCCAAAGGCCTTGTTTTGTGATCTTTGACTGTTTTTGAATAAATGGCTATCTAAAAATTTCTATCGGATACATTTGGGGAAAAATGACAATCAAAATTGTACAATGTACAAAGGTATTTTATTCGTTGCTGCCACAACAAAGGCTATGATGGTTTTCAAGTTTTTTCTCTTTCATACAGTCTACAAGTGATGACTGAAAAAAAAAAATACTGCTTGTTTAACAGTGATCTACTTTCTTTAAACATAAAGAAATCATTCCTTCTGATTTTTTCCAATATTGGCAAGATTTGTCTAACAATGACGGAACTTCTTACTTTGCGAGGTCGTATATGCTTGACACTCAACATTTATGTTTGATTCCTGCGATTCTTTAGGACAAAATTTATATTTAAAGTGGTATAATAATTTAATCAAAGACAAAGTTCATTTTTATTTTTTTTATTCCATATAAATTTTTGTCATCCGTATTTGTCTTTATCTGCACTAAAGTTTTCTTCAAGAAATTCTTTGCAGGAGGTTTTCAAGGGATATTCTTCTAGGGAGTTTTCTGCAGGAAAAGCACTTGCAGTGTTTGTTACTTCTCCATTTTTAAACTCGCCCCATCCAATAAAAGTCTTCCCGCTCAGCACACACACTTTTGTTCTTCTTTTGAAGCTGAATAACATGCATAGGCTTTCGTTTTCATCATTTACATATTCATTTTTCTTTTTTAATATATTGTACTGATTAAGTGATTTAAACCCATAGAGAACTCAACATCAGAAAAGTATCGTAATCCCTTCAATCTTAGCAGTTTCCTGAATACGTATAGTGTAGTGTAAACAGCATTCAACCTCTTTCGGTCAACAGTGAACCTCTGTTTTCGATGTACATCAGTATATAATTCGTGCACTCTCTCTCTCTCTCTGGTCTCCTCTGGTTAACATTTTAAGTTCTACGTCCTCGACATCTTCGATCAACACTGGGACCGACATCTTCGGTTCAAAGTATTGTTTTGATAGTGCTATGTCTAATTATCCTTCATAACAGTTCCTTAGAAAAATAACGTGAGATGTGTTGAACAAACACAAAGGCCTCCCTTATTATAAAGACACAGGCATCCCTTATCATTAAGGCGCAGGCCTCCCTTATTATAAAGACACAGGCCTCCTTTATTATAAAGACAGAGGCCACCCTTATTATGAAGACACAAGCCTCCCTTATTATAAAGACACAGGCCTCCCTTATTATAAAGACACAGGCATCCCTTATTATAAAGGCACAGGCATCCCTTATTATAAAGGCACAGACCTCCCTTATCGTAAGGGCGCAGGCATCCCTTATTATAACGGCACAGGCCTCCCTTATCATAAAGGCGCAGGCATCCCTTATTATAACGGCACAGGCATCCCTTATCATAAAGGCACAGGCATCCCTTATCACAAAGGCACAGGCCTCCCTTATTATAAAGACACAGGCATCTCTTATTATAAAGACACAGGCATCCCTTATTATAAAGACACAGGCATCCCTTATCATAAAGGCGCAGGCATCCCTTATTATAACGGCACAGGCATCCCTTATTATAAAGGCACAGGCCTCCCTTATCATTAAGGCGCAGGCCTCCCTCATTATAAAGACACAGGCCTCCTTTATTATAAAGACACAGGCCTCCCTTAATATAAAGACACAGGTCTCCCTTATTATAAAGACACAGGTCTCCTTTATTATAAAGACACAGGCCTCCCTTAATATAAAGACACAGGCCTCCCTTATTATAAATACACAGGTCTCCCTTATTATAAAGACACAGGCCTCCCTTATTATAAAGACACAGGCCTCCCTTATTATAAATACACAGGTCTCCCTTATTATAAAGACACAAGCCTCCCTTATTATAAAGACGCAGGTCTCCCTTATCATTAAGGCACAGGCAGGTTAAAAATGGCATAATTAAGAAAGCTTCTTTATAGAAAATTAAAAATACAGAAAATAAACAATTACGAAGAAAATTAAGATAGTGTATCACTGATTTAAGGCATTTCATGCCATGCAGCATCAGGCCGGTGTCTCGGCCGTCTTTGCCGATTGCGGCATCCATGCGCTGCACCTGGCCAGTTTTGCGGCCGGTCAGGAGGTCACGTCGCTTTCGGCTGATTTCGTCTCATGTCTCGATGGCCGGGAACTGGAAGACGATGCAATGGTCAACTTCCGCATGGACGGCGGCGCGGTCGGTCGGTTGTGGACCAGCGCCGTCGCTGTTGGTCGCATGCATGGGCTGACAATCCAGATATTCGGCGAAAAGGGCGGGTTACGATGGGCGCAGGAGCAGCCCAACCAGCTCTACCATACGCCGCTCAACCAGCCGGTTCGGGTGCTGGAACGCAGCGCGGCCGATCTCTCGCCGCAGGCCCAGCGGGCCTCGCGTGTGACCATCGGTCATGCGGAGGGAATGCCGGTTGCGTTCGCCAATATCTATTTCGATCTCGCCGAGGTTATCTCCGCGCGCCTGGATGGCCGCGATCCCGATCCGGCGGCCCTTGACTATCCCACCGCAACGGATGGTCTGAGATCGATGGCTGCGGTGGTCGCGGCGGCGAAATCGGCGCAACAGGATGGTGTCTGGACGGACGCCAGGCCGCCCTCGCTGAGATAGTGGAATCAAACCGGTTTCAGCGTGCCGCGTTTCACGATCGTGCACGGAAAAAGCCGGGTCTCGGGCGTCCGGGCGTGATCGTCGACCATTGAAACCACCAGATCGACGCAACTGAGGATGATCTCGCGGGTGGGCTGGCGCACGGTGCTCAGGCTGTAGGCATCCCACTCCGACATCTTCATGTCGTTGAAACCGACAAATCCTATGTCTTCCGGTATCGAAAGACCACGCCGGCGGGCTGCGTCCATGGCACCCATGCAGATCAGGTCGTCACCGCAAAAGACCGCGTCGATCCCTTTCTCGGCCAGAAGCGCCGACATCGCGGCTTTTCCCGCGCCGTAGGCATAGGCTTTGGCATAACGCACGTCCGCCGGCTCGAATCGACCACAAGGTCTCTCGCCCGTGCCAGACGGCCGCGAAAGAAGCGGTCGAGCAGGTCGACCGAGATCTGCTCGCCCGCCACCGTGACCACGGGCAGGGCGCAGGCGATCAGGCCCGCCATCATGATCCGGGTCAGCTCGGTCTTGCCGTTGACCGGGGCCAGGAACAGGTAGCGTCCAACGACGTCCACCAGGGTCAGGGCCAGCATGATGGCCAGGATGACCGCCCCGGCCCAAAGGGCGAGGCGGGCCAGCCACCGGCCGGCCCGCTCCGAACGCTCTACCAGCGAGGACATCGCTGAGGGGCGCTTCACTTGTCCCCGTCTACCTGGCGTCCCTCACTTTCCGTAGCTTTCCATGGTTGCCTCGATCACGGCGACCGCCGCCTCGGCATCGATACCCTTTTCCTTGACCTCGCCGATGACTTTCTCGCGTACCGCCGCCGCAATCTTCGAGAAGGCCGCCTGGTCTTCCGCCGAGAACTCGGACATGTTGACGCCGACCGCCTTGGCGTTCTCCACGCCGACCACGTCGGCATCGGCCCAGGCCTTGCCGGCCATGGCGGAGAGCGCCTCTCCGGTGGTCGAGAGCACGGCCTCGCGATCCTGATCGGAGAGCCGGTCCAGCGCCGCCTCGCTCATGATGATCGCGAAGGAGCCGCGGTAGAGGCCGCCCGGCATGATGACCGTGTGCGGCGCCACCTCGAACAGGCGCAGCGACTTGTTGGTCTCCATGGGCATCCAGACGCCGTCGGCGACGCCGCCGGAAAGGGTCTCGTAAACCTTCGGAGCCGGCACCTGGACACCGACCACGCCCAGCGCCTTGCCCACGTCGGCCGAGACGCCGCCGCCGATGCGGATCTTCTTGCCGTTCAGGTCAGCGAGACCGCCGATGGGTTCGCGCAGGTGCGATTGCCCGGGGCCGTGGGTCATGAGCGCGATGACCCGGACACCCTCATGCTCCTCGGCCGCCGCCGACACGCAGTTTTCCGGGAACTCAAAAGGCCTGTAAGTTTATGATAATTCCTGGTAATTTTAAGACTAATTTATTTATGATGATTTATGATTTATTTGACAATTATAATGAAAATTGAATGGCAATTTCATATTGTAAATTTCACAAATATTGCAAATTGCGCAAATTTTATATCTCGATTTTTTACTTGATAATTTTTGTATAGCAATATAGCAGATAAGTGGGGAATTTACTTCGGTGCACAAGTTAAAAAAAGCAAATTATAAGGAGACAATAAGAAATGATGGAGAAAAACTCGAGATGTCAGGAGGAGGGGCCCTCACCTTTATAAGCACAAATCGAGTCATTTTGAACAATAGCAAGGACCAAGATTTAACCGTAAAGACAATTTCTTTACCCCCCGCCAATACAATCTTGTTAAAGCAATGTCGTACCAATACAGATGAATTTGTCAGAATTATATTTCCCCAGCCCTCTCCTGCAATTACATTTTTATTATTGTTTATTAAATTGCAATTAATTAATTTGACTTAATTAATTGATTGACTAAAATCAATTAATTGAATTAATTAATTAATTAATTAACCTATTAATTAGTCAAATCGTTTAGTAGTCATAGAACAAACACTATATCAACGTTAAGAAGTGTCTCCTTATGCTCCATAATTTTCATTGTTGTCTCCTCCATTTTTTCTCAAAAATTTTCAAACTGTATTTCTATAAAAAATATTCTATATAATACTATAGCCACACTTGAATAAGATCCAGTCTTTTACAATCACAGGCCACTGCATTGTCTCCAAAACTACTCCTCTGTTATCTTCATCCAGGATTTTATTTCTTGATACTTAATTCTGATGACATATTAACTAACATAAATTTACACTACCTGAATAACTCTTGTATAATACTTGTTCAAAGGGGCTGTAAACTGGCAATAAGCACGATGTTTGAGGAAAGGAAACTTGATAGCCCCGAAAAATCAATCCCCCTTCCAAACCAAACAAGAAAAATACTCCGCTCGATAGGGGGGGGGGGGGGGTAGTTGTGATATTGAAAAAAGCTTTATGAGACTTTTTTCTTCAAACTGATATTGAAAGTAATAACCTTAAAGTACTAAACACAGTAAAAATGAAATGTGATCCTTTGATCTGTAGTCAAATCAATTCAAGTTCTATTTATTTTCATAAAATAATAATAACAAAAACAATATCCCAAATGGCTCAATGGCCCGAAATGATGCTGATAATAAAACATATTATCTGAGAACACTCATAGTTTATCGTCTAAATCGTCTAAATATCGTCTAAATCGGTGCAATTTAAATAAGAATTACAGCAATCTCAAGCAACGGTGCGTTGCATGATTTTTTCAAAATTGGGCGGACTGAAACAAAAACTTTTCAATAATCTTGAAAAGCCTATAGAGTTAGTTATTCTAAAAGGGCCTGTACTTTAAGGCAGTTTAAAGCATTAAAAAACGGTAAAGAATGAATAGAACAGGATCCTTATAGTGAAATGCCTTCGATTACAAACAATTAAAAGAACATCGCCAAAATTCAGTGTCTTGTCCAATTTGATCATCATTTGAGGTTTAGAATGATTTGAGAATGATTCCGATTAATTTATACAACTGTTCATAGGATCTGATTAATAATTACAGATTACAAAACGGTTCCCAAAATTCTTGTCGCAAGACCAAAAGATGGCGAGAGGGACAGGTGTCCCATTTCTTCAGAGCATTATATAGCTATCTTAGTTGAAACGTTTCATTATTGACTACGAACCTAGGAATTGATGACGACGGGGGAACAAAGTGCCCGCCCCAAGAATGGCACACTTCAGCCTCAGTAAGGCTAATAACAGAAGAATGAGCAAGGCAAAAATTAAAACATGTTTATTTACTTCTTAGATAACCACGAATCGTTCATGCAGATTGTACCTCAGGACCAGCGTTAGTACTCTGAGGAGTGTCAGACGAAAAAAGCTTTTAAGTACACAATGTTTTCGCTATTTCGTGCAATAAACATATTTTTTAAAATTCTGATTGTGTAAAAATCAGAAAGGACAGCAAAGCTGACTGCAAATTATTCTATTTTTTAAGTTATTGACATTGTGGAATTCTATATAGTCACAGTGGTTAATTACTATGCACTTTTTAGAAACTTTTATTTTGGAAAGAGCAAGCAAATTAAATTAAAAATGTATATAAGTATACATATACATTTGTATGGCTACCATACCCATATGGGATTTTGTCTACTACTACCATAACAAAAGGAACAAATAACATTTTATGTGCATAAGAATTAACTGACATTACAGAGTAATTCTTACTCAGTGAAGGGTAATTATTAAGCACACATGTAAAGATGCAAATAAAGTCAGTGGGAACTTTAAATTCACATCTAATTGATATCTGTTGCTATCTTTATCCCTCATACTTGAATAAGATGTTGTAAGCATGTATTTAGAATTGACTTAAACATCCTTAAAAGTAAAATATATGACATCAACCTTGTTCGTGAAAGCCCATGTTTATATTAAATAATAACTGTACAGGATGCTGGAAAACCTGGGCCATTGGGTTCCAGAAGATTATAAATGACTGTAAATAGTCTTCCTGAAATAAAAATGTTTTGTGATAATAAAAACAATTTGTGACTTAGTAAAAATAATACATATTTGCTTTGAAGAAAACCGCAAATGGACCACAGAGGCCAAGATATAAATATCACAAAACTGGTAAATGATGTTTCCTGGCTACAGCACAAGGCCAAAATAAGTCAGTATCTATACACAAATGAATAGGAAATGCATGCAAACGTTCAAATTACTAGTTTCTCTAGAGAGTTATGTGAAATATTGATAGACTGACACTGTGGATATTATGATTGTTATTCCACTTAAGCTTCATGAATTTTTACAGCCAGAAAGGATAACTTATATAAGTATCAACAATTTAATAAGGATATTTTTATACTTGCCTTTATCAAGATGAAAATTACAATAATATATTCTGGGGGCTGAGTGTGGAACAGAAGAAGTAACCTGATGACCCAAATGTTGTGGGTATGAAGTGAACCTGGGTCATTTAATAAATGATCCAATTTGAATTGTGTGCTTTGTTATGCTACATAATTACCTTGGTGCTGTGCTCACACAATTAGGGGAGGAACTTTACTATCCAGAAACCCTGGCCTCCTGTCAATATTGTTCATATCAACACACAAATAAATGTTTAGGCAAGCTGACAAGACTAGCGTATTACAGTTACAGATCTTTATAAAGGAAGTGATATAGGTTGGCCAAAATGATGGTTTGACAGTATGACAGGGAATATGAACAGTATATGAATGAGAAAAACTCACCACCTGATCTAAACTGCAACATGTAATGTATACAAAATGTAAGTATATATGTTTGTCAAGTAATGGCCCTAATCTGTAGAGTCACTGGGTGTGGTAAGGTATAACAATATGGGAGAAAATAGACCTAAATTAAAGTTCAATCTACCTTCTCTTAAGAATGACTATCTAAACCTATCCTATATGTTCAAGATTGACTTTTATTGGTAACTATATATTTGAATATATATATCATATCAATAATTAAACACATATATAGATACATATATACATTATCCATAAGATACTTAAAATAAGTACTGCCCATCTCGTTGAGCTTCTCTCTATTTTGTAGCCTGGGGTTGGGCCACTCGATACTATGCAATTATTCGCGCGATCGCAGATAAAGAGAACGTTTAGAAGGAAGAAAATATACCCCGTAACTTTGAGGGGGAAGTGGCGAGCTCCGTGACCGTGCTTCCATATCCACGGTCCGTTGCTACGGCCCCCGACCTCCCGCTGATAGTAAGAAGGAAATGAACATGTAACCTTCACAAAAAGAGCAAAGCGCGTAATCATAGAATTAATAAAAAAGGCACCCGAGCTTGAAAGTGTAAGGTAGACTAATTGAAAGTTATGTAGTTCAGATTGAGATTCAACGTAGTATAGCTTACGCTTACATGCTTATGTACGGCTTTGATCACGTTTCTGGTCGGGTGGCCGACAATGGGGAGGTTCAATTCTCACTGACCGTTCCCACAGTCGACTAAGCTTGATGGGTAGTAGATCAATAGTAAGTTTCACTACTCCCATCGATGACGTGCTTTGGACAGAGATCTTATCCATGATCATAAGTACACAGCGACCGATTGGTGAGATATTTTGAATGTTGTTGAAGAACAATGACGCAATGGGTTGAATTTCTGAGAACTGGAAAAAACAGTGGGTTACCTGGTACCCGCTGATATTTGAGACGTTCCTTTGCGTTTGAAAGGATAAAAACACGCTTTTTTCATAAGCAACTCGCTTATAAGCAACTGTTGTCAATTTTGATAAATTTTTAAGCAACTCCAGCACTAGTGACATTTTCCCAACTTCGCATTTAAACATGAAACTACTGACAAGTACCTACTTTTATTGCTTAGACTTCATGAAGTTATGAACTTTTAAAATTATCCTCCCATGGTAAATGCCTTTTTACTTGCAAGAAGAAATTTTTGTAACACTTAATCTTTAACAGTTCATTTTTATTATGCTTTTCCACTTTCATAACCCTATGAGTACAGCAGGGGAATGTGAAATTTTTAGCAACCAATTAAGCAACTTCAGTACTAGATGGAAAATTAAGCAACCTGACCTCTAGTCAAAATCCTAAGTTCATTATGAAAAAGATTAGTGTATCTAGGCGACGGGGGAAGGGAAGGTGGATTGGGGGGGGGGGGCAAGTAGGCTGGGTGCAAATAATTTTTTTACATTTCAGTAAAGTGGCTTTGGGCTGTGTGGGGAAAGGGTAATTTGTGTCGTTATGAATTATGGAGGCACGACTAGCCATGTCATGCTCATGTCATGCGTGAACTTGACGCACATACTGGAAGGTGAACAGTGACTATTCATACGTCTTAATAAACTCTTTAATTGATTTTATGCGGCAATTTGTATGAAGGGGAAGTTGGGCATTACTGAAGTCTTTAAAAATTGTAATTACTGATTATTGCCAAGTTTGCAAGGAACGTGTCGCAGACTTAACAAAGTTGCAACGCCGATGAATTTAGTTTTTCCTTTGAATTGGTTTTCAATGCTTTAGTTACCTGTATATCCCAAGACCTTGATTTGCCCCCGAACACATGATTGAAACATGTATGACTTTCTGAATGGTATGAAAAAAATATTAAATATGGCAGCAGTAGAGTTGTAAAGCATTGTAGGTGCCCTAGTCGAATGCCGCCAAAGGTTCTATAAAATATGATGCATAAAAAGCAGTCATAATCCAAGTATAATGGGTTCGATTCTCAATAGGTTTGCCAGGTTTTTAAGTCTTTAGTTGTGTGAGTTAAAAGTGTGATAAAGGTTCGTGATACGTCTCGACGTTTTATCGTCCAATTCTGACAATTATATGTATCTGATGCATGATAAACGTGTGTGCGATTCACGTTTATTATGTATCAGATATGCTTTATCAGGTCAAATAGTTGTGCAAGATCACTGTGAAACGTCTAACGACTATTCCTTATGTTTATAAGCTGACTTTGGCAGCTTAACTGAGGCATGCTTTTCTTTATTGTTCTGTTAATGGACCATGTATCAAAAGAGGAAGGAGAAGTATGGCAATTTTTAACGCTGAGTTATATCAGGTTTACAAACTGACTTTAAAAGATGCCTTTTAGATTGTCACTATCACGTAGGACTTGAGTGTTAAGAAGTTACATCGAAATTTCCACTTGAAAAGGTTCGGTGCTCATTGTTATGACCGCCCACTGACACTTTTGGATTTTTTTCTGGCAACCATTTGTAAAATAACATAATATATTATGATATAATATAATATAGTATAATGTATAATAAAAGATTATAATGCGATATGATATAATGCGCCATAATAGAATATAATGGCATATAACGAATATAGAAATAATGTAATTTAAATGATATAAGACAATATAATACAGTATAACATTAAATAATATGATATTGTAATATATCATATTTAAGATTATGATAAAATATATCAAGTGACAAAGTCTGATACAATAAACATGACGTTAAATGATAAAAGTGGATACTGTAATAACTAATTAACCGCCTATACGTTTAAATTTACTTGATAGTCAGCAGAGTTGTAAAAGAGGGTCAAATGGTTCCCTATCAACAAGACTTTCAAATTTTCCTTGTTAAGCCATAATTTTCAACAAATTTGTTGGCTCAAGCCAGTTTTAAAGTTTATTATTGCAAGAAAAGCGATAGTTTTTCGGCGCGGCCACATGAGCCGAAAAGGGTGCGACTGCCTAGCGACAGATATTTACTTAACCTGTCTAAATAACAAAACCCTTTCTAGACAGATTTAAACGACAAAACTTTTGGATGGGCATTAATGTTCCAGCTATACGGTCATATCTTCCATTAGTGCTCTAGTTATACGCTTATTTCTCCCGTCAGTGCTCTAGCTATATGTCTCATATCTCCCATCAGCCCTCTAGCTATATGTCTCATATCTCCCATCAGCCCTCTAGCTATATGTCTCATATCTCCCATCAGTGCTCTAGCTATACGTCTCATATCTCCAATCAGTCCTCTAGCTATACGTCTCATCTCCCCCGTCAGTGCTCTAGCTATATGTCTAATATCTCCCATCAGCGCTCTAGCTACACGGTCGTATATGCCCTTTCTCTTGCCAAAAGAAGCATGGTGGTTTCTATAAGGAAAAAATGAGAGGGCGAAGGTGGAAAATTTTTTCTCTCGTTGATTACTTTATATTTACGATCCAATTCGAAACGTTAGGATTCTCGAACTTGGGGATCTGGATGGGCATTGGTCGGACGATGTACCGAATTAAGTGCCGTGCAAAAATCAACCTCTATCTCAGAGTTCGCGGCAAACGTCCCGATGGTTTTCATGACTTGGAAACCTTGTTCCAAGAAATCGATTTAGCAGATGAACTGGTTTGGGACCCAGAGTCGCGGAAGACCGCGTTAACCATTGAAGGCTTACCTTTAAAAGTTTCGGAAGACAACCTCATCTTCAAAGCCCTTGCGCTGTTCAACCATCAGGCCGGAACCCAGCTCAGTGGTTCATTCGCCCTGAAAAAAGTCATCCCCTTTGGAGGCGGGCTTGGCGGAGGATCAGCCAATGCTGCGGCAACCCTGCGCTTATTGAATCAACATGCAGGTTTCCCGCTGGACCAGCAAGCCATGGCCTGCCTGGCTTTAGCATGTGGCTCGGACGTCCCATTCTTCCTGGATGGCGGCAGGCAACTGGGCCGAGGCCGGGGAGAAATGCTGTCCTCGGGCCCCAGTTCAACCAGTGCACGGCAAGGATTTTTAATTTTCCCACCCATACTACTTTCTACGGCCCATGTTTTTGCCCAATTCCAAGCCAAGGACAGCGACAAAACCCAAAAAAGTCCTTCCCCCATCGGAACCAATGACCTTCTACCGGCTGCCTGCCGGGTTTCTCGTGAATTTGCAAATTTCTGGTCGAGTCTGCAAGCTTATTTCGAGGAAGGCACACTTTTTATGACCGGCTCAGGCAGCACGCTCGTCTGGTTGCATGAAGCCAGAAATTTAAGCCCCAAACAACAGCGCGTACTTAGTGAATTTGATGCGTCGTACCAAGCCTTTGCCTTCCATGACCGTGTAGCGGAAGGAGCAGATCAAACCGACAATAATTTTTAATTAAATTGTTGACGCCATGCGGATTTTGAGGCAATATACGCGTCGTGTGATCACAAGCTATAATGCTTTGGATCTCATTGCGTCGATAAAAAAATTCAACGAACGGGTTGTTCATTTGGCTGCTTAAGTCGGTGGTTAGGTTATTGGTTGGATGAAGGAATGATTTATCGATTAATTGATCAAGAGATTGATGAATGATTGACAGACTGCCTCTTTGGTCAATTATTACAGGAAGTCGTTTGTTGATTGATTGATTGGCAAGTTTATAATTTATTTTAATCACTGGCTTATAAATGTGTAATTCCGGCATGTAGCCAGAGTTAAAAATCTGGAGGGATATTGTGAGTTTAGGGATAACTTTGAGGGGTTAACAATGCAACTCCTTAAAGAAAGCCTCTATATCTTTGAATCTGAACAGGAGAATTTTATAAAGGTGAAGGTAAGTTTAGAGGGGCTTGGCCCCTGTATCACCCCCATATGGGTCTGCTTATAATTGGAAATGTGCAATTAAAATCTCGAGAATAATTTGTACGGCCATGTTGTTAAATTAATTATGTCAATGTAATGATATAACTTATTACTTATGTTTGAATTACCCTGAACCTTTTTACTCCACACATCTGTATCCAATCGTGAATCTTCATTTGGTATAATTTCACGAATTTCTTTCTTTCAACATCTCTGTTGAAGAACTCTCCCTTGTTCCCAGTGCTTTAAAGGACGTACATCTTGCAAAGATGGACTAGGCATAGCACTTTTGGGTTTAAAAGCAATTTTTTGTCGTCATACATCCTAGTCAACCTTTTATCGTTTCGTTTCAAGCATAGGAGAAACGGACGATAAATATTGGTGGGAAGGGGGACTGTGGATTATTTTCCCGCAAAAAATATACATTTGCCCGAATATTGTTGAACCGTGAATAGACTAAAAAAAGCACTTCAGTTCGACAGGAATGTCGACGCTAATTCAAAGGGCTGGTAAGACTTAAAAATTATTTCATTTTTATTTCTTACTAAGGAATTATAAAAGGGCCAGACAAATTTTTTGCATAGCTGTAGATCCACCTGCTCCAGGTGGTTGCTGTAGAGATGGGCGTCACCCAATGTGTGTATGAACTCGCCCGGGGCCAGCCCGGTCACCTGAGCGATCATCAGGGTCAGGAGGCCGTAGGAGGCAATGTTGAACGGCACGCCCAAAAAGACGTCCGCGCTCCGCTGGTAGAGCTGACAGGAAAGCCGGCCTTCGGCCACGTAGAACTGGAACAGGCAGTGGCAGGCCGGCAAAGCCATCTGGTCGACCTGCGCCGGGTTCCAGGCACTGACGATCAGGCGGCGTGAATCGGGCGTACGCCGGATCTGGTTCAGGAGTTCGCTCATCTGATCGATCGAACGGCCGTCCGGGGCCGGCCAAGAGCGCCACTGAACGCCATAGACCGGGCCCAGGTCGCCGGCCTCGTCGGCCCATTCATCCCAGATCGAAACGCCCTTGTCCTTCAAGTAGGCGATGTTGCTGTCGCCGCGCAGGAACCATAGGAGCTCGTGGACTATCGACTTGAGATGCAGCCGTTTGGTGGTGACCAGCGGGAAGCCGGCGCTCAGGTCGAAGCGCATCTGATAGCCGAACAAGGACCGGGTCCCAGTGCCGGTCCGGTCGGTCTTGAGGACCCCCTGGTCCCGAACCTGACGCATGAGATCGAGGTATTGCTGCATGGGACTCGCTTCGAATCGGTCGATCAGCCTAGCGCCATCGGCGCCTGGCTGCCAAGAGGAAGAGGCGGGGGTTCGCTTTGTCACTGCCTATTCCACTTTCACCACGCCTTAAAGCTTCCTATATTACCACCTGTCGGGTCACCGACTATGGCGCTAAACGGGCTTGCGAAATAAGCGTTGCGGACCCGGGGGCAGTACCCGGCGCCTCCACCAAATCATCCGACGACGTGACGGTTGCGTCGGCGGTTGGGTTCATGGGGGCGAAACAGGATCGACGCGCGTGGTAAAGGCTTGTTCGGTGCTCGGCATGGTTCCGCATGTGTTTGCGGAGTTCATATATACTTACTCAGTAAACACATATATCAAATATATAATATATATAATGTATATATATGTGTATATGGCCCAATGATTTAATATATTAGCAATATAATTTAATTTAGCAAATTTTTAGGTTTGCTGAGAAGGGAAGTTTCTTTTACATCAAAATTTTGTTGATTATCCTATAATTCCTAAATCAGACTCTAGCGGTCAGCTTTTCCAATGAAATATAAACAAAATTTCCATCGTTTCTCGAATTTAGTTTTAAATTAGCTTTTTGTAAAGGAAGCTGCACACTTACATACCTTTCCTCTTTTTTGAAGGAACATAAATTTCAAACATTAAGTTACTGGACACACTAAGTAAATTGCAAATATTGTGAAATCAGTTCGGACAACAATCTTTTATAATAAGTTCCCGGTAAGTGAACAAGTCGCATTCTTAGCATTCTAGGACTTCCTTCTCCACGTCAATATTTATAAAGAAACTAAGATCATAGTACCAGCTATGCTGGGAGAAGTGTTCACAAACTTGAATTGGGATAGGAGTGGTGCCCACCCCTACCACTGTAATGGTAGAAGCTAAGGAAAGAGGAGCATTTGTGTTGCCTCCGACTGCGGTCGATCGTCTTCTTCTTCTTCTTCTACTGTGCAAAGATAAAAAATATCATTGTTTTATATAGTACAAACAAAATTGTTAAATATGTGGGAATCTTTAAACTACAAAGTTCTCTACAGATTAGATACTCATCTCAAAGTTGGAGCGTTTATTATCAGAGTGAAAACAATGGACTTCAAAAATAACCTGAATTCTCTGAGACCTGGAAATAGTTTATCTAAATTTGACTCTCCAAATATAGAGACTTTAAATTTAAGTTGCAAATGATTTTTGCCGTTCTTCTCAACATAAAGTAACTGCTTCAGAGCATAAATGTGATCGATTTAAATTATTGCTGTGACAAAATCTATTTCTTTTGCAGTTCTTACCTTACCTCTTAGCTTGACAACTTTGTTCAGATCTCCGATCTGCTCTTTGGTGTACCGTCGCTTAAGGTGATCAAATAGTTTGTTAGTGGTACAAAACAAGAGTATTGCACGAAATAGCGAAAACATTGTGTACTTAAAAACGTTTTTCGTCTGATAAATATTTAAATAAATTATTTCTGGTAAAAAATCCAAAAATTGCTCTGAAAGACGACTCATCGTTATAAGGTTGAAAAGCTTTTTTCGTATGACTCTCATCAGAACCTGGCGTCATAATCATTAACGAAGAAACAAAGAGAGTGATAGAAATTTACAAGATGTTGAAAAATTAAGTACGTGATTGGTTACAAACAAATATTGAATAGACGAGAAACTGAGTACGTAACGGACGACACTATAAAACAAAGAAATATCGTATACTAAACCTTACGAAAAAAGCTTTTCAACCTTATGACGATGAGTCGTCTTTTTAGAGCAATTTTTAAATAAGTATTCATATCTTTATATCTTGCATGGGATTTTACTACTCATTTCTGGGCCTTCTTGTGTTCCTTTTTTTCAAGGATAACAAAGGAGTAAGTTAAACGCTTATTGGAGTACTTACTCATGACCGTGGGAGGACGGTCATTTGAAATAGCTGACTCAGTTCTCTTTAGTTCACTCCACTCAGATCCATTAGTGAAAAAAGGCAAGCTATTGTTGTAATGCTCCCCTCGTGCAGCTGAGGAAAGTTAAACCGACGACCTCTTGTTTTGAACCAACAATTTTACCTTTGGGCCATTCTGTCCAAAAGTTAAGGTGAAAATTTTTATTTTGAATCTTTCGCAATTTCACCTCTCACTCAGTGGGTGCGGCAAAACTCATCAACTACTTATTTAATATTTATTGTGTTTCGACTTTGAGCCTTCATCAGTGCTAGAAGTTTTTATGTTCTCAGCAAATACATGGCAATTATGAATAAATATTGAGAAGAGAGGATTACGTATCATCGGTGATACTTTGTAACTTTAATGGGCTTTGGGTTGATGACGGGCCGGACGGCAGTTCTTCCTTGGTCAAGTCACATGCCGCAGAGAGGCTGGTCTCCAATTTCGTCGAGCTGGATGTCGATGTCCACCGGTGGATGATTGTGAGCTGATGTGGCGACTAGAGAAATAAAAGTATGTTAACATCGGAGGTCACCCATCTCAGTCGGTAGAGCGCACGCCGCGAATGCGTGGGTCACGGGTTCGATCCTCGGTGGTGACATACTTTTCTATTTCTCTAGTGTTCTTTTCTAACACACATATATGGGATTTTAAGGTTGCAAATCATACTGTTTGGCATGGAGTGTTCTCATAATATATAAGCAAAGGATGGGGGAAAGGGGTTTCTAGAAATGCTTATACCTAAGCACGTGTGGGAGGGGTTAGCGTTTATTTGAGTGATAGTGTAAGCAAATGAAACTCGCTAACAGGTTGGCAAATGATAGCTTTCACCTTTGCATGCTACTGAAGTAAAAGCACAGAGCAAGACAGGTCTTGAAGCTCTTATGAAGGCCATTTTGAATAGCGTATCGCCTTACTTAGAACAACTTGAGAAAGCTGATCTTCTCTTATCAAGTACTTCAGAATTGATGATCGATCGCCCTTCCAATCTTACAGAATTTTCCCATTACATTTGCCTTCTGTCTGATTGCATTATTTTCTTCTTGTGGAGCAACATCTATCATCAGAAATTTGTAACAAATTGAGCTTTGCTTGTGGAGGGTTTCATATTTGAAAGAGGTAAGAAGACCGTTTAGAACTTTACTTGAGTTATTTGGAAAGAGATGTCTTAATTCATTGATGACAGAATTAAGAGGAAGGCTTCCAAATCATCATCCTCCATGACCATGCCGCCAGGCATTGGCGATCACGGTCCTTAACAAAGTCCAATGACGTGCAAAGTGTATTATTCTGTTGTTGGTCCAACTACTGTCCTCCAATTCGAAATGATTGAGTACACCCCTGCCAAGCAACCGTACTTTGTGATATGATTTAATTTGTGAGGTAAATCCAATGATAGTCCTAACCTCAATAAATCATAATCTGCTCGAAAGTTTGGATTAAATCAATCTTGATCTACGTCAAACCACTTCCTTATCCCTTCACCGCCTTAGCCCACAGCATTACGAACAAGGAGAACTATCGAAGACAACAGGGGTGTACATGCAAGCGAGGCCAGGATTTAAGACGAAAATGCCTTACTCTGAAAATAAATCTTTTTGTTATTTACTACGGCTCTATTTGCTCTCTGCCGTAGTAAATGCTTTTAACTAAAAACTAAATATAATATAAAAAATAATATCAATATATCACACTCACAATCATGATAACAATCTAAGTGGTCTTTGAGTAACACCTTCGTAATAACAAACCGAATGACGACCAATACACTTTCCAACATTAATTCCTGTGCAATCATCACATTGTTTTGTAATCAAAACATGATTTCATACACCAACATTGCTGTTTAGGTTTAATAAAAGAATTCTAGAGGAAATGTTTTACTAAACCGTTGGCATATCCCACCAAAAACTATAAAAGAACAACAAGTAAGTACATTTCCGCAGCCTTTGAAAATGGGATACATGTCTCAAAAAACAATTCCGAACTGTCCAGGCAAGAACTGTAATAAAGACCGTAATATTTGTCTATCGCATATTTACTAAACTTAAGTTACCTTTACCTACCAATATTTTTTTATTGCTTGGCCTAAATGAGTTAAAACCAATTTCACGTACGGAGGAGTTATTTCTACAAATGGCAATGTCTTCAGAGTACAAGAGCACTTAATCCTTTATCCTAGGTTGCGAAAAAATGGTTAGTTTATAAAGTAGGGCTCGCTATACTGCCGGGGTCAATGAAGCCAATAGACATCATCAAGTGAACGGATGTTTTCAATACTGTTTTAAAACCTACAACCCATCATTTTTGCCGAACCCAAGAAAAATAAATTAGTATCCTTCTCTAGGAACTCCCATTCTATCCAAAGTACTACCCATTTGTTTTCGCCTCTTAGGAACTTTTGGCCCTGATCATACAGATGGAAACTTTGTGCCTTTCAGTCCTTGCATTCCCTCTTTCTTGCAGTTTCCCATCGCAGACATGAGAGTCTATGGTTACAAACTCAGTTCACATAGGTTAAACCAAAGACCCGTGCAAAAAGGATTTACAGTTACCCTAAGACTTTATATCAAAACTTTATATGGCAACGTTGCCAGCCCCATCGCAATTGCATATCGAACAGTGGCCAAACGGAATGTGCCTCGGCTATTCGCATGCATTTACTAAATAACCCAGTCTGCGGCAATGCATGTAATTCAGACAGGTTCCGTATACTTGTAAAGGATAGATAAATCATCGTTTCAATTAATAGTTTGAGAGGTGGCCTTCATAGAACACAAAATCCCTCGCTATGTAGACAAAAGGAATTCGTATTTTCACTCAAATTGTTCTAATGTGTTGAAGTCAGAAATTTGTAGTGCTGCTATCCAGCCAGCTATTGCATGGTCATGTGCAAATAACTCCGCTGTAATCTAGTTTGTACGTAGTCTTAGGGCAACTGTAAATCCTTTTTGCACGGACCAAATTGATAAGAGTAGACGAAATGTCTGTACGTACATGCGACGACATAGCCCCTGGAAGAAGAAGAACAAGAAGAACAAGAAGAACAAGAAGAACAAGAAGAAGAACAACAAGAAGAAGAACAAGAACAAGAAGAACAAGAACACGAAGAACAAGAACAAGAAGAATAAGAGAAAGAAGAAGGAGGAGGAAAACAAGAAGAAGAAGCAGAAGAAGAAGAAGAAGAAGAAGAAGAAGAAGAAGAAGAAGAAGAAGAAGAAGAAGAAGAAGAAGAAGACGACGACGTACCCAACTGTATTTTGAAGGAGCCAATCAGAAATTGGACTGCCTGAATGGCTTGTGTTTTTGAACCAATCAGCATCCGCTGAAAACAATATTTATTGAATAAGCTTAGCGAGAAAACGAATTCTTTCTGTCTGCAAAGTAAAGGTTTTCTTGCTTTTACGTGGACTGACTCCAGAACGGCTAAATGAAATGCAGACCTGGCCTTTCCTATGATACGGAAGCAATCATCCATGTACACTTTGGCACAATCTGGAATCCCAAGCAAGTGCTGCCCTACGGTAGAGTCACATTCGGTAAAATACATGCGATACAGTTGGGTATACTCTTTCATACACTTCATTTCGGTCATTTTGACGTTAATCCTCTGAGGAGTGTCAGACGAATAAAGCTTTTCAGTACATAATGTTTTCGCGATTTCGTGCAATATTCAATCTCTTTACTACAGGATATAAAACTCCATCTAAAACCACATAAAGTTTGAACGTTTGAAAATATAATTCTCAATCCCTTGATCCAAGACCGCTGATAATGAATTTGTACAAAATCAGGCCCACTGCTAATAGGAGGTTTAGATTAAGCGATTGCCCTGCTTTGAACAATCTGTCAATCTAAAACCTCAGATTAGCAGTGGGCTTGATTTTGGAACTAACTCAGATAAACAGTCAATCCGCCAAACAGGCTAACTAATAAATAAACGTCAGCCATAGCGTCCCTATTGAGGCTACCACGCAGATAATAATAATAATAATTTCGAGGAGTGCCTAAGAAAATTCAAAATAATGGATACTTGGTGATAGTATTATAAATTTTATAATTTTAGATGGTAGTAGAAATTTAGTATAAATTTTGTCCCAGAACTCTGGAATTATCATTATTATCAAAAGGGTGCCCACTTCATACAGTTGTGGTTTTCTCATTTCTTTCAACAATAATTACGTTGGCATTGGGTATAGATAATACGAGACCGAATTCTTACAACCCAATTATAGAAATGAAATAAACAAACAACAAAAAGCAGGTTGTAAGATAATCATTAAGTTAGATGATTAACATTAGATATTACGAATTTCTTATCTGTACCTATGCAAAGAACTTCAATTACTCTTCTCTCATACAAATGTTCTCCTTTCTTCTGCAATTGCGTTGTCAGTGGTACTCATTCCTAAAACTAAATGAAGTAAGAAGATAAGGCATAAAGAGGTATGCGTTTCAAATTTCGGTTTCATTAGGCATCGTATTTTAGCTTTATCTGTATTTTTAATAAGTATTAATAGAATTAACTTTCTTGTATAATTTATTTCGTAGGAGTGGTACGTTTTGCATGTGGTATACGTTCGTATCATTGATACACAACAACGCAATTTACGTGTAGTAGCTAAACACAGGATGAAGAGGTATGAGTTTTGATTTTTCGTTTTGCTTAGGAAGTGTTTGGCAGCTGTATCTGAATATTTAATAAGTCTTGATTAAGTTTACTTTCTTGTTTAATAAATCTCGCATCAGCAGCATCTTTTGCATGTGGCAGTGAAGTGTATGTCCTTGTCATGAATCCATTGGTACGCTTTTTTCGTTTAGTAGGCATCGTAAGAAGAGAAGGGATTACGAGGTATGCGTTTTGATATTTTTATTTGGTTAGGCAGTGATTGGTAGGATTATCTGTAAGAATAAGTAGTATTAAACTAGATAGCTTAGTTCTTGAATTTGTAAGGTAGTCGTATTATTTGAATAATTGCTGTTGATGTTCTATTATCAATCCATTGCTACGCATTTTTCGTTAAGAAGGTATCGTAGAAAGACAAGGGATCACGAGGTATGAGTTTTGATATTTTTACTTGTCTAGGCAGTGTTTGCCGGGATTATCTGTAGGTATATGTAGTATTCATTTAGGTAGTTTAGTTGCTACGTTTGTAAAGTAGTCGTAGTATTTGCATAATTGTAGTTGATGTTCTTGTACCTAATACTTTCTCTGCTGTGATTAACAACTACTCCTTGAACTTAAAACTCGCCCAATGTCACAAACAATAATGCATTTGCTACTTTCCATTAAGTGACTTCCCTCCTACTTATGCCTGTGTCAGGCCATGTTTAATTCTCTTAATTGTTCATACTATTCTCATAATTTGTTATCACTATTAAAGTTGTTGAAAGACATAACAACACTTTTAGGATAACACGAGTTTCAGTAAATGAGTGTTCGTAACATAGTTACATTTGCACTGCCCTTACAGCCAAACTAAACTTCAAATATTGTCACAGTTAAAGGACTGGGAGGTGCATCCACTCCACACATACAAGTTCCTAGTGTTAACATTCACAAAGGAACTGATTCTGAAGTTGTGGCCATATTCTCAAACCTCTTGTCCAGACTAACTGGAACTCAATTCTTTAACTCCCCAATTTACAGTACTGGACCTACCCTAGGGCAACTATTTTTAAAATGACGTATCTTTTGTTGATGCACTTCTTGGCTCAGAGTTTGCATATAAATTTTAAAATAATGATATTGTGTTTGGAGATCCTTTATAGTTACAGTTTAGGTATTTCGTTGTCAGGCCACTTTCCTAAGCATCAAGCAGAAGCCACGCATTCTGTTCATAGCACAAAGATATATAAAAGGCATCTTCTTTAACGAAGAAGTTTTTAGACAAATATTGTCAATATAGTGTCCCTATTTGGCATTTTATCTACTATGATATACGTGATTTATGTAATTACTAGTCATATCAATTTATGGTGATAACTGAGGGATATTCGTTTGGTTCTTCAAAGTATGACACTTTACTAGTTCAAGAGCAAAAGAGACACACTCTCTTGATATGTTCTAATGAATTTCTTTTCACTATGCATTTGGATATGCTGAATGTCACAATGGAAAATCTGCTCACCTTTACAATATCAAGGCCAGAAATGATGCATCTTTTCTTGTATCTCTGATTGGACACTGAATGGTGAATTTCTGGAATACACAAGTTACCTGTTAACCCAAAAGACCCTCCAAATATAAGTCCCCCCAGAATATAAGCCCCCCCCCAGAATATAAGCCCACCAAGTGTGTTTACGAACGTCTATAATCCCAGGGCTTATATTCCGATTTTATGGTATATCCGAACTTCAGTGTCAAATGTTTCCTGCTGTTAATCACATCACAACAGACACAGTACTCATGGTTTCTTCTCATTTTATCACACTATCATCTAGACTCATATGCATTTCTCTTCTTGTTATCTCATCCCTCCTTGTTTCTTTCTTACAGTAAAACTACAAATGTAAAGAGCAGACAATGTAGAGGAGTGGCTATTGAATTGGCAATATTTCAATTTGCCTTGTTAGCTTTTTATCATTTACTGGAAAATCTTTACAAAAGGAAAGGCTTTTAAAGTTTTATGCTACATAGTTTGTGCTCACCCAACATCCACAACAATGAACAAGAGAAGTGGATGAAGTGGCTTATAGAAATGATGCAACATTTGTAAGTCTTGAGAACTGCAGAGAGACATCAAAGAACATTTGTAGATTTCTAACCATTGTGTAGAGAAACATCCACAGTTATTAATACAACACCTATCAACTTCTGCCTCCTTAAAGCAGGGACAGGGGGGCAGAGGGGGCATGCCCCCCCAAAGATTTACCAAATCTCAACTTTTTCCCTGACCTTGATTGTGACAGACATTGCATCACATTAACAGCAAGATATGCATATCAACATAAAACACCCCTTTCCACACAATGGCCCAGTGTACCTTAGTGGAATGTGAGAAAATAAATTTGAACCCAGCATACCCAGATTGAATCTGATGAAGATAACATCGAAACTTTAAAGATAATATGGGCGATTCCACAGTGAAGTGGACATTTTTTGGAGAAAATGAAAGTTGTTCATTGCACAAAATATATTTATAATGTTCCAAGGAAATCAAAATCTTTCTACTCATGAAATACATCAGAGTTTAGCCACGAGGAAGTGTAAGAGTTTTGATCAGTAAATCTACTAACTTTAAAAAGGAAATGCACGGCAACTGGTGTGCATCTAACTGAAACCTTGCGTAATTGAACCCCGTGTAACTGAGCTCATGTAACTGAAACCTCGTGTATCTGATCCTGTTGAAGCTGAACCCATCTTAAACTAAAGCCCTTTGTAACTGAACCTTCGTGTATATAAACCTGCTTTAAATATAACCTCTTTCAGCTAAAGCCTTGTTCAACTCAATCTATGTGCAACTAAACCCCATTTTAATTGAGTCCTCGTTCAACTGAACCCTTGTGCATAAATCTATTTTACTTCACCAGTGTTCAAATGAACCTCCGTTAAAAGTAACAGCCGTCCTGCTCAATTCCAGTTTATTTCAACCCTTATGTAACCCAGACCCAATTAAGTCGAGCTCTGTTTAACTCAACACAACCCAACTCAATTCAATCTCCTGGAAAATCCTCCCCTCGCAGAAAACTTCCCTGGAAGAAATTTCCCCTGAGAAATCCGGCCCCAGATATCTCCTCCCAATGAAAATTATCCCCAATGTGAAACTGATTTACCACAAGCAAAATACAAAATGAATACATTAGAAATTCGTTCATATGAACAAAAGGACTGTATATCAAAGACAGTTCTAGTTTACCCCTTGGCTGGTTGGTTTCCAATCACTTCCGACTTTTAAAAAAAAGGACTAGAACTGTCAACTTCCAATCAAGCGAGCATCCTTCTAAGTTTTACGACTATGAAGAGGATGAAAAGTGGGCTTTCCCATCCATCACGGAATAAGTTTTTATGTTTAATATTACTCTTTGCTTTCGTAATAATGGCGTACACCAAAGACGTTCCAGAAAATCAAGAACGGTTACATATTAGTTCCTGCCTCCCCCCTTTCTGAAAAGAAATATTGTATACCTTGTGTATTTTCCTGACTGAGGCATCCACAACTTTCGGTCTCCAAAACTCATCTGTAGTCTAAAAATGAGGGGGGAAGTATTGTGGTAAACATAATCTTAACAGCAACTAGCGGGCATGCAAATATTCGCCAGATGTTTTGTAAAGCAACCAAAGACCGACATGTATTAATAACTTGATTTGCACCCAAGGAAACAAATTCGGTCAGATTGGCATCAAACTAAGTATGTTTCGAGTCTCAACGAATCTAAAATAGCAACTTCGAAATGCTGGGTTCAGATTGGATACATAAGATCCCTCGAAATTGCAGGCAAGTTGAACAGTTTCTTTAAAGTGTTTGCGGCTGTAGCTAAAACACTTTGCAAAAATGTACGTCGTGGCCTGAGAAGGACACCTTTACCCATGACCGTTCTTTATAACTAAATTTTCATGAGCCTCACTTACACAAGCATGATAGTCTAGTCGTGCCAAAAACAAAGTGCTAACTTGTTTCTTGATTTTGTACTAGAGAGAAGTTCCAGCTATGTAACAGCAGGATTCTTTGTTAATATTTTGTTAATAGTAAGTTTTCTTCTTCTTTCTGTAGGTCTTCTTTTCTTTGTAAGTCTTTGTTATTTTACGTCTTATTTTTCTTCCATGTTACGGTAATTGTTTAGTTTGCATGGACAAGAGCTCATACCTAATTAAGTATTCGATCAAAATAATCTGTCAATTTTGGATTGGGATCGGATTCTGGTGTAATCCTCTATTCGAATTCCGATTGTTTTTTGTACCATCTACTAATTCGGATTGTCCTCTATACCATCTACTAATTCGGATCCTCTTCAGCACCATCTACTAGTTCATATTATCTTCTACACCATCTATTAATTCGGATTTTGATTCCGATTAGAGCAGGCATGCAGCCAAGGTGGGGGGGCTGTGCCCGCCCAATAGGTAAAACTTGCCCACGTTTGGCACCCGCCCCCCCCGAGAATGCTAAGCATGCACTTAAATACTTTCCACTTTTATTATTTGCAGATTAATTCAACAATACAAAGGTAATTCATAAAGGGAAAACATTGTGGTAAAGACGTCAATATGTGATGAAAGTCATGAGAATTAAGAATTCAAGTATGCCAACAATGTAATTACATCAATATTCGTATGAAATATTAAATAGAACGCTCAAGTTTGGATAATTAAAATCTTAAGAAATCAGATTAGTGGATTAGAATATAATTAAATATATAATTATTTTGCAAATGTCATTTTAGAACTGTTTCAAACCAATTCTGAATGATAACTTATTTCTAGCTTGTCGATCTTTTAGAAACAGGCTACGTCACATTTTCTGTAATATGCTTATCGTACCATTTTCTTACTCGTGATTGAGTTCTGCCTTATTTCTTTCCTGCTTAATGATCACCGTCCTTTTACTTTCTTGGGAGGATGAGAGGGGGAAGTTCAATATTAAAATCGTTTATGAAGACAGAGGGAAAATGTTAAAAGACTTCTTTTGGTTTCCTTCATTATCATTATTTCGGCTAGAAAATAAGTATCTCCATAAAAATACAGGTTTATAGAGAATTAAACTTCAAAATATCTACAAAGTTAAAATAAGATAGTTCGTGATCTAGAAATATGTGCAGTCTGTAATAAACGATAAACAGTGTAATAATAAGGAGAGGTAAACGTGCCGGGCCATGATTGAAGCAGTATAGTGGCCATCCCTGTCTCTAATGTTTTAAGATGACTTATCTAATAAAAGAAAAGCATTTTGCTACTACGTATAAATAGTTTATAAGCTGATGATAATACAGCTCGTCATTCAAGGCCCTGGACAAAGAGCAAAACTGGTTAATCTTATTCCAAGTTGGGTGGACTACTTACCACTTAATTTCTTGCCTCCCGACGTAACTTGGGAGCCGTAATCCCTAGCTTCCAACCTTTGGCATTCTCTATTCAATAAAAAGAATAATCTTATACTCCATCAAGAGTTCTACTTCCCAAGTCAACGCAGACAACCTCGCAGCATTAAAAGATGATTATGACACCACACGATCGACAAGATTTCGCCTTGAAAACTCGTGACCTATCGGTCACAGCAGAGGCCCCTGATATCAGAGTTGTGTGATACAAACCAAAGAATTACAACACTTCGCTGTTCACAAACAATCCTACAAGGAACTTACCTGGTACAGTGGTAGGCTCCGTGGTTTTGGCTGTTTCATACAGCACCAGTCAACTCTCTTTATCAAGTAGATTTCACAAATGAAGGGAGAAATTCCTCATACGAATCTCAGTAACGCTACCATTCCAGAAGGATGCCACACGTACACTTGGGCCTTATCGCACTTGATAACCGATCTTTGTATCAATGAATAGATCGTTTTGACTAGAGACAAAAGTTGTATTTTCGTCAGAGTTCCTGTTAGGCCGTGTTTTCTTATTTAGTAAATTATTGCTACAGAAGAAAATACACAAGATGTCCTGCGCTCAGTGAATACACGGAATTCTTGCATGTTTTCTTGTCTAGGGAACCCCCAATTGGTGCCGAGAAGTTGAAATCATGACTTTCATTGGTTTGTTACGGTATAACGGAAGTAGATTAGGCAAGGTTAGGCAATTTCCTTAACAGTTGAGAAAGTCCTTAGCTAAGGAAACTCTTAAGGTCCTTTATGCATTACACTTAAGAGATTTTCTTCGCTAAGGATTTTTCCTAGCTGCTTTAGGAAGAATTTTCATTTAAGTTAAGGAACTTTTTAGGCATATAGCCCCTTACGAGAGGTGCCCTTTACGAGAGGTGCCCTTTGCCAAAATTGCCTTTACGAGAGGTGGTGCGGTTGGGATTTCCAGAATATCAATGGGGGCCAGGGGCCATATGCATAAAAAGTTCCTTAACTTAAGTGAAAATTCTTCCTTAAGCAGTTAGGAAAAATCCTTATATAATCACACTGCAGGGCAGGGATTTATGTAAAAATCTGTTCAAGCTGAATTATAAGCTTGATGTATAGTATCACAGTTCTGGTTATTATTCAGCCGGTTTGGGGATTATAATCACACTGCAGGGCAGGGATTTATGTAAAAATCTGTTCAAGCTGAATTATAAGCTTGATGTATAGTATCACAATTCTGGATATTATTCAGCCTATTAGATGATTATAATCAGATTACAGACTAGAACTGATTTGATGTACACAGATTTGATCTAACAGAGTAGAACAGCTTGATTCAGTTTAAGTTGAATTATAAGCTTGATGTATGGTATCATAATTTTGGTAATCACTCAGCAGATTGACTGGATTGGTATATTACAGCTGAAACCAGCAATAGATTCTGCTTGTCATATTTCTCCGCTTTATGTTTTGCAGTACTAAATGATCTGACAGCTGAATTGTTGATTTGGCTTACCGTATTTCCCCCTCTACGAAAAGGTGTTCTCCCCTTTATGGAAAACGTTTATTAAATCTAAAAAAAATATTTGAACATACAGCATGAATAATTCTTTACAAATCGTGTTCCTCTTGCCCTTTATGTGACATATCTATGACATATATAATGCCCTTTATGTTATTGGTTCCTCTTGCCCAATATGTTACATATCTAAGAATTAAGTTCTCATTTTACCGTCTACTTTATTTTTATTAATGAGCAATTGGAATTTCCTAAATTTTTCCTCTTCATTCTCCTGTATAGTTGACTTTTTTCTGTATCCGAAACGTTCATGAACATCGCGATTTTCATCTCAATGATGCAACATTAAAAGGTCTAAATAATTTCTGACACCACACTGGGCTTTTTTTTTAGTGTTTGTTTGTAATATTCGTCTTTTCGTATTGACCTGCGAACTTTTACCTGTATTTTAGAGTGTTTTTTTTTCTATACTCAACTCAGCACTTTAGACGGTTAAGGTGAGGTCTCGTGGTAGCAACGACATACTCAGCACAGTATTTTCTACGAGATGCTTGAAATATTCCTCCAGATTTAGAGTTCTCACTGATAAAATGATTCTCTCTACCAATTATACTTGAAAGTTAAATTGATGTACCCAAAATCTTAGTACATCTTGTCTGATACTTCCTATAGTGTAGAAATTGTTGCAGCGTCATAAAGAAAACACTGTATAAAAAATGTCGTTGCCACCACGTTACCAAGGTCGTTATGGCCTAACGAGGGTTACCGGTTTAGTCGCTTATAGAGTGCAGATCTCACACCGTTATGTAATTATTGAATGCAAAATAGTCCTTTGGGACAAGGCATCATTTTACAGAGCTTTTCTTTTAGAAAATAAAGTTGCAAAAGTGACTTTCTTGTATTACCCCCTAGTTGGTAAAGATGTTCGCGAGAGCATGCTTTTAGTTGTATCATTGAGAAGAGAGGATTTGAAAAGTTAGTGTTGAAAAGAACACTAGAAAAATAGAAAAGCATGTCACCACAGGGGATCGAACCGTTTTGTTTTGTAAGAGATTGCCCGGTTTGTTTCTACAAAATCTTTAGTCGCCCAGCTGCCTTCTTTGGAGATCACACTTATATTTCTGATATTATTACTCTCAGAATTCCTTTCCAACGACCAACAGGCTAGTTCAACATACCAATTGTTAGCTTTAATAAGAACACTAGAGAAATAGATAATATGTCACCGCCGAGGATCGAACCCGTGACCCACGCTTTCGCGGAGTGCGCTCTACCAACTGAACCAGATGACCTCCGATGTTAACATAGTCTATTTCTCTAGTCGCCACATTAGCTCCCAAACATCCACCGGCGGACATCGACATCCAGCTCAACGCGATTGACTTGACCAAGGAAGGACTGCCATCCGGCCCGTTATACAGTTCAAAGCAATTGAAGTTAGAAAGTATCAAATATAATGGACAGTGCTTCTGCGCCCGGGTGGAAATTCGGCTTTAGAGCAATCATTTGGGCATCGCACAGATCTTTTAGGGCACCTCTCTTGATGTGACTTTAAGAGGAAAAAGTAAACAAAGAAAAACAAATCAGCATATTACACCTTTGTAACACAACACTATTCCCTAAATAGCTTATAGTCAAGTGGTGTAAGGAAGAGGTTTTGAAAACCTTTACATCATCGGCGTCCGGTCCGCTACATAATATTAAATGATACTTGTGGTACTTGCTTACACGAGAACATGATCAGTCCTACAAACAAACACATAGATTTAAAGTAATCAATATTTTCAACTTAAAAAGTTCTTTCAAACCACTCCTATCCGATCTCTAATCACCTCTACCCCAGCTTCTTTGTTATTCACGACAGAGCAGTATGCTGCGTTGGAAATTGATATTCCTGAAGTTCTCCCAAATACTGTAACCAAGACCAGCAAAATTGCCTGTTGATTGACTAAGCAGATTGAACAAAGTTAGCGGATAGAGAGTTGACTTGTCAGTGGGGAGGTTGACTTGTCAGTGGGGAGGTGGTATTAATAAGATGGTATTAATAAGATGGTATTGATAAGATGGTATTGATAAGATGGTATTAATAAGATGGTATTGATAAGATGGTATTGATAAGATGGTATTAAGAAGATGGCATCAAGAAGATGGTATTAAGAAGATACGATGAAGAAGATGGTATCAAAAAGATGGAATGAAGAAGATGGGATGAAGAAGATGATATTAATAAGATAGTATTAAGAAGATGGTATTAAGAAGATGTTATGATGAAGATAGGATGAAGAAGATGGGATTAAGAAGAAGGTATGAAGAAGATGATATTAATACGATAGTATTAATAAGATGGTATTAAGAAGATGGCATTAAGAAGATGATATGATGAAGATGATATTAATAAGATAGTATTAATAAGATGGTATTAAGAAGATGGCATTAAGAAGATGATATGATGAAGATGTATATCAATAAATAAATGCCAAAATAAATTGATTTACAGATAAACATATGAATAGAAACAAATGGGACATAAAGAACAATAATACAAACTCAAATAGCAACAAATCGACTCACTTTGCCCATCATCTTCACACATTTATTCGAATGAATATTTATAACTAAAAGATAAAAAGAAAAATTATTCATGATTATCTCCCCATTCTAGTTACGTGTGTCATGAGCATTAGGCAGTAGTAGTCAACATTTAGGGTCGATGTATCGTTTTCTTGCTCTTACGTCTGTAATAGATCTCTTTCTTTAGAGGTCTTTAAGGATTGCGAAGGACAAATATGATACAAAAGTTGGGAACAGTGGCCGACTAAGTATTTGTCTGATGTTATGGGGTTGCCACTGCTGAGTGACGAAGAGCCACTTATATGATCCAAGGGTCCCTGTCTGGAGTGATTATTAGTCTCGTGATTCAATAGTATTGTGTCTTTACTTACTTGCTTGTATACAAGGCTGTAAATTTCCAGTAGTGGCTGTTATTAACGATCTTTTGTAAACATAAATTGACCTAATGGCAGAAAGATAATGTTTGTAGAAGGTGTCCCATTTGACGGGGATGAGGTTGGCGAGTGATTCACGGTAATACTCTTGGGTGTCTAATAAACGGGGGTTTGGAATAAACGGGGGGTTGGAAAAATTCAGAAACGTAATAGACGGGGGGTGGAAAATGACCAAAAATGTAATAGACGGGGGACAAAAAGTGTAAAAAATGAAGTCAAGAATCAATGTTTAGAATCAACTGCAACTTTCAAACGTAGGGTAATACAACACAAGCCATAGTCAGTTATTTGAAGTCATGGTGGTCTCCTACATGCCTTCCAAGATTGTAAAAATGTTCTCCTCATCGTCATTCTCAATGACAGTGTTATTGCTAACATCTGTAATGTGCGTCTTCACACTTCTTCGAGCCTCGTAAAAGGCCACCTTCATGTTGGAGTAGTAGTTGTAGTAGTAGAAATGGTAGTATTAGTACTAGTAGTATCAGTAGTAGTAGTAGTAGTAGTAGTAGTAGTAGCAATAGTAGTAGTAGTCGTCGTTGTCATCGTAATAGTAGTAGTAGTAGTAGTAGTAGTAGTAGTAGTAGTAGTAGTAGTGTCACTAATAGTGGTAGTAGTAGTAGTAGTAGTAGTAGTAGTAGTAGTAGTAGTAGTCGTAGTAGTAGTAGTAGTAACCGTAGTAGTAGGTTTAACAGTAGTAATAGTCGTCGTAGTGTTATCAGTTGCAGTCGTAATAGTAAAAGTCATAGTAGAAGTAGTCTTAGTCCCAGTAGTAGTAGTAGTAGTAGTAGTAGTAGTAGTAGTAGTAGTATTAGTAGTAGTAATCGTGGTCGTAATAGTAGTAGTAGTCGTAGTAGTAATAGTAGCAGTAGTGGTAGTAGTAGTAGTAGTGGAAGAAGTAGTAGTAGTAGTAGTAGTAGTAGTAGTAGCAGTAGTAGTAATCGTAGTAGTAGTAGTAGTAGTAGTAGTAGTAAAAGTAGCATTGGCAGTAGTAGTGGTAGTGGTAGTAGTAGCAGTAGTAGCAGTAGTAGTCGTAGTAGTAGTAACCTTAGTAGTTGGTTTAACAGTAGTAGTAGTCGTCGTAGTAGTAGCAGTAGTAGTCGTAGTAGTAGTAGTCGTAGTAGTAGTAGCAGCAGTAGTAGTAGTAGTGCTAGTAGTAATAGTCGTCGTAATAGTAGTAGTAGTCGTAGTAGTAGTAGCAGTAGTAGTCGTAGTAGTAGTAGTAGTAGTAGTAGTAGTAGTAGTAGTAGTGGTAGTCGTAGAAGAAGAAGTCGTCGTAGCGGTAGTAGTAGTAGTAGTAGTAGTAGTAGTAGTAGTGGTAGTAGTAGTCGTAGTAGTAGTAACCGTAGTAGTTGGTTTAACAGTGGTAGTAGTTGTCGTAGTAGTAGCAGTAGTAGTGGTAGTAGTATGGTAGAGCGCACGCCGCGAAAGCGTGGATCACGGGTTCGATCCCCGGTGGTGACATACTTTTCTATTTCTCTAGTGCTCTATTCAAAAACTAATATATCATATGGTGGCTCTTACAGTTCACGGTATGGAATATATGGAAGGATTGATTAGTTATGTTACTGTAGAAACAGGTAATGTCCTTAAATTGTTGGTAACATAGATCTCCATTCTTAGTATAGCAAGGAGAGCATCTGCCCCGTGTGCGATTGCCTGTTTTTTTAACGACGTGGTCGTTGCTGATGTGATTGCTACATATAGGGTCTATGACATTGGGGCTACGACGGTAAGCTAGGCCTATCATTGATCTATAAGATCTATAGAGTACTAGAGTGATGACGTCACAAAGTTCATTTTATCTTGTTTAGCATGAAAAAATCTGGCAAAATAATAAAGCAATAGAGTACTAAAGTGATGACGTCACAAAAAACTTCTTTCGAGGAATTGCAATTATAACTATATCACAGTATTAACCCTGCCGCCAAATACAAAATATGCCCGTATACAAAATATCGCGTTTAAATCTCATATTAACTGCGAGAAACGGCTGTTTGAATTTGACAAAAGCCGTAAGGAAACACTGTTAATTTTGCTCAGTTCATAAAATTATGAACTGGGTCCATTTAACAAGGCTTTGATAGGCATGATTTAAAGTTTGAAAGGGCATATCTCATCGATTACTCAAGGTATGATTCTCAAATACAGGTTGTTTATCTCAACAAGAAGAAAGCAACGAGTTGAAAAATTTATCAAATTTCTTATATTCATTAAACCGTGACGTCACACTTTAGTACTCAATAAAGAGGGTGCTGAGGTGGCAGTCGATTTTGAGAATTTTCCAATGTCTATTAAGGATTTTAGCTATAGCTGGCAGAGTTCTATTGTATGTGATGACCAGTGGTGTATTCTTTTACTATTCTGGTTTCTGATTGAAGGTTCCGGAAAAGTAAAAGAGAACTTAGGTTGTGCCACTATACTAGTGGTTTTCTATTTCTTGATTTGAGCAAAAAGTCGTCCTTCATCAAAGCTAACTAAGTGTTGTGGGAAAAGTAAAAGAGACCTCAGGTTTGTGCCACTATACTAGTGGTTTTCTATTCCAGGCTTTGAGCGAAAAGTCGTCCTTTATAAAGGTTAAGAAAGTAGTGTCGCAAAAGTAAAAGAAAATTTAGGACGTGCCACTATACCAGTGGCTTCCTATTTCTGGCTGTGAGCGAAAACTCGTCCTTTATCAAAGCTAACTAAGTATTATCGCAAAACGAAAAGAGAACTTAGGTTGTGCCACTATACTAGTGGTTTTCTATTTCTGGCTGTGAGCGGAAGGTCCTCGGTCATGAAATCTAACTATGTATTGTCCCAAAAGTAAATGAGAACTTAGGTTGTGCCACTATACCAGTAGTTTTCTATTCCTGCTTTGAGCGAAGAGTCGTCCTTTATCACAGCTGATTAAGTCTTGTAGCAAAAATAAAAGAGAACTTATGTTGTGTCATTATACCAGTGGTTTTCTATTCCTCGCTGTGAGAGAAATGTCATCCTTTATCAAAGCTAACTAAGTATAGTCGCAAAAGTAAAAGAGAAAATAGGTTGTGCCACAATATAAGTGATTTTCCATTCCTGGTTGTGAGCGAATAGTCGTCCTTCATCAAAGCTTACTAAGTATTGTCGCAAAAATAAAAGAGAACTTATGTTGTGCCACTATTCGGGTGGGTTTCTATTCCTGGCTTTGAGCAAATAGTCGTCCTTCATCAAAACTAACAAAGTACTGTCGCAAAGGGAAAAGAAAACTTATCTTGTGCTACAACACTAGTGGTTTTCTATTCCTGGCTGTCAGCAAAAAGTCGTCCTTTATCAAAACTAATTAAGTATTGTCGCAAAAGTAAAAGAGAAAATAGGTTGTGCCACTATACCAGTGACTTTAGACAAACTTGATTAGGAACTCTTGACTAACTGGAAGGTTATCGAATACTGAGGAACTAAGGCGTAGTAAAAGGGTATATATACGGAAATGGAGGACAATAAGGGAATGTCCAATTGGGTGATGTACGACGAAAATAGCAGCAAATATCCCTAGTGGGCTGAGCTGAAAGCTAGAGACGACATACCGAATAAGGGGGAAAATAATGCGAATAGCCGGTAGCTAACTGTGCACAAAGGTATAGTTTATATGCGCGAAAGTAGTGCCTAGGGGAAAACAGAATTCTAGCAGAGGACAATGGTAGCTTAAGCTAAGCAAAACAAGTTTAATGGCGTACATAAGAGCTTAACATGAAGGTGTGAAATACTATTGTGTATGAGACACAAGACGAACTATCCTAGGGATAAGAGATACCAAAGTAAGGTGGGGTAGGTACATGACAAAGGGAAATGTACCAGGGTTACACATGTCAGTCGGTATTGTAAAAGGTGACATCACCAGAGGGGGGTCTTGGATCCAAGACGCATCAAGACAAGGGACGGTCAGATTTTTGAATTTTGAATGGACGTCATTTCGCCTTCTCTACATCAGGGATTAGGACTCTGGCACTCGCTTTCTGGTAGACACCGTAGCGGAAGTCAGTGTTCTTCCTCCCTCATCACATCAACGCTCCTCTCCTGCTCCTCTCACCCTTGACGCTGTTAACCAATCACCCATCACCACATATGGTTTAAGGCTCCCTCACACTTGATCTTGGTCTTCGCCGGTCATGGATTTTTATCCTAGCTGACGCGCCCTCTCCTATTCTTGGTTCGGATTTTCTTGCCAACTTTGGGCTGAAAGTGGATATCCACCACCAAAAGCTCATTGATACACATAGCAATCTCAACATCCGGGCCTAACACTCCCTCACTCAGCCAAATCTTTGCTGTACCATCTACTTCATCATACCTATCAGGCTCTTCTCAAAGAATTTTCCGCTTTCGCGGAGTGCGCTCTACCAACTGAACCAGATGACCTCCGATGTTAACATAGTCTAGTTCGCTAGTCGCCACATTAGCTCCCAAACATCCACCGGTGGACATCGACATCTAGCTCAACACAATTGGAGACCAGCCTTTCTGCGCCGTGTGGCTTGACAGAGGAAGGACTGCTCTCGGGCCCGTCATCTATCCAAAGCCTATTGAAGTGAGATAGCAGAGGGTATTTGAAATGTTAGTTTTGAAAGAACACTAGAACTCTAGAAACTAGAACCACGGAGCCAAAGCTTGGGTCACGGGTTCGATTCCCGGTGGTAACATATTTTCTATTTCTCTAGTGTTGTTTTCTTTCAAAACTAAATTTTAACTGTTCTGTAATATACATATATACTTACGTACTTACTTACTTAGTCACATATCAAAGTACTCCATCAGTGGAGTTTTGCACCCTCCCCCTTACATTATTGACCAAAACTTCTGTGATTAACAGTTGCATTATATTCTACAAATTTCATCTATCTTTTGTGTTTCGATACGTACACGATAAACAGTAAGGGTTTAGGGGCAAGCCAATGCCTCTAAGAGGATTATATAATCTGGTAAGTCTCAAAAACGTCTTCTTTAGCACTATTCACGTTTGTTTTTTATAAGCAACTCAGCTGCGTAGGTGTGAGGGCCCAATTTGGCCTAAAATCTAAGCAACAAGCTAAGCAACTCGAGGCCTCAAATTCAGGAGGCACAAATTTTAAAACGCCTGAAAAACAAATCAAGAAACATTTTTCATTAAGAATTGATTACATACTGTTGATATATAACAAATATCTCACTGTTGATAATATGTCAAGCAAAGAGATCAAAGATCCGACCATCATTTCGTATTTCATAGGTAGTGATACCTAAGCAACTCCAGGCCTGATTTTGGAAAATTGCTAAGCAACTCGAGGCCTGACCCCAAAAATGGAGTTGCTTATAAAATAACGGACCCCGACGAAACACCCAACTGCTTATCAGAGGGCTGCACTGAGAGATTGCAATCCCATCCAATGACTTGCTCCATGGTATGATTTATGTCACATTAAATCTTTTGTTACAATCAGCCTCATTTATTTACGGTTTTGGTGACCAGGAACACAATTGCAGAGGAGAAATATTAATTTTGTCCTAAATCTGAAGTTCAGTTTCATCTAGAGCGACAAAACGCTGTGGCAAGCGACAGAATGTATTGCTCTAATAACGCCTCGCCTTTGATAACCTGTTCACCTGTCTATACGTCAAATGTTGTTTCGTTTTTACTCAGCATACGAACCTTACGTAAGTTTACCTGATTGTTAGTAGATGTAGTAGTACACGTGCAACTGATATTACCAGGGGTTTACTAGTGAGACAGCTGCTACTACTAACGATAGTGTTAGTAGTAGACAGAAGTCGTATTAATGGTACATATACTGGCACTACTACTGGTACTACTCTTACTGGTACAACTACTACTTTTACTATTGAGGCTCCTTCTAATAAAACCAGTGCCTCTACTAACTGTATTTTCTTTACTAGTACTTTCCCTACCCTGCACGGCTAAGTATAGATTTGTTAAAACTTCTACTAGTACTGATATTAGTACTAATAATAGTACTTATACTCGTACTAATACTAGTACTACGACTAGTTCTAATACTAGTAATAATACTAGTACCAATACTTAGTACTACGACTTGTACTGTAACTAGTACTGACATCCTTTCTGCTAAATATTCTCATAACAGTACTACTAGTAGTAGTGCCACTGCTGCAACATTTTCTACTAGTGTAAATATCACTTGTAATACTATTGCAGCTCCTACTACTAGTATCAGTACTAGTCTGTGTACTTTTGCAATTAATACCAATATTAGTTAGTGCTCGTCTTTCTGCTACTACCTTGATTTTACAATTTTTTAACGATCCATTTGACAGGTTTGCTAGCGTTCTTATAAACCGAATTTTGTAAAAGAGCGACTTAAAAATTAATGAAAAATTCTCAGTAAACTATTGTACACCTTTTTTGTGATAGACGTGAAAGTGTCTAATGGTTTTCTATTATCAGTGAGTACTGTAAGTCAAGAAATGGTGTTTTTTTATTGAGATGTTCGAGAAAAAAATTCTCAGTAAACTATTTTACACCTTTTTTGTGATAGACGTGAAAGTGTCTAATGGTCTTCTATTATCAATGAGTACTGTAAGTCAAGAAAATGTGTTTTTTATTGAGATGTTCGAGAAAAAAATTGGGTGGCTTCCTGTTTTGCATTAAGAAACTCAAAATGTGTCATCAACATAAAGGCGATAAAGTGTCGTCTTTTCGTTGTTACCCATCAATCTAATTTGTCAGTACTGGTGCAAGCGGAGACCCCATTGAGACTCCGTCTATCTGGCTAAAGACCTTGCTGGTGAACATAAAGTGAGGCTGTGAAGTGGCAAAGAAAATGAGCTTCTGTAGGTCAGCTTCAGAAAGCTTAATTTTGGAGTTACTGTTTGTATTCTATAGCAAAATCGACGGATTCTTTAAGCAATATGTACGCTCAAAGGCTTTCAACATCAAAAGAAAACCATATTACTGATACCATAAAACTTGTTTCTAATATCCTAGCCTTTATTTTCCCGTGCAAAGAAAAAAACATTTGCAGTATACTCCTTAGGCACAACATGGCGTAATAACGAAGACAGAGATTTTGCTAAGCCATAATCATATATATACTCATCAAAGGGTAGGACGGTTAGGGGGTGTGGTATTACTATTATTTTCTAACTTGAAATATTTCTAGGAGTCCATACATTCTGCCAGACTGAGATCATCTAGGATTGATACTATTATACACACAAGATTCTAGTTGATTCTGAACTTTAAGCTTTCTTAAGAACCTCCATAGTCGATCGTCCCTGGCGATAGTAGGATATCATATGCCTAAGATGTACCACAAGTGACCAGACATAATTGGCAATACTGAAATTGACTCCTTGATTCATACCCATTAGAACTTGCAAAACATGCAAAATTGTTTTAATTATACACAACACATACAAATATCATCTACATTTTGTTTGAAGCTGGTCATATTTCTATATCATTTTACAAACACCCCACATATAATCATTGTTTTGTTTAACCACTCTAAACAGTTGCGAAACTTAACTTTCAGGTTTTTACTAACTATATACCTGGGGAAAGGTCAAAGTTCTCCAAAAACTCACTCTTGGTCAAAGCAAAACTTAAACATAATGCAGAATCAGTCAAATATGTTGCAACAGGGTAATTAAATTGGGAACATGCTGTTATTTGGTACTTTTAAACACTGCATTGAAAGAATGCCTGGATAAAAGACCAGAAAATATGAACATCTCAAACAGACACCAATTATGCAAAAATAGAAATTGATAAAAACAGTTTTTTCTTGAAGAATCACAGAGTTGGTACAACATGTGAATGAAAATGTGCAGAACTGATACCAAACAATACCAACACTACAAAATTTTAGTGGCTTTGACAAATACTTAGTTTTACAGAGCTTTCCAGCTGTGTGTATTGATAAATATGGATATGTAACTTTACATGGTTAGTCAACCGGTTGAGTAGCTAATTGTTTTTGTCAACTGCACATCAGTAGTGTCACATAAATTCTACTTACAATTTTGTAACATCCACCAATCCCGAAGTTAAAACCAGAAAATCAGATATACATACAGCATTTCTCATCAGCACTAAACCATGGCTATTAGGGCTAATGGCTATAAATACTGGGCTATTATACTATCATATTCTTCTTTAAAAATGTTATGTGATATAACTAACACACGATTTACTTTATATATATACATATAGAAACTCCAAAGTTAAATATGCATCCCCATTTTAAAGATGACTGAAATAAAAATTTGGGAAACTCAATATGCCAGGTATACCTAACTCTAGCTCAAATATCAAAGGATTTCAAAGACATGGGTTACATGGATGGTATACTTTCACATGGAATGACCCTGCAGCTACAGACCTATCTCTGGTAATTTATTATAATTATAAGGATTATAATTATGTACTTTACATAAAGTTAATAATGAACTTCAGAATAGATTTGCGTCACAAGTGGGCTCATGATCTTGCGATTGCTGTCTGAGTATTAGATACACATACAACAACAAGAGTATCTGGCCAAGTGATGACACCATTCCAAAATAACATTTTGAATTGTTCTATTGTTCAGCTATTGGAAAAATGTGGGCAAAAATTACAACAGTCAGACACTTTTTTGAACTAATAAAATATATTTTGTAGGACAGCAGCACGATCATTGAACCTTTTTTGAAAAAAAGGAATTCAAATATCATGGCAACAATTGAAAAGCAGATACTCCATTCTGTTAGGTGGATTTTCACCTACAGTGGATTAGTACTTAAGAACCAGTGCAATTTTTACTGTATGAATCTTTTCTTTAGGGGTATTTTCCTTAGGTATTTTCTCCCAAGAGGGATATTTCCTTAGGGATTTTTTCTAAGGGGGAATATTTCCTTAGGGGATCTCTTTTTCCATTGGGGATATCTTCCATTGGGGATATCTTCCATTAGGGATTTTTTCTTTAGGAATATTTTTCTATGTGGCTTTTTTCCATTAGGGATTTTTTCCATAGGTTTTTTTCCATAGGGTATTTTTCCATAGGGACTTTTTCTATTTTTACCTACATTCTACATGGGGCATGTCACAAAAAATGTATCTAATGTGAATTTAGCTTAAGAAGATATTTACCTGACATCAAAATGATAAAAGTGCCCCCCATAGGCAACGCTCTATACCTTCTAGAACCTCCACCCACTATTGTTTTCAACTTGTATACTCTATAATAGTAAGTAGTAATAACTATTGTGAAATTTATAATATTCCTGTAACTGATGTAAACAATGATCTTGAAATACTGTCATATGTGGACTACTACAGTATTCTTTACTAAATGTCCATTGATTTTCAAGTTTAAAGAGAGGCACTATACGTGTACAGTCCGCATTATGTAGCGAAAAATTGAAGCAATGGAGATGCCCTTAACATCCGTCATCTCAAGGCCGAAAGCAAATGGGCTGCGACTACCGCCGGCAAAATGAGCATGCTCACGCCATTTTCGTGCCCAAACTACCTTACACTTTTTAACTGACCATTAACGCGAATTTGTCTCATGGAAGCGCCTAAATATAAATGAGCAGTTCGAATACATGCAACCGTGCCACTTATCTCTCTACGAGAACGACCTGTTAAGTTTAACGCGAATTAGGGAAAGGCGAGAAGTGAAGGTAACGTACTTTAAGATTTAATACTTTAAGAGTTTTCTTGGTCATTGTACTCGTCCGAGAATTGAATACCTAAAGTCTGAAATCCTATTAACTCGTTCGAAAACCCACCATTAATCAAATGTGGCAATAAGCTGCGTAATTTTCCGTTTAAAAATTACCTGAGATGTGAAAACTTAACTTGTACATCGGTTTTCGCAACAGCTGTTCTTAAAGCTGAAATAACCTCCACACAATAATAGGTCTTGAAAGACCGAATGTGTGGATGCAGAGTGAAACTGAGAATAAAATCTCATAAGACTTACAACGCTTATGTTTGCACCCTAACAAAGTCAAAGAAAATCGAAAATCCTATGACGTCATTAGTTACACTCAAGAAACGACCTTAAGAAACCATAAGCTCAAAAAGGGTTTATAATTTAAGCCAAAATCATGTCAACAGCTATTGCTGTACTGTGACTAGCCTCAAAATATGGTCTTATCTCACTGCGTTATCTATCTGAAAAGTTTATATCTAACAAGTTAAATTGCAAACAAGGTGTTCAAATAAACTTAAAATACACAAAGGCGTTTCCGATCTCAATGGAGGCCTTTATAGAAAGGAACCGGCTACAGAGGGCTCTTTTATTGTCTTGTCGTTCATTAACATAGCTTAGGCACACAGCGTAGAAGGTTTCGTTCATCGAATTTTTCCATTTGATCTCAAGCAGTGAGGGTGATCATGCCTGTCTTAAAATTCTATCGTGTTTATGTTAGATTTTCTCCTAAACGTTACCATGAAAACGTATCGCTTTCACCATCTTACAATGCTTCTATGCTTTCCCTAATGTTTGCAAAAACTGGCAGGTTAAGATTAAAACTACGATTTATCTAGGTTCAAGTGTCACGTTTAAAGGCGAAGAATTTTCTCCCAATTTCTAGTTCCTTTTTTACAAGAATTTATCTCCGTATTTTATCTTAGAGCCTTGAAGGACGTCACTGGGACAGTCGGAGAATATATTGATAGAATTCACTATAAAAGCGCATATGAGAGAAGGCTTGTTACCTGAAAAACTTATGCATGCGTACTTAAGTTAAGCGTGTGTCATTCCGTAGTTTTGCACTCACACTAAATAAAAAAACTGAATTGATTTGACAATTTGAAAAACACTGTTTCGAAGATATATTTCACAAGTTATATCCTGATATATCTGTAAAGCAAACCTTCTCATAAGAACACTTTCTGGACATAAAACATAAGCATGATATGATGATGAAACTCTTAACAATAAAAAAACTTTTTCTGTGCAAATGAGCGGTGCCACCACGGTCCAAAATATAAAACGGAATTGGTCCTAGGTGTAACTGTATTTTGGTAAGATTTTTAGATGCAAAATGTTTTAACCGTGTGTACGCAGAATGGGGTGGGTGGTATCATACAAGAGGGAGGGATAAACTAATTGCAAATCCTACATGTTTGTGCTGTGAATGACCCCTACCATGTCTTGTGATGAAAAAAGTGGACTTACTATTGGAAATTATAGTCAGAGAAATTAATTAATATTCTTTGGCATTTTGATTTATGACTTCCAAACGACAGGCAATGAACCTGACTGAGTATAATGGAGCGGAATGCTTTTTTACAAGAAGAAAAACGTGTGATTTATAACAATGTTCAAAATATGACGATGTAACTAGTATTACCAACCACCGTCCCCTCCCCTTTCTCTTAGCAATTTTCTTTATAACAAAGTGAGACATATTAAGAATGGTGTAAATGTTTTAATGGAAGACAATATTGCTGGCTGGGTAATAAAATGTACACCTAATACCTACAAAAGTCATCTAATTACTTAGATAGAAAATGTTGCTCATAGCGCAGGCTATTAGTGAAAATTTTATTGTTGAGTTTGGTGCAAAAAATTATTTATTTTTTGATTATCATTACAGAATAGATTGTATAGCAGGTCAGGCACTGTCTCTTCGTCCCTTGATTATTTGAGCTTTAAAATTGTTGTCCCGACCGTAGCCTCTGGCAATAACATTCCGGCCGAAGCTTTTTCTCCGTAGTTTTCAATACTGTTCCTACCTTTAAGTTAATAAATTTCTGTTAACAGCTTTCCGGCCGTTGAGCTCTTTTTGTAGATATTAGTTGTATAGGTTTTTATCCTTGGGTTTCTGTCAATAGCTTTCTGACTTTATCTTTAGGCCATTTCATCTCTTTCTGTAGCTTTCTTTACGTAGATTTCTGTAGATAACTCACTGTCTTGAACTTTCCAGGCCTTAATCTTTGCCCAAGGCTTTCGGTCCATAGATTTTTGTCCATGATGTTTTGCCCATAGCTTTCTGTCCATAGTTTTCTACCCTGAGCTTTCTGTCTTTAATTTTCCGTGTGCAATTCTTTGGCTAAAGCTTTCTGTCTATAGCTTCTGTCCATGACTTTCTCTCCATAGCTTTCTCTCCACAGCTCTCTGTCCATAGCTCTCTGTCCATAGCTTTCTATCCGTAGCTTTCTCTCCATAGCTCGTTCTTTCAGTATTTGATTTCCCTCCTCACCTTCTTCCAAAAGAATCAAAGAGGAAATCGCCAACTAAACGTGTACTGCCTGCTATTGCAACGAAAGTCATGAAATATAATCACCTACAAAGGGATCACTCATATGCTGCATCGCCAACAAAGAGAATTTTGAAGCTGGAAACTACCATCAAACAAAAAGCAGATTAAACGGCTACCAGCTAAAAATATACACAAAGCAAGAACACTATAATTGGTCATACAAAAACTAAACCATTTAAAGTACTTGTCAAAAGAGAGTGCAGAGTGCTTGGCCCAAAATATTAACGAGATGACAATAGAACTTTTTAAGAATGAAATGGAGAACTCAAAGAGGAAAACTGGCTCTCGTTATAATGATGCAATAAGAAACTTTGCTGTGACTCTACACTTTTATACCCAAGGGGCTATCAGTTTGTGCGAAATGGTTTGCGTTTACCTGGTCCTGCAGCAATACGCAGCTGGGCAGAAAATGTCGAGTGTGAACCTGGTTTCCTGCATCAGGTTCTTACGATGTTAAGGGAACAAATTAAAACAGATAATAGGGACTGTGTCATCATAATGGATGAAATGTCAATACGGACACAAACTATGTGGGACTATGGAAAAATACAAGCAGGGCAACAAGAAAATACTGCCAAAAATGTTCTAGTTATTATGGCCGCTGGGCTGAAAGTTAAATAGAACTTCCCCATGGCCTACTTCCTGACTGCAAATACAACTGCTGGCATTCAGGCCCAGCTTATAATTGAGGCAATAAATTACTCGTCAGAAGCTTGTCTGGAAGTTCATGCAGGTATCTTTCATGGTGCTGCCAAAAACTTAAGCACTGCAACCAAACTCGGATGCAAGACCGACAACTTTGATGGGACCTTTCCTTACCCAGGAAGAGAAGGTAGCAAGATCTACATCATACTGGACATATGTCATATGATCAAACTGGCGAGAAGTTTCCATATCTTGTGCTCTTTGTTTGCTCTGTTCCTCAATAGCTTGTAACAGCTAACTCAGGTTTAGAAAGTGTTACAACAACGTATAAGGCAGCTTTCTGCATGATACATTTAACGGGAATACCTTTCTTACTATTAATTGTGCAGTTGAAGAAGTGAATAGTTTGATAAGAGTGGCTGGTAGTTGATCACCATGCATTCAAAATGTGATTAGCATTTACTAGGGACAAAAGTGACAAATCGCCTCTGTCTATTAGACATTTACTGATCAAGAAGGAGAGATGAACTTTGAACTTCCTACTTTTGAATATTTATCATATCAGTTTGTCGTAACTTAAAAATGAATTGATAAACAAAGCGAAAACACTAAAATCGTATCACAAACCACTCTACTTCTATAGTAATTTAATGTTGGGTTATTGCAAAAGTGGACTGCCTGTAAGCTTATGAAATTTAAAAGGTAACTAATAGTTCAGTTTTGCCGCAACATTCATATTGTGATCACTGGTTCTCCCTTGAATTTTCTGGTAGCTGTGTGCAGTGGTCCTCGGAACAGATCCTCAAACAAGAGAAAAGGTAACAAAAGCCGTTGAATTTGTTTTCAACCGTTATGGACTTTGACTTTAGTGTTGTGTTATCGTCAGGTCGTGCAACATAAAATGCTTTGTAGACGTTACATTACCGTGGAACCTTCATGAAGGGCACGGAAGAACACCATGCAAAGCTGTTCCAGTATTGACGTGTACTCTCACGCTTAATGGGTCACTACCTATTTTAAAGGGGTAATATTTAGTTTGCTCATGGGAGAGAATAATTAGTAGGTATCAGCCCCTTTCAGATTACCGACTACTGCTGCTAAGTAGATTAGTCGAGTATGAACTGTTAACACTAGCTATCGTTAATCGGCTTTTTTGTAAATCAAGTATACCATTTAGATATATCAATAAGAGTGTCGCAAATTAAGTGCCAACCAATGTAGCACAAAACGTACAACAGTAACAGCTGATACAACCAAGATCTGAAAGAAATTTTAACCGTTTAATGAGTCTTTGGTCAACTCTAAAGGTATTTCGCAAGATCTAGCATTGTTCCAAAACTGTAACACAAACTCTTTGCGGTAAAAATATTTATCCGCCACTCCCAACAGAGTACCTAATGCGACTCCACCAATGCTTGTCACTTAATTGACACAAGATACTACAGTAGCATCCTAATATTGGTAAAGAAAACAGAAAATCAAACTTACCTAATGTCGAGATGACAGAGCCCAAAGTTACAAGAGATTTATTGATGTTTCCCCCTTCTTTAAGTCTTACTCCGGTAGCGCCTGTTGAGTCCGCCCTCTCACTAACGAAATAGAAAACTATAGAGTCACCACATACGTAAACATACATGAAACAGACTGCAGCAAAGGCAGTCTTCCCTGAGCTCTGGAGATTGATAGAATTATTGATGGTACTGGTGTCGTGCAGGCCGTAATGGAGGAAACCTCCTTTTGTCATACGTAAATTTATGCCTCTTTATGAATAGCAAAGCAAATCAGAGGACCAAACAAGGTTGAAAAATACACACAGAAACGTGACAAACTACTAAGATATCAATATGTGTCACACAAACGTAAACGTACATGAAAGAGAGTGTAGCAGAGGCAGTCTTCCCTGAGTTCTGGAGATTGTTAGAATTATTGATGGTACTGATGTCGTGCAGGAAGTAATGGAGGAAACTTCCTTTGGTCATAAGTAAATTCATGCCTCTTAATGTACACGAAGACAAATCAAAGGACCAAATAAGGTTAAAATACATACAAAATCGTCGCATGCTATAAGATATCAACATGTGTACAAGTGGGTATACGATTATACGAAAGGATATTCGACTAAATAACTTCAATTACTAAGAAGACTCCTTTATAAGAAAATCGTTATTAAAAATCCTTTAACATCATCACGACGGCGAAACTGCTGCTGTTATCAACTTGATTGTTGGTGGTAAGTGACATCCTACTGTATATAACCTTACCATATAATGATTGTTTTAAAAAGTAATATGAACAGCCAGGGTCAGCTCCTAGGTAGTGTTCATGTGCGCCTGACACACACTCCCATTTGCGTTCTTCGGGTTTGTTATCTTTTAACTTCTCTTTGTGTTCTGGTTTTTGGTTCTTGCTAGCTCAGTTTATGCGAATCATTCTGTTCTTCAAATTGTACTCTTTGGTTCACATGGATCAGTTGCAGAGCTCCCTTGTGTCTGCTGTCACCACTTACAAGAGGAACCCTCTGTATCATTTGTACAACTAGTGCAAAGGAGAAAAGCATTTGCAAAACAAGCCCTTTGCTGTCACTCGTTGCTTAATAGCTTGAATGCATTCAAGTATGTGCGAATTTCAAATTGCACACAGTTGTTTTTTGGGTGAGTGTTAGAGAAGATCAGAAGCAATCAATCAGGGTAGTGGTGCAAAGAGAGGTGAGAACGAAAGTATTTATTAAAAGCCTCGATAAATGGGTTCGATCTCAGTAAAAGAATCAGTCATTGCTGAAAACGGCATCCTGAATCTATTAGTGAATTTTAATCCATTAGATAAAATTATGTTTTAGTCGGCATCATACAGTACCGAGGACATTCTTTTCTCGTATTTAAAGAGTACTCAAGGCTTGACTTAGATTAGTTTGCAACAAAGAGTCCCCGTCGTCTTCTAAATATTGTCAACTAGGTTGTCAAAAAATAACAGTGCAATACTTACTAAAGTAGTATTTATTAAGTTCCGGTCTTGTTGTGACCGTCGTTTTGCCGGTTAACCCCATTTGTATTACAGAGGAGTCTCGGAGATCACTGATTAATTGCTTTCCTTCGTTATTGCAGATGCACCAATGATAATGCTGTCACGTGACGAAGTGAAAACAACAATTGCAGAGACAATCAAAGCCCGTAAGTGATAAATTTCCTTCCAAATAGAATCCACTTTAGAAAATATGAACACACAGTATGATACCATTGAGCAGAAGCATAGCGATACTATTAAAAGTATGGAAGACATTCAAAGGACCATCACATTCATGAATGAAGTAAGTTTTCCGTTCGTCCTAACCAGTTAGTTAAATGCAGTTGATCATAGTGTCATGTTTGAAATGCATTTTTAGTTTCAGGAATCCCTGTTTGAAATACAAAATTTACGAGCTTTGGTTGATATTATAATCGTTGTATGTTAACCAACTTGCTGCAGGGAAATGTCCATGTGCGAGCTTGATATTTAATATTTAATCGCCCTGAAAATTAATATGCCATGAAAGTTCCCCGCTTATCTTTTCAGCAAGGATCGAGTGTAGCGTTTGTTCCCATTGATTACCAATGTTCTCCACTATCTTTGAGAAGGGAGGACACTTATTGGTTGAGCGTGCCTCGTGGCTTGTTTCTGCGCCTGGTAACCCATACTGTGGGGCGTCACCCTTTGATGTTCCAACTGCCCGTTATTTATTAGTTACCCAGTTTATCGCTTTCACTATTGATTTAGGGAAGTTTCAGTATTGGTTTACCTACGCGTCTGTGTCCTCACATGTAGAGATTGCCATGAACGTCATCTGTCAAACGTCATGTACCTAGAGGCTCGCTAAATTATTAACGATACAAAATCGAATTTGAGGGATTTTTTAGCAGCGGCATCAATCTATTTTAAGATTATAGATTTACAGTTTATTTGTTGTATTAAATTATGTATGGCTTATTATGACAAATGTTGCAAACTCATAAAGTTTTAGGACGTTATGCGCCATTGCTAGTTCCCTAGGCAACGGCCGCAAGATGCAAAAGTCGAACCTCAATATTTGCTCCAAAAAGAGCCCATACCCTGTTTTTATACCATCTACACACTGGAATTGTGGTAAGTTTGCTGCATCCTGCTTTCGATGCAATAACATCATCCTTTGTTGTGTTGCCTGTCGTCAGAGCTCAGAGAAGATGACACTCATACGCCATGAGTCGCAAGTACACGAGTCATGTCGACCAACAATATAAATGTGCAAAGGTAACCAAAATAAATACCAAGGGATTAAGAACAATAAATTGTAATGGCAAATGTAATAGTAAAACAGGTTATGAAATTTAAGTTGAAATTTAAATGAAGAAACTGTAAAACGCCATTCATATTTTTATCCTATTTTTTATAAATACGCTCTATCTCAGTATCTGGTACACCTTCAGATATTTACGAATCGATAAGTTTTAGACATCGATAAGTTTTAAGCATCCATAGGGCTAATAAAATATCTGACAAAATCAGCGTTAAATCATTGATTAAAGCTGAAATAAACATGTACTAACATATGTAATGAAAATCGTGGCGCGGGAATATAATAATTATTTTACTCTGACTTTATCCGGTATTATAGTCTCCTTCGTACGTAGATTTGTGGAAAGGTTTCCGATATTCAATCCCTAGTCAAGGGAAGTGCAACAATTTTTCTGAAACCTGCATGTAATGACGTTGAACAGTGGCCATAACCTTTTAACTCTTTTGGCTGCATTATGGGAGTGGAAATAATAAGAGGATCTGTTACACTTCTTAAAATTTTTGAAGGCATGCTACCGACCAATTCCGGAATCTCTTTGCGCGAGAGTAATCTACCTGCAGAGGCATAAAGACGTTGGCAACGATGACATTATGGTCATGATATCATGGGTATACTCGTATCAAGTAATGATCTGAAACAGTGGCATTTCACAATCTTGAATACTTGCATTGTACGTAGTAATCTTTAACAGTGGCCCACAACATTGTCTCTCTTGTGCATGACTTACGGAAAATGGAAAGATTATCCCGGCCCCTTTAGTTCTATATTGCTTGTAAAGAGCAAGACTCTCTTGTGTGACAGGAAACTACCAGAACTAGAAAGATAGAAAGATAGAAAGATAGAAAGATAGAAAGATAGAAAGATAGAAAGATAGAAAGATAGAAAGATAGAAGGATAGAAAGATAGAAAGATAGAAGATAGAAAGATAGAAAGATAGAAAGATAGAAAGATAGAACGTCAAACGAAGGTAACTGCCGTAACTTTGTTTTCCTTTTATCACCCTTGATATTAGTGTTATGCTTTATCTTGCAGTATTGAGCACTCTTGTATGTATATGTATCTATGTATACATTTATAGTAATATAATAAAAAAGGACAGGTATTCGAAAGACTCCTTTTAATTTTTGGAGAAAGAGACAGAAATAGGAGTAATTCCACTCTTCTGCCCCTCTATTTATAATAATCCATGTGCCACCCTGTAAACGTTGGACATTGATTTTTCAGATAGAAAAATATACATGTAGGGTAGTCAAAAAAGTATATACCGATATATGCAATAAAAAGTACAGTAACTGGTAGTTCCGCAGCAAGGATTTGAAATCACTAGTAGATATTTTGAACCTTTTTGGCACCTATTCTGAAATTTAAAGGGGCTGACACTGCACCTGTTTAAGGAAAACTATAAAATCTCAATAGAAATATTTTAGGGGGTTGATGGTATATTTAGGGGCTTAGGCTCCCCTTTGTCTCCCCTTCCTCTCGTCGACGGGTCAGGTAGAAGGATGTTTGCCATTTTCAAAGAGGAAAAATTCGATTCGACAATCTTTAGTTCCTAGCGTATTTATCGGCAGGCCAGTTAAGACTTGTGCATTATGCATTATGCTTAATGTTGTATTTGTTGGGTAAAAAAGTCTACCGTGAATAGCTTGGCAGTAGAAATTACGTTAAATGCAAAGGTGCTCTATGCTAAACCAGATAATGCTAAAATTTTAAAATTGATTAATTTGTATTCACAGTAAAGACGGAACCAAAAACTGAGAAGGAAAAGGAAGAGGAAGAGAAAGCCGAAGACTCAGATTTACAGCAAATTGCCTCCCTGGCAAATCCGAAAGATTTGTTGACGGAAGCATTTTAACGACTGAGTCAGCCAATCAGAGGGCGGACGTTATTTTAGAAGATCTCGATACAACAAATTTCTGGCTAGCTGAGGAAGTCGCATATTTTTTTCCTAGCAATTGATATATCCTACGATACCAATGACAATGCTCAAGTTGTAATATTGAAGCCTATGTTTCCGCGGATTTGAATTTCACTGAGGAATTATACAGACTTTATGGGTTGGGGCCGGAAACGGATAGGGTGGATATAGTAAAAGCTGTTTGTAATTGATCAAAACAACTAGGGCTCTATTTTCCCAATCCCAGAGCATATGCAGTGATTGCAACGTGTACTGGCCACGGATGCTTTTCAAGAGATTAAAGCCTTGAAGAGTCCAAGAGCGGGACTAATCGGTACACCCTTCCTCTACCTTCACACTAAATCAGGAGATAACAAAATTGGCGTACTTTAATTAAAGTTCCTGACGGAGTCCTTGGTTTGATGAAGCATCTAAACCATCACAAAGCAAAAGAAACAGTAATTTTCAACAAAGCATCAAAAACAAGTGTTTACGGAGTATATGGTACAAAGGAAATGCTTACGAGCAGGAGCAATGCCTATTCCCAACAACTGGAAAGTTTAGTTTAGATGACGTGCTGAGTAGGAATTATACATTAGTTGCCACCCAGGAAAAGGAAAGTCAAAGCCATCAATTTATCGACACCTTTTGGTTGGTCATGCGTTTATAGTGGTGATCCCACCATGGAATTTGGCGTGCACAGTAGTAGAAATAGACAAAACATCACAAAAAACGTGAGCATTTGTTTTAGAAAATTAGAAACGTGCAACACATAGCAGACGATCGAAGGTTGGCGAAAACAAATATGAGCATCAAGGAAACGGGTGCTTTTTTAACCTCACCTATTCAACGTCTGCAGTAAGAATAGAGTTTGCATCAATTTAGATTTAAGATCATATTTATTAAATCTTTTGCATCAATTTAGATTTAAGATCATATTTATTAAAACTTTTGCATCAATTTTGATTTAAGATCGTATTTATTAAATCTTTTGCACATTTGAAAATAGGCATAATACTTTATTCCATCAACTCAATAGTGCAATCAGTTGCGTTACCATATAGCACTACAACTTATAAAATCTAAGAAACTCAAATACTTTATTCTATTGATTATCTTGCAACGACAGGATGAGGTGGACACATTGGGGCCGCCGTTCTAGCTGTCATACTAAGAGTGCATTTTAGTACGAAAATGGGTAAACAAATTCTGAATTTTTTAGATTTAACGTTGAAACCAATGTTGCAGAATAATTTCTTGCTTTGAATGGGAACTCGGCTTAGGAAATTCGATTGCAAGATTTGAGCGCCGAAGGGAGTCAATAGGCTTCTTCAGAACAATAAAAGATTTGTTTAACTTGCCCTAAATGGAACAGTTCTTCCTTTTTAATAGGAACAATGTGTGCATCTGTACATTAACATCTGCGTATAACTTACCGAATAACATAAGGGTTTTAAAAGAAGTTTTGGTCGATGAAAGTACTTGACAGAAAGACCATTTCCATAGTAGATGCATGGAAAGTAACAAATGGTTGTAGTTAATAAGAAACTAGAGTTATTTCGCTAAAAGACAAGATTTATATCATTAAAGAAAAACGTATGCCTCTATGCTCATTTTGTTGGTAACAAAGTTACCAGCACATTAACATATTTTAATACTATAATAGCTAAATGCTGGTGTCTTGCAGGGTTAGGTTGCGAGTATTGGGAGCCGTTGGTAAGGCGTGTGTGGGAGGGTGGAAAGCCGGTGGTAAGGCGCGGATGGGAAGATGGAAAATCGGTGGAAAGGTGCGGATGGGAGGATGGTAAAGCGGTGGTACGGCGCGGATGGGAGGATGGAAAGCCGCCGGTGGACATCCATACCAAGCTCAACGCAATTGGAGACCAGCCTCTCTGCGCCATGTTACTTGACCAAGGAAGAACTGCCATCCGGCCGGTCATCAATCCAAAGCCCATTAAAGTTAGAAATTATCAAATCCTCTTTTCAAATTTCAAATCCTCTCTTCTCGATAAAAAATCAGGTCTACAATGTCATCTTATGAATACTTTTGGTTCGTACGAGATCACTCATATCAAGAATTTAACGCTACCAGAGAGCTATTTTAGTGGAAGACCTAGCATTGGTTATAATCTGAAAGGTTTACATGTTTCACTGATATGACCTTCAGCATCTGTGTACAGAGACATCAAATATATAATGTAAAAAATGTAATCAACAACAGCATTTCGCTTTGCATTTGCATAATAGCACCGTTGTTAAGAACACTTGCAAAGATGGATTAACGTGTTCGAGCAATTCAGAAACTATACCATGATGTGTATAACGCGTTTCTTGTGTCATTAAAGAGAGCACGAACACGAAGGTATTAATTCCTTTGTTGTCGGATTGAAGCAAAGACACTTACTGTAAGCAAAATTGGTTTTATGGACATCTCTAGGGGCTCTTTAAATTCACTAGAAAAAAGTAGCTTGTAAATTTAGCAGAAAAAGTGGACACCCCTATTTTTTGTAAAACAGTAAAACCATGGTACGTGTCCTATATACGGCTGTCCATAGCATAACATTCTACTATTCGAATAATCGGTGGAGATTTTTCCAATTAATCGATTAATCGGAGTAAATGGGCGTGGCACAGAATTGTTGTGAATGAAGCAGCTGATACTTACCTATTAATTAATTAAGGCTTAAAATTACTTGCTTTGCTTACTAGTGGCTCTTTGTAGTGTCACCAGACTACCCCCCCCCCGATAATGCTACTCTTGGGACGGCATTGTGCCCACCGACTTTGAGGCCCATATTTCTCCTCTATATTATTTTAGTATATAACGGTCGTGGATCTTTTCTGTTAATGCAGCTTCAGCCGTACCTTCACCAACTAAAGCATCTCGTTCAAAAGAGGATTCACTTGTGGTAGCCAGCTCAAGTATAATAAGTGGTAAGGAAGGTTCTTTGATGCTAAGAACATTCTTAGCAGAGCAGTTTTATTCTTAGAAAGAAAATTTATATGTCAAACAGGGCGATCTTTATTACGCAAGAGGTATCGATCTGATTAGTTAATCATACAACTATAATGGCTGACAAGTTAGATGGTAGTAGTTTATTGCTCACCTGTGCTGTTGTTTCATGATAAAACTTTCAAGAACTAAAGTAAAAGGAGGCATCACTGGGCACTACGGTATGTGCCCTTGCTAAATATAGTAACAAATCTTGGCAGCATTTGTTTCTGTAAGTTCTCCTTTATAATCTTGTTATGACATTAGTAATGTAAGAACATTGATACGTTTTCTTTGCTCATATTATGAATTCACGCTGATTATGGTTTTGAAATATTTACATTAGAATCCGACTCACCGGCGAGTGCCTCTGTCGTAGAGAAATTCGTCCGTTGATGTAAAGAATGAGGATGAACTTGTTTTGACTTTCTAACCTACCTACCTACCTACCTACAATGCCTTATCTAATACCTAACTAAACAACAATTAACCAGACTAAGATAGTAACTTAGTTCCTTAGTTAGTTTGTTAAACGGTTTTGTTATAAACAACTTATGTTTCGGGTTAGATCTCAAGTTACTTAGTTTTTGCATGGGAAACTGTGAAGGAGGTGCTTAAAGGTTACGTATTGTTCGTACGATCGTGTTAGTTATGAAGTATCGAGTATACTCAGTGGACACACGCATTCCTTACTAACAGATATTATTTAACGTTTTAAGGTGCTAACTGAAACAAAAGCTCAATTTTCTTGAGATGCTAAAAATTTATCAAACTTTAGTTGCTTAGTTGCAAAGTTTAGTTGCTTAATGTATGTATGTATGCATGCATGTATGTATGTATGTATGTATGTATGTATGCATGAATGTATGTATGTATGTATGTATGCATGTATGTATGTATGTATGTATGTATGCATGTATGTATGCATGCATGCATGTATGTATGTATGTATGTATGTATGTATGTGTGTATGTATGTGTCGAATGGAAGGACTTTGTTAAGAAGGAATGTGCAAAGACCCTTGGAGGGTTATCCAACTAGGAGGGTTAGCCATCTCAGATCACACAGACTAAAGGACCAGATAGGAGAAGAAAATGAAGGAATGGCACTCGTCTGACAAGACGGAGCAATTGTCATATGTATATGTAGATACATATAGAGAGAGATGGTTGTATGACATCGTATCTAGAATACATGTAATATATACGTAAAACCGCATATCAATAAAAACATTATAACCAGGCTGTTCAGCAGATGCTTTCGGAATTTGTGTTCTTCTATTTGGAACCACACATTTCTCCTCCGTTTCATTTATAAAAGTGCAAACAGTAGAAATATAAACAAGAGTTATATATGCATTATGTTTAAAAATCCCAAGATATAATTTATTACTTAAGATACCTAAGTCAACAATAGGAGATTAATATAAGGACAAATTGACTGAAAAGGGACTCCGGGATGCAAAATGTCAATTCTTGCTTCGGAAAGATTTTTTTTGAAATGACAGAAATTTTGCTTACGGGAAGTAACGTAAAACTCGTCTTGCGGATCCTTATGCAGATCTGGGCTACATTGTGTCATCTCTGAGATATCGCCGTTAAGGTACTACCTTTCATTAAGGTAGGAAGACCAACCTCGCCAGGTTTGGCCAATGAAGTCAGGCACAACCCCATTCCTCTAAACAGCAGTCTTGAGAAGGCTCACCCAATCCACAGCGGTCTAAAGCTAACATAAACCATTCTAAACATTGCCCCAATATATTGTCGACACATATAGTTTGTTGATGATAGTGATGACAATGATAATGATAATAATGATGACGACGATGATGATGATGATGACAATGATCATGATAATGATGATGATAGTGATGATGACAATGATAATGATAATGATGATGATGACGACGATGATGATGATGATGATGACAATGATGATGATAATGATGACGATAGTGACGATGACAATGATAATGATGATGATGATGATGATGATGATGACAATGATGATGATAGTGATGATGACAGTGATGATGACAATGATGATGATGATGATGATGATAACAATGATGATGATAATGATGATGATGATGATGATTCCGGCGACAAAGACGATTGCTACGTTGACCTTTAATTTAAAAGTGAAATGTAGATACTAGGGGTTTTAAAATAGCTCAGAATTGAACAAAAGAAGTGAGTTAAATGAATTGGGGTTGAAATTCGAACTGAAGGGAGCCAGCATATGACAATAGCCTAGCCTAAGACGCTGTCTGCGTGACTGCCCATCGTCTGGCTGCGAGCAAGAGACACTAATTTCCCTGACATGACAATAATAAAACTACATCAATTCCCTGAGCTCCAAATCACCATGCTTTCCTCAACGTAACTAACTGATGATGATGCAAAGCGTCATCATAGTGGGAATGTTTATATTTGTCCGTTTGATCAGCTGTGAGTTAAATACCGGCCAAAAAAATCATCTTCGTGGGCGAACATTAAACACAATCAAATAACAGAGATCTGTTGGTTCAGATACTACGGATGAAGGAGCGGAAAATAACAGAGCTCTTATCCCATGCGGAACACATCACTGACGTGAAATGACGTCAAATTTCCCTCCAACTTTTTGTCGATCGTTGATCAGCTGCTATTCATTATCGACAAGGTGAAAAACGTCTTCAATTTGGCAATCTCTCAATCAAAGACCCCTGATGAGCAGTGGGCCCGACATTGAAACTACCCTAAATAAACAGAAAAACGGCCATGGGTGGGTGCAGTTAAAGTGGCTATCCTTGTCGCCAGACTGTTAGTTGAATGCCGAGCAGCAAGTAAATATGTAGGCAAGTAAGAAGCCGTAATTTCTGTACCTCCACCTTCATTCATAGACAAATGCAAAGAATCACGAGCAAGTGTTAAACATACTAATTAAAAAATTATTACATTGCTGGGGGTAATTAATTAACTAAGGGCAGTAATAATTATGATAGGAAGATAATGACGACATTAGAGTCATGTTTCTGTTTATAATTAATAAGACACCTATTGTTATTCAAGACCACACTCATTTGAGCTTCTAAGTGAGTACCTGCAATCTTATCCAATAGAAAGAGATAGCAACTTATAGCAAAGATACAGTAGCAAAGTTGTGTTGGTCAGGTTAAGATATTGTTGTATCGGCTGTATATGTTAGAAGGGCTAGTCCCAGACCTCTCGGGTCCACGTTATTACATCAGTAAATCTTAGGCGTAGTCAGTCATCAGTTTTCGCTTGAACAGCATGGATGTGTAGTCGTCGTAGCACGTAACGGTTGGCATGATGCTAACCGTAGTCGTTTATCAATTTAGTATATTCTTTAGTCAAAGTTTATTATAATCTTATCATCTTAAGGATTTAGTACAGAAAGGAAGAGGTGGAAAATCGAATTCCCAACATTTTTGTTCTTCTTCACATTCTCTTGTTGTCTCTTCGCAATAGTATACATTCGACTTTTTACGAGTGTCGGAAACAATTTACTTCAATTTTGGTGTCAAGAAAACCATGAGTGCACTTGATTTAAAATGTGGCTTTTTTGTGCTTTTGTAAATTTTAGTAGTAAAGTAACTTAATCGAAAAGCGTATCAATATTTAAAACTTATACAGTTGCTGTGTATTTTGTTGGATGTCTAAAAATCTCATTAAGCCTGTTTTCTTTGCAGCTTACGCCAAGCCAACAGATTACGCCGACGCGAAAGCATGATCTGGGCAAGAGAACAATATGTGACAGAGTCCCTAACAGACACAACACCAACGTTTGAAGTTCGTCAAAGCAAGGTAAAGCAAGAAATAAATTAATCCACACTCATCAAATTACTCATCCCTTGTTTATTTCGTTTCAAAAGAAATATAATTTAATTAAAACACAAAGACGGTGGTTTTCCTTGTTTAATGAAGCGCAAAATTTGGGAAAATTATTATTATTATTATTTACGCAAAGGTCATGGATCACGGTATTATTTACGCAAAGGTCATGGATCACGGGTCAAAGTGACTATTTTTAACAGGTTGTATTCCCATACCTCCGAGCAAGGCTGGTAAGGTTAACATACCAATTTAAACACATTCATCTCGATGCAAGGATGCAATAGGTAAGTGCCTTTAATAAACTTTTAAATTCAATTTATATTAGACGTTTCGGATAGCTAATTTCTCATTTCTCTATTAGCAAGTTTATGACAAACGTTTTTATATTTTAGAAGCAACTTAATGAACCTGTTTATGAGCTTGAAAATAAACTTTTATAGGGAAACAAACATATAATGGTGTACATTGATTGTTTTAAAACATTTTCTCTTACACCGATAAGATTAAAAAGGAATAAAAGCTTCATAGTTTTGCTAGACGTATGGTATATTTTAGTGTTAATACTTATATTTTCTACATATATATTACGTTGATAACTAACATGTAAAACTACGTAGTTAAATTAACAACGTTATCGTATATTTAATGATTTATATATGATTCTTTTAAAGCATCATTTTCATCTACATGAATTTCAACAATACAGTTTAAATAAGAGTAAAAACTTGCGTAGGATTAACTAACTTGTAATATTCTTAATTATTAAATATCTTTCTCTCGAATTATAGTTGGCGTCGGTTACTAATATGTTTAATAGTGTAATTAATAGAACAGATCAGCGTCAACTAAATGCAACAAGGAATAACTGAATAAATTTCTAATTCCCCCTACCCATAGTTTCTAGGGATTCCTCATTGTTCCTTTTATTGACATTAAATCACTACACTATCAAATAAACAGTCAATACATGGTGTCAACGTGATTACCAGGTGTAAAATAAACATGTGCAATGTAGGAGTAAACAAGACAATATACATTTATCCCTTCATTTGGTTTTGTAATTTTATGCAAAAAGGTAAAGAAGAATGCTATTAGCTATTGGACCCCCTGGTTCCCCTTGCCCCAATATATCCCCTCTTCAATCTTAAATACTCTGTTATGCGACCCCTGAAACCAAACCAGGATACAATAGTGCATAGCACTGCAATTTTAAGGCATTGAGTTTTGGACTTTTTAAAAACAATATGGGTATTTAAACACAGCCGATATTATCCCATGTCTACATATGTTGCTCAGATTTTGACATTTAATACATTTTACCTGTTATGCTGGTCATGGCAGACATCTTCAGCAAGCTGGAGACACCACACAGGGTTCATAATAATAAAGGGGGAATGGGGCTCACACATCGTATCACAAAGTACATATTATATCATAAATTGAAAGGGGTCTGAAAACCCACCTGGAAAACCCACCCCCACCTGCAATGACAACCCCCTAGAACTTTAAATGCCAACGCCCACTTGGAAGAAATTTTTTGAAATAAATTTCCAAACGTTCAAAATTGCCACTTCCAACCAAAAGCGTAAATAGAAACGGAACAATAATTAAGAGTTCTCACATTGAAACATTTTGTCACTTGAAAGGTTACACTATGCCAATTCATTTCATCACTTGAAAGGTTTCACAGCCCTTCCTTCAAGAAAAACACCCAAACACCCACCTTCTTGAGAGAAAACTTTTCTTAACTTAGGTAAAACAGAATTGCTTATACAACTTTTAATTTTGATAATGAGCCGATGTGGTCCAGTGGATAGTTCACTTGCCTTCTATACTAGAAGGTACGGAAAACTTGATCAAAAGTACCCAAGGTACTTTTGGTTTTGTGGTGCAATTAGCAACCTTCACCCCCCCCCCTATCGGATCACCGTACTTAGTCGAACCACGCTTTAAATCCACATTTAACCTTAACCAACCTAAATGCTATTATTAGCCTTATAAAATTTCAGTGTCGATGAACTAGGACAATTTTAGTGTCCTTTTTGTCTCCACTTTGAGGAAGAATATTTCTAAACTGAGGATATATTAGAACATGGGGATTCGAAAATGTGAAACGTAATCAAGATATCGAAAGAACCAAGAAGACAATCAAACAAACAAATGAGCATTAATAGCTTTATAGACAAACGAAACCTAAATTGTAGCAAAATCTAACAACCTATGAAACTTTAATTTGTTCATTGATGTTCATCATACGAAAGCAAAAAATCTTCCCTTTCTGGAAACTCTTCTGTGTTTCTTCAATGGCCCATCTCTTTAGATACTCCAATAGCAGTCACCTACCTTACTGATGCCCCATATTCCCTCATAACGTTCGCACATCACCTTCAGATCCTGATGAAACCTCACACCTCTCACTATTCATTACTATTCACAAAGATTATCTGGAAACTGTTTAAGGTGACTAAACAGGAAATGAACCTTGATTGTTACACCCATGTTCTTAGTAGGGCATAAAAAGCTCTCTCACCAACTTTTCTTAGTTCTTAGTGTTTCCATTAGAACCTAAAACATTGCTACTACGCATTAAAACACACTTCAGACTTCGCTTGATGATTCGATAAACAGTCTCCACTCGGATGCATCGCAATTTTCAATGCCCAGCTCAACCCAAATTTTTTTCCACGTTTGCACAGAATACAAACAAGTCCTTTACTTGAAAGAACTTGTTCTTGCTGAAACCTTTTGTTTCTACCAAGCAAAAGTAGCAATCAGTGTTGTGGTTTGATGGTTCACATCACACCATAGGTATTCCAAATCTTACGAAATTGAGAGTGGAGTTCAGAGCCCTCGTTTATTTGGACCCCCCGTTTATTAACTTCGGAGCGTATTGATGACCCCTCGTTAATTCAGACGCCCCCCGTTTATTCGGCACTCCAGAGTAATTTTCACAAAAGCCAATTTGAATCAAATTAAACTTTAAACTACAATAGTATGCAACGGTGAATGCCTCCATGTTTCAGTTCTAAAGACTTTACATATTTGCAGGGTGTAAGCAACCTAATAATGTGCATGGTGGAGTCAGGGATCTTTGAAGTAGGTTGAAGTTCTATGGTGGAGTACAATTGGATAGCATTCGATTATTGTTAAATAAGCAGGGGAATAAAGAAGTGAACAGTCCACCGACAAATTTTTGTAGATAAAACGACAAATAAGGAATTTTTGACAACGTTTTGTCTTATAGAAGACTTCTTCAGGTCGCCTACAGATTGTTACTGAAAAATTGGATAAGCTGAACTGAGAGACCTACAATACATGTTAAGCCGAAATTCGAATAGCAATATTATATTCCAACGAGATAACTTACGTTGTTCGACAAAGGAAATCTCTCGTTGCAATGTACCACATTGCAATTCGAGTTTCGGTTTATCATCTGTACTGTCTCTGAGTTCAATTTAGCAAATCTTCAGTAACAACCTGTAGGTGACCTGAAGAAGTCTTTCAGAAGGCGAAAGGTTGTCAATAAAGTTTCCCTATTTGGCGTTTTATCTACTTTAAGCGGAGGAATGATGAAGGATTGGCCTCTTTTTGGTACAGTAAAGTTTTTCAGATTTCTGATACATGTAAGTCAGCCAGATGGGTTTCTTGATGGGGTTATGGCGGTCATAAATGGGTTATGTTTTGAAACAACCAGAGCTAGAGTTTTTGTGGATACCTCCTAATTGTGTGAGCCCTGGGTAATGAACACATGGTTCCTATGTCTTAATTCGGTTTTGAACATAACTTCCAAAACTGCATGGTAATTTAAAAACAATACGGTTCGATGGTACGGACCCTGCAGGCTAGCTTGGCCAGGCCTACTCAGCCCTTAAAGCACATTGACTTTGTTTAGCAAGGGTAGGTTATGGCCGAATTGCTTATTACAGGACTATACTTAGAGATTTCCAAAGGATAAGGGGAAGGATAGATAAGATACCCTCGTACTAGCAATTAAGAACATAACCTAGTGCCAATGTATTGATATCCACAATTTCCTTGCTAAAAACACCATTGAGCTACTAACTAGAGCAATATTCATGGCCATATTAACACACCATCCCTATCCCCAGACCTATATCATTCGGGATACCTAATGTATGGGAATTTGCCTGCATACCTACTATCTACTTCTCTCCTTCAAGCCAAATAGTAAAATATGAGTCAATACGATCAGGATTTTCTGTTAAACCAGGTTGTGATGACCACAATCAAATGTTTGGTGAGGGCAATTTTACTTAGTAAAGTATTAAATTTAAGACATTTCCAAAAATACCACGATACACTGCCGTTTAGAAAATGGCAAAGCGTGGGAAAAACGAGTTCAGCAAAGGCACCATAGCTAGTGTAGAGGGGCTAAGGTTAAATCCTTTGTTTAGGGTCATCTTTTGTCTTTGTTCACCCTCTCTTGATGACAAGACACCACAGTAATAAGGATATTCCCCACTTCCCAGCACTAAATTTATATGGATTTGGACTAGTTGAAAAGGACATCTGCTCAATTTAGGGAGTTTCAACCCCTTTATATTGGCAGTGAAGGAAAGTTATGACACCATCAAACAATCTACAGCCCCTAACCCCCTTTCATCCTTTTGAATGATTGCCTTTTATGGCTCCTGCCTTACTAACATGATGTTTGTATTACTGGCAGAGGGACGCTACCAAACATGTGAGAAATTGGATGTTACTTGATACAGACTGCAACCATCAACAAAGAACCCCTCAAATTGTGGGTAGCAGAATAGACGAGACGAGAAAGGAGAAGTCTATGGGAAAGAGAAAGGTGAAGAAAAAGGAGAGAATAGACGAGACGAGAAAGGAGAAGTCTATGGGAAAGAGAAAGGTGAAGAAAAAGGAGGGAATAGACGAGACGAGAAAGGAGAAGTCTATGGGAAAGAGAAAGGTGAAGAAAAAGGAGAGAATAGACGAGACGAGAAAGGAGGCGAGAAAAAAGTGAAAGTAGAAAAGAATAGACAGGAGAAAGCAGTAAAAGGAGAACAGTAAACAGAAGAGAAAACAAGAGAGAAAGGAGGTCGGAAAGGAGGTTGGAAAGGACGTACAGGAGGAGATAAATAACAGGCAAAAGGAGTTGGGAATGGAGAAGTAAGGAATGGATAAGTGAAGTAGAAGGAAAGGGAGAAATGAAGGAGAGGGGAGGGAAGAATGAAGAAGGGAGAAGCAAACTGAAAAGAGTGATGGAAAAATGGATTGAGAATGAAGAGCCAAAAGATGACAAGATGTGAGAAGTGACGGAAGATGGCAGGGAGGAGGATAACGGTAAGTTGAGGTTAACAGGGGATAAAAGAAGAAAAGTGGAAAAATGACAGAGGAACAGATTGGTAAGTAGGGAATATAACAGGAAGAGACAGAGGAAAGATGGAAACAAAGAAAAGTACGTACGAAACGGAGATAGAGGGTGCTAATAGAAAATCTGGACAATGTTTAACAAAAACTAAGGACAGTTTTTATGACAACAAAAAGATATATATGAACAGATATATTTTAAGAAATTCCTAACAAAGTGAGTTACAAAACACTATCATCTACATACAACTGGTAAGGAGTGTGACTCGACATCAAAAAAAAATGTATATTCCTTACCTGTCCCCAACAAATTCACTCAGTACTTTGCTTGCAAGAGTATTCTTTACATCACGAAGACAGGTTTGTCGCCCTTTGGAACTACAAGGATGGAAATAAAATGCTAGTTAATGATGTTGAAGAAAGATTATGGATAAAATTTACTACATCCTAATGCAGAGCTAATCCACCCCTTTGTTTTAATCCAAGATCATCTAAAAAAAGGTCCTGCAAACTGATGAGATCTCGTGGATATCGTTAAGATCAGCCTCATAAGTTAAGCAAGTTCTATTCTTGCGGGAAACTATACATAGTTTTGTTAGGAAGTCGCCAGTCCGTTTCAAACAGCTGAGCTTGTTATGTCAAAAATACGAAAGAAACACAGTCCTTTTTTTGTCATTAGCAGCAGGGTTAGTGTAAAGAAAGGTTACGTGACTCTGAAAATATTTGTAAATGAAAACACAGATTTTATATATAAGCGTTTCTACGCTTTATACACGTTGACATGATTTGTCTAAAGGCAGCAGTGCTCAATTTTGTCATTTTCTCCTGTGGAGGTATTCTTTTCGAGAGCATTTTGTGCCAGCTTGCTCGATGAACTATAGCAACATAGTTCTTAGGCCAAGCACAAAGAAATGTGACAGTTGCACGACTGTAAGGTGGGGGCAAGTCAAAACAAAACATAGCCACAACAAAAAAGGCCTATAACAGTAAATATGAGAGAAGAAAGAGAAAGAGAAAGCAAATAACAAATATGTTTATTAGTAAAGTTTACTATACAGTTTTCAAGATATGCTACTAAGAGTTCACAATATTGACTTCGATCTTCAGGCAACTCAGGTACCTTAGTGCTTTGTACGGGGCCGTAGTACCCCCAGCGGAAATGAGGGCTCCTGTGACTTTTTACTAATTCATATATGTGCTGTAAAGGTGGTTCTAGAAAATCATCACCAGGCCCCCTCACGGCAACAGGAGTACTAAAGTGTGACGTCAAGATTTAATGAAAATCAGAAATTTGATACATTTTTCGGTATATTGCTTTCTTCTTGTTGACATAGACAACCTGTCCAAATTTGAGAACAATACCTTGAGAAATCGATGAGATACGCGCGGTACGCTGGTCGAGGCCCGCATCATCCTCAAAGCGTACGGCCTTTCGGACGGCGACCTGAAGCCCGAATTTGTAAAACCGGAAGTCGCCGTCGAAAAAATAAAAAAAGGTCAGCTCGACGCCTTCTTTATCGTCGCCGGGTATCCGACGAAATCCGTCAAGGATCTGACCAGCACCATCGGGGCGGAATTGGTTCCGATCGTTGGACCGGCGATTGCGTCGGTCATCGAGAAGTACGATTTCTTCGCTTCGGATACCATCCCGGCAGGCGTTTATGCCGGCGTTGGGGAAACAAAGACGTTGAGCGTCAGGGCGATTTGGGTCGTCGACGTCAATCTGGATCCCGAGCTGGTCTATCAGGTGACCAAAGCGGTGTGGAACCCAAAGGCGCGATTGTTGTTCGACAAGGGCCATCCGAAAGCGGAAGAGATCACCGTCGAAACGGCGTTAGACGGCATCGGCATCCCTCTGCACCCCGGTGCGCAGCGATACTATCGCGAAATCGGCTTGCTGAAATAGTCAACCGGCCCCATTGGCAAGCGAACCCATTCGAAATGAATAACCAGCCGACAGTGCGGTAAAGGGTCGGACATTGTCCCAGATTCGATTCTCACACATCATCATTTCAGTCATTGCCGCCGTCCTTGTGGGGCTATTCGTCACCATTTACGTCCTCCACAATACGCTCGTCGATGTCGAGCGTTCCCTACCGATCATCGTCACGGAACAGGAGCGAGACCTCGCATCGCTCTATCAGGAATTTACCGTTCTGGCCAATGCGATAACGATGGCGAAAACAAAACCGTCAGAGGTCCATCTGGACGATGCGCGGGCGGCGGCGCAGAAGGTCGACACGCGACTCAAACAGATTCGAAACACCTACAATTTCGACAATTTGATCGGCGCGTCGGCGATCCACGCGATCGTCAGCCCAGCGGTCTTCGACATCGAACGTTGGCTGCAGGCCGGTATCCATCATCTAACAAGAAAGGGCCAACCCAGTAAGGTATTATGGGGAGGTGCACAGGGGACAGCTTTCTCTACCTTGAAGGCTTTGTTGCAAAAGCCACCAATACTACGACTGCCAGACTCAGCACTGGGAGCTATTCTTATGCAGGAGTATGACGGAGACTTATTCCCAGTTGCGTATGCCAGTAGGAAACTACTGCCTAGGGAAAGAGACTTTTCAGTTATTGAAAGGGAATGTTTAGCTTTAGTATGGGCAGTACGCCATTGTCATTGTTATTTCTTTGCAAATGAGTTTATTTTGCAGACAGACCATCAACCTCTTACATACTTACAGAGTGCTAAGTTCGTGATTAGTCGCATTTTGAAGTGGTCACTGGCGTTACAAGAGTATCAGTTTAGATTGCACTCTATTCAGGGTAAATTAAATGTAAGAGACCACTCTTTAAGTCATATTGAGTAACAATGGCATTTTGTACTAGCTGTGTTCAATTAAGGTCACTCATGTTAGAGTTCAATTGACCCACTGCTGTTTTTACAGCACTCGTTATTCCATACATTTCTGTTAGCCTGCATATTACATTACTGCCTTATCTAGAATTTAGTTTTTTAAAGTTGTCTGAAGTAAATTGTATTTTATTATTGTAATAATTTATTAGGCGATATTATGATTGTATCTTGCCAAAAATAAGATTTTTGTCTTGGAAAGGAGAGTGAATGTCGTGATGTAAACAAATGCTCACCGGAGTGATGCAATCAAGGAATAACGTCACCAATATGCAAAGAATGTTAATCGTATTATACGAACTGGGAATGTTACCATATGCCAAGACGTCATGAAATACCATGAATATGTCCGAATATACATGGGACACAAAATGATATATAAGGAGATCGAAAACCCTTGATGACAAGACTGAGGGAGTCGATTTTATGCAGATACTGGCTGGGTTAATGCCTCATCTTTGCAAGACTCAAGAACCTGGAGGTGGCCTCTATTTAAACCTAGTGTCGTAGTCTGTCAAACAAGTACTGCGCTATGGCAGAGTTACATTAATTAAGTCTGCACTTGGGCTTTACAGCCCGAGGTAGATGATTAAGATTAGGAGTTGCTTTTTGGCAAACATAGCTTTTCCAAATGTGATGTGTATCTATCGAGGTTTAATCTTGGACCGAATGCTGTGACAAAAACATGGTAAACCTAGAGAACAAACTCTTTTTAAAGTATCTTTAATTTCTTCATCTTCTTCTTCTTGCCCAACCCCATCATCATCACTGAAGCTTGAGGGACATAGAATTGAACACCTCCCCTGTCTTCCGGGCGGTTTTTTTTTATGCAAGCCTTATATATTTGCAATGCTCAGCCGAACCCTATTCTCGTCATTTCATCTTTGTTATACTGGTCCTTTTGATTTTTTAACTTGCTTCTCGGGGATTTGAGTGCAAAAAATCTTTAGCTTGATCAAAGAGCTAATGCGTTTCTACAGAGTTCAAAAGACATGGCCATTACGGCTTCGAAATAATTTTGTCATCTGTAGTCATCATAACCTATACGAATGAGCAGGATAAGACTTACCGGAAGATTTTTATATTACGTTATGCCAAGTTATGCCGAAGATTACTCAATACTGCATGCAGAGTTTAAGGCAGACTTCCAAATGTTCTCATAACTTAGATACCCTACCAGATATAATAATTGTCTGCGTCAACAACCAGAGAATAACCTTTCATTTTGATCAATAATAACACACTTAACCACCGTAGGTGGACTTTGCAAAAATGTCACACATCTATTAGACTTTCATCTACACTCTTAGATACTCTTTTAGGAATATCTTTATTGTCTCCATCCTTACTGTTTTCTGTTTTCTGTTTCTCTATATATAGGAACGAAAGTTCATCGATACAACAAACAACATATTTACTGGCGTTTTCACAATAGAGATGATTATTAAGGTCAGCATTAGATTGACGACGGCTGTAGGATCAATTGAGTACTAAAGTGTGACGTCACGATTTAATAAATATCAGAAATTTGATAATTTTTTGGACTCGTTGCTTTCTTCTTTTTGAGAAAGACAACCTGTCCAAATTTAAGAACCATACCTTGAGCAATCGATGAGATACGCCCTTTCAAAATTTAAATCATGCCAATCAAATACTTGTTAAATGAACCCAGTTCATAATTTTATGAACTCAGCATAATTAACAATGTTTCCTTAAGGCCTTTTCCAAATTCAAACAGCCGTTTCTCGCAGTTGGTATGAGGTATGAACGCGATATTTTGCAGAAAGGCATTTGGTGGCAGGGTTAACACTGTGGTGTACCGGTAGTTATAATTGCGATTCCTTGAAAAAAGTTTGTGTGACGTCATCACCTTACTAGGCCTACTCTATTACACTGCCCACTATGGGTAAAGTGTACCTTCAGCGATCAGAAATGATTTGACAATTTTGTTTGTTTTGTGTCAAGAACTCGAACTGCTACTTTGGTACACGTAATTAGATATATGTAATCCTTTAACGAAGTTCTCCCAGAACGAGGCAATTTTTGACGTCATATGGTAGAAAATCTACGTCATAAAGGACAAGAAACAGAGACTTGTTGTTGGTGTTGCCCGCGCAAGGTGCGTGTGATTTCGCGTAGCTGTCGGACAAAATGGAGGAAGAAGACAGTGCTGGTTACCTCTACGAACCATCTAATGTTGACTATCCTGTAATTGTTGCGGTTTTACGGAAAGTACAGACAACTTACGACGGAGACAATACGCAAAGCCGTTTCAGTTCAGCACAGTTTACTAAGGCCCTGTTTACATGAGCTCAAGACGAAATCTTGGCTCGAGATGAGTTTCAGCTAGAGCTGAAATTGGTGTGTGTTTACATGAGTCCTTTTCATCTCGAGCTGAGAGGTGGAAATCTCAGCTCGAGATGAAATGGACAACATTAAATATAAACTTTGCAACATTAAATATACAATTTGTTGGTATTCTTTGCTAGCTTGATCATGAAAGAGGCTCACTAATATGAGAGATGCAATTATCTATATAGAGAATAATTCATTGTTTTTAAACTCAATGCCTTTGTTGGTAATCTCTTTACAAAAACATTTCCCCCTGTTGTCACCTGGCGTAGTACATGGGACAGCAGGATTGATATACAGGAGTATCTAGTCCGAAGAAATTTTAAAATAATGAAAACGATGATAAAAATATAAACACACACATACAAAAAAAAATTAGCTAAGGGAGAGAGAAAAAAAATTATATGAAGAGTAATAGCTCCGGAGAGGTCCATTCTTTGTTGCCCCTACTAAAACGTAAACTTCCGAGCCATAATAATAATAATAATAATAATAATAATAACAACGATATAATAATAACGATATAGAGGAGCTTTCCAAATTAGATTGGCTCTTCATTAAGTTTCCTTAATTCCTGAGTTATCATTCTTGATATAGTTTCTACTAATTGTAAGTGTTTCTGGCTATTTAATCAAGTAACCGTCGCTCAATAAATGAATACATTTTATTATCTCTGCGACCCAGCGGTAACGATCTGTTTACCATTTCGCTTAAACAATTAACATTAAACATTTTCCAGTTTTAGGAAACCTTCATTGGGATCATCTAATATGGCGGCGCCATGCGACTGATAACCCTGATGCGGCTGGCGGAAGCGATGAAGGTGGCAACACTGGAGATGGATCAGATGGAGGCGGTGGGGGAGACAGCGATGGTGGAGGTGGGGGAGGAGGTGATGGTGGCGGAGGTGGTGGAGGTGATGGTGGCGGAGGTGGTAACGGAGGAGGAGGTGGCAACGGGGGTGGAGGAGGTGGCAATGGGGGTGGAGGGGGTGGCAACGGAGGAGGAGGAGGTGGAAATGGCGGTGGAGGTGGCGATGGCGGTGGAGGTGGCGACACAAGTTAACAAGGCATGATTGTCTCTAATGATTTTGTGCACCTTAGAGCTAAGTGCTGGGTGGTATGTAAGAACTGAAGCCGGTTTATTGTCTTTCTTTTTGCGGCTCAGAGTATCTAGAAGCGAATTCCTATTTTGTACACGTGCTTTTTCAAATTGCCGTTTAATCAAAAACTTGTCGAATTTTCTTCAAGAAGCCACTCTTCGAGTTGTTGACAGCGGTTTTTAAGAAATGTATCGTCAGAACATATTCTGCGTAATCGTAACGCTTGTCCATATGGTATAGCTTTTTTAGTGTGAAAGGGGTGACATGAATCTGCATGCAGATATTGATGGGTGTCTGTTGGCTTGACATAAAGATCTGTGACAAGCTTTCCTGCGTGCAAAGACACCGTTACATCCAGAAATTTACTGAGTTCCTAGAATAGGTGGGCGTAAAGTTGATGGTAGGGTGAAACTCATTGAGGTGTGCAAAGAATTGTAAAAGTCCATTTCCGCCCCCGTTCCAGATAAAAAAATCATCTATATAACGGTACCACACTTGTAAAAATTAACTACACGATTGTGTTGCCTTTTCCTCAAAATCTGCCATAAATAAAATTGCATATGACGGTGCCATTTTCGTCCCCATAGCTGTCCCTTGTAGTTGCTTATAATCATGTTCAAAGACATTGTTGTTTAGAACGATTTCGGCTAATTGGATTAATGTCTGTGTAGAGACACTATGATCCTCCCTTGTGTCTAAAAACTTTCGAATAGCCCCTATACCCTCATTGTGTGGAATATTAGGGTACAAACCTACTATGTCTAAACTACCTAGGATGGCGGTGCTAGGCAAATTCTCAATGTTTCTAATTTATATATATATATATATATATATTCTCAGCAGACACATTGCAATTCTCAAAGAGTGGAGCATTACCACAATAGCTTGCAAATTAACGGCGCTGACCGGATTCGAACCGCGTTCTCATGGTGTAGTGTTTTGCCTCCTGTTGTAAAGACAGCCGTTATCTCAATTACATAGCCACAGAGAAAGTCTTTCCGCCTCGATTTGCCTTCATTTCAATCTATTTAGACATGAGCTTCGGGCAGACGCCCAAAATAACTGCTTTTCCTTTTCAGCCAAACCAAAGAGTATAGTGGTGAACCAAAGGGATGGAACTGTACTCGGCCTCCAAACATTACTGATAGTTAATATAGAAAGTGCATCCGAAATAGGCAGTATAGCGACATTTTGACCAAGTCAGTTAAGTTTTATTCAAGTGTTTCTGCCAACGAGAGTCCATAAAACGTTTTTTAAATCCAGTGATAAGGATAGGAAATGTGGGAATAGAAATATGCTGATCGCACAGCTTTTCAAGTGTTGACCCTGCTCCTACTGCCCATAGACATTTGCAGGAAGTAACGTGGTTGTCTACTCTTTATTGCAGACTAGGAATTAACAGTGTGGCATACGCAAGTGAATATATTACCAGAACCCTTTCTCGAAATTGTGAAAATCTGCCAAATATTTCGTTGAGACAGCTTGCGATAGATATGAGTAACATGGCCACACCCTCATTAAAACACTTCTTTAGTGGCCCACTGGCAAATAAAATTAGGAAGAGCCTATTCAAATGGATTATGTCTTATGAGATCCCCGTCAGCAATGAGTTGCAAGTGTACTTTCTTGTATTTTGACTTGAAGGAGGATGGCCGGAATCATTGCAATGCGTCGAATTATACAGGAGCAAAGCGCCAAAGGGTTCGGGAGGCCTCTAAAAAATGTACGTTTGTATCTTTTTTTCATCGTTCCTATCGTACTTGTAAACCCATGAAAATGCCGAGACTGTATCTTACCCTCTCTTATCATGATTAAACTAACTTTGTGAATTAATCCATACTTACCATGCAAAGTGATGTAGGTAAAGACCCGTTTGACAATTAGGAATTGAATCAGCTGATGAAGCTCCTTTTATAAAATCTTCGACTAGTTTATAAAGCTGCGCTGCAAAAAAATTTAATATCACTTGATACTGGCAACTGTGAGTGCTAAAACGTCGTGCATAGATAAAGAAAGATGGTGGCATTTTACAACAAAGTGGTTTTCTTTTGTTGTGTTAAGTATATTAGCGAATGGAAAATCTGCATTCAGAAAGCTAGAGATATTAAGTTTAACGAACTTTGTAACAGAAATGGCATGCTTCCCAATTACTCGAAATAAAAATCTAGATGACAATCCGTCACTGTTTTAACTCGTAGCAGATTATCAATTGCGTGACATTTTCCCTAAATTTTCTTACAGTTTCAAACAAGAGTAGATATAGAAGGACTAGATATAATTTCAAGCAGGAAACCACAAACATTTCTCACATATTGTAGTTAATTACGGGTTATTACCTCCTTAAGCTTTTTGATACAATGTTTTCCTGCCACCCCAAGGTGGTTTAGATTGATTAAGGGCAATAATGTTTTGTCTCCGTTGCATCTTGTGAACCGTACGATATTATCATTGACAAGTTATAAACACATGATAAAATAACATTGCAATTCGTCAGGAACAAATCACCACTTTCAATGTTAATGTGGAACCTGGGGTAGATAGTCCTTCCCTTTCAAGGGTGCAAATTTCAACCACGTAAAATACAGACTAGTGACTATCAGGGAGGCACTCTCTTCTGACCTTGGTCCTTTGAATGGTGCGCCGAACTCGAGCCTTTTTCTAGGTGATCCTGCTGTCTATTCTGTTTCAGACACATCTTTAGGATGTTGCTTACCGTCCTTGGAGTCTATCCTTGTACCTATTCTTTTTAAGCCTCGTCCTTTTCGAGCCTTTCCATACTCTGTATCTGCCAAATAGAGGCAATTGTCTATTATATTAGGCACAAGAAGAACCTTTCAGCAAGTTGATATTCCCCCATGACATGATGACGAGGACATCCAAAGACTACTTCCAGATCATAGCTTGCTTCTCTGTAGGGAAACTAAATTGAGAGGCGTTGCCCTTGGACGCCCCAGCTGCCCTTTATTTATTAGTTAGCCTTTTATGTGGGTTTCAATGTCGGTCCCACTGCTCGTCAGGGGTCTCTGATTGAGGGACTGCTTAGTGCAATCAAAACACAGAACATCACATTTTTAATAACGATAAGAAAAGTGAACAGACTGACCGTCCGTTGTCCTCGAGCACCCCGTACAGAGATCTTGGTTGCCAGTGTTTTCATTCTCCTCCATCGTTTCATGATATTCCTGACAATAGATACGCCCATGCATACTCGGACAGTTCAACCGCTGATTCCAATGCTTTATATACTCCTTCAAAATAAGATGAGTATTGTCTACAAATCCGAGACTTTATCCTCCTTGGGCTGCCACCTTCATAATCATACGCTTGCTTTCAGCTTATCCAATCAACAGCAACATCACAAATAAGTAAACCGGCTAGTGAGCAAGACTCAAATGTAAACGACTTGTCTTTGGAATGTCAGAAATTGTAAAAGGAAAAGTTCTTATAAAAAGAGGAGCTATTATATGACAGGTCATTGCCGGATAGTTCGAATGTTGTGTCGCTAACAATAATACAAGCTGATAAAATGCAGTGCTTAATATGTATAAAATACATCAGAAAGTCTTACTGCATCGACACCGCCGTGACATACTGTCATGCGCACACTCGGGGGCTACTCCGGAACAAAATTGGTTCTCTCTTTAAACTCCTTTGTAACTTTATTACTGTGACACAACCTATCTAACAGAATAGGCCATAAACGTTGAAGAGAAAGAAATATTAATGCCTGTATATTGATTCCTACTTCTAAAAATGGTTAACTTTAGGTTAACGATTGATCTGGTGGGCTTGACTCGTTGTTTGCTGTTGTTTTTATTGTAATATTTTAAAAATTGTTAAAAAGTTCTAGTTAACCACTATTAAACCGGAAACGCTCGTTAGGCCATAACGAGCTTGGTTACGTGGTGGCAACGACATTCTTAATATGGTATTTCCTTAATGCCACTGCAGAAATGTCCACAATAAAGAAAGTATTAGGCAATATGTGTTGAAGGTTTATGATAAATCATGTTAACTTTTAGGTATAATTCGCAGAGAGAATTCTTTTATAGGCGAGAACTCTGAATCTGTAGGACTATTTTAAGCGCCTCGCAGAAAATACTTTGCTGAGCATGTGGTTGCCACCACGTAACCAAGGCCGTTCTTCATTGTGGTTTAGTAGCGTATTGGTCTCGCTGCAATATCCTTGCCGGAGCGTACCATTGTTTCCCTCATGTTTTTTGCGTTTAGTGGCAGATATTTTTTGTACGATGGCACCAAAATTTGTCAGCACTTTAAAATTTCATTATACATAATGAAGTTTTACAATAAGCCGACACGTTGCCAAAATTGTTGCTTCCTTCTTGTCGTTTAACCCATAGTTTGTCGGTATTGTTTTTACCATAATATTTACTTTACAGTTCCTACAATACATTGATAAGACTGAATTTATTCATCCTCAAATTTGCACATGCTTATATCGCAGTAGAGTACAGACTGGATTTACGGCGGCTGATATTGAAGTATAGTAGAGAGTGAATTTCCGTATACTGATATCAAAGTATAGTAGAAAGCAAATTTACGCATGCTGGGTAAGAAGTAGAATAGAGACTGAATTTGCGGAGGCTGTTGTCAGAGTAGCGTAAAGACTGAATTTGAGCATTCTTGTATCAGGGTGCAGTGGAGACTGAATTTGCGGAGGCTGTTGTCAGAGTAGCGTAAAGACTGAATTTGAGCATTCTTGTATCAGGGTGCAGTAGAGACTGAATTTGCGGAGGCTGTTGTCAGAGTAGCGTAAAGACTGAATTTGAGCATTCTTGTATCAGAGTGCAGTAGAGACTGAATTTGCGGAGGGAATGCAGACAGTCAACGTGTCATTACCATCTTGATGAACCAAGACTTTCCGGTTAGCTCCAGCACTGCACTGTCTCGTACCCAGTCTATTCTATAGATATTGATAATTATCTTAAAGCAACTAAGGAGGAACAAAGTAAAGCCTTCAAATGCTTTTTGATAGTGATAAATTTCTTAGCCTTACAATTATTCTCAAAAGTTATGTTGCTATCTGAAGTCCTTGTTCTCTTCAATTCTCCATTTGTCTTACCATAGATCATAGACTCAAAATCCCTTGTAAAGACTGTTTGTAGCTTGTTCAAGACTAATTATTGGGCCTTAATCAATGTACTGCATGATGTAGATTTTATGACCATCATTGGCTGAATCTTGTATTTGATATTGGGGTATTGGGTATTGACGCTTTTCATTATATCAACAATAAACTTCAATGAGCTTGGTGATAATTTGGTCAAGAAGAGGGTTGCAGTTTCAGGCAAATAGCTCGAAGAAGCCTGAACTTTAAAAATAAAAAAAAAACCTTAGAAAACTTGACACTTATGTACAAATTTTCTCCTCCATTATAATATAATATTAAACTGTATCGGGGAGGGGTGCGAGCGTGTACGTTCTCGTTGCCATGCGCACACATTTCTTTGTTCTGTTTAGTTCGCTTTTGAAGTAAGGAATCTTACTAATGAGCGTCCTTACTTTTAAATTGATTCAATGTTGATGATATTTCGTCATTTCCAGATTGAATTACTGTACTGCAAGACCCAAACTTTTAATCACAATTCCGTCCGAAAACTGTGCCGAGCTATTGTAGCAGTCTGGCGATAATGATCTTCTGGATACTAATAGATAACTTTAGATGATGTCTAGACGTAGATACGAGAAACCGCCGCAGCTGTGCTTATTTTTTTTGTGACTTAGGCCGCCATTTCTATTTGGATTGTTTGCATCTTGATCATTATGTGGGTCAAAAGATTGTAACTAACATCAATCCAATAACTTTGTCAGCGAGAACCTTTGCCGCGATTGTTCACACAGGGACGGTGTACCCGCCATCTTGTCAGAGCCTACATTTTATTGAGGTGGTTATGTAACTTTGATTCTGGAATTGAGGTCGATGAAATATGTTTTGGGCGGGGTTACTTCTAAACGATGTCTGTAAATGTAAGTGATGGGTAGCGTAAAAAGGACGACATAATTAAGATTTTGAAGTTTTAGGTATGCAAGAGTAATGATGACGAGGATACAATTATTTCAGAGCAACTTTGGCAGCAAATTGTTATCGACCTGTACGGCTCGATTGGATATTGATTGTCCTAAAAACAAAGAACCATTCAGGTAGTCCAACCTTTGATTGGCTCTTTAAAACGCAGCCGGATATATTGTAACATTCCTTTCATTTTGATAATAAAAACCCGCAAAAGAATTACAGCTTTCAGTAGGATGTGGGGTACTTTGAAAAGAGTTAGATATCTAAAATTTAATGTACAGTAAATGACGATAAAAGAAGATAGCGTACGTCGTCAGTTCCATTTATTACTTCTTAAAAATTATGAATGCCGTGAATGAACGAATACTACTTGTAATATCACTAAAATAGCGAGATCCTAAAAAAAATTGGAAGCACGTTTTACACTTATTGAACACAAACGCTTTCTAGCCATCGCTTTTGAGTCGTGCATCCTCACGAAGCTGTGTACATCTTTCATATGCATGCTTGCATCGGCCAATCTAGCATCTTCATTCTTCGTCTAACTTCCGCCCTTGGACCTACCACTTCGACTTCAATAACCTGCCGTTCTATCTTACCGGACCAGCATAAAGGGCTCTTGGAATTGTCACAAGACCTGTGTTACACTTCAATATTTTTCCGGATTTTATTTAAATCATGTCGTATTAGTAACTTGTAGTGATTTTTAACTTGTAGTGTTTGACATCGAATTGTTATCGAAAGTTCATAACGAATGCTGTAAACAGATTGGCTTCGAAATGAAGTAAGCCACCAGCATCCTTCGTCTTCCTGAGCTTCCAAATGCATGACTGGTACCCGTATAACAGATGGATCTAGTTTGAACGAAGAAACATCGTGTGTTGTTTACTAGATGTTTTGAGGTCAAGTCGAGTAACACTGCTTCCTACCGGCATGTCATCGATTACATCTGGATATTTATTGTATTCTAGACGTCATAATGTGCACTTGTAACTTAGGCACAACGGCGTGTGTTTGACAGGCATGAACAACTATACAGAGGGTGGCTTCGTGAAGGAAAGACCTTCCCAACATCCGGAAATACCAAGGGTTTCTTTTTTTCACAACAAGCTCCAAACCCCTTTGCCCTTTCTGGTTCAGAACTCTGTATTGGATCTTCTGGGAAAAGGAGTTACGAAAATAGTTGCTCTTAAGAACTCTATAAACGGAAACAGTTGTTACACAAATTTCGCACCACTCGTTTGAATAGAAACGTTATGGTACCTTTCCTTCTCTTATGCATTGAAGACCTCTTTGAAAATCAGTGGGCAGCCACTTACCAACACTTAAACACTGAAGAACAAAAGCACCACTGAACAGCAACTGAACAACCACTGAACAACCACTCAACAACCACTAAACAGCCATTGAATGACCATTGAGCGACCACTTAATAACCACTCCACAACTACTAAACAACCATTGAACAACCACTTAACGACCACTGAACAACCATTGAACAACCATTGAACAACCACTAAGCGACCACTTAATAACCACTAAACAATAATGGAACAACTGGTGAAATAAAATAAACAGAAATCACTTTCGTAAATTCGTAAAAGGTTGCGGACCCATACATATCATTTGCCGCCCCTTAAAGGGTTCTTAACCCCCAGTTTACGGCACATTACCTAGTGAATGTCACCCTCTTGACCCATTGGGTGTCTCTAACACATTCAATATCCCAGCAAGGCATTTCAAAAGTCTTTTCTTTGAGCCTTAACTGCCACGAATGTATTTATCACATCATTGGAGTTTATTTTCAATGGATAGAAGGCCAGAGAAGAAAGTCTCTCCTGGCCCATAGCGTTGCGTAAATAGTTCAGAATTCATTTCAACTTCAAGATTGGTCTTTCCCCTTTGCAACTGACAACAAAGATACAAAGCTATATGCTCATCATCGTGTAAACATTTGGAAATGCTTCCAATAAATTAATTTCCTTCAACTGAAGAAAAACATCAATTTCCTAACATTTTCTAATTGTTAATGATTTGCCAGCCAGCAGACCCTCGACGATTGCTGCAAAATGGATAAGCTCCAGCTCAAGTTCTCCATCCAAGTCATCAGATTAGGATTCCATCAGTTTTTGTGCTGAAAATCACAGTTCATCCGGTGTTTGCAGGTGTAGATTTACAAGTGAGGAATCCAAACTTATCTGAAGTCCTTCCCATGATTTCAGCCGTACAAATGTAAGAATTGTGGTATATTGTGATTCTTGAAATTATAATTAAGTGTACCTAGAATCCAGTTTGAGCACTTATCTTTGTCAAGTAGTTACTATGAGGCCATCTGTTTACCACAAAGGAATAAGGTTCGATTGTATCAGCTTGTAATTTTATTTTGTTAGGCACACTTCCTGTTTGTTCAAAAATATCTCTGTGATTTAGTTTAGTTTCTGTAAATGATCAAGGTGTAATTCAGAACATTTGTCTTTCAATGCCAAGTCCAGTGTGACTGTAGGGTGGCAAATGGCCTACGACATGCCGGTAAGGAACTATCGGTCATAAACAAGAGGTGGAAGCATGCTTCTTCGCCAGTGGCGTAGCTGGGCTCTTGTCAATGGTCGTGCTGACCAATACCGACGAGGGGGGGGGATAATCGGCCCATATAAGCCCCCTCCCCATAAATTTGAGTATTTGGTTCTTATAGTCGACCTATCATATGCTTTTTGAAATCAGCGTCTAATTTGCTATAGTTTATAAAATATCTTAAGAAATGTTATTTGTCCGAGAGAAGCTGTTTTCTGGCATTTTCTTAAGCACTAAAGCTTGAAAAGTCGCAGAAGTTGGTCAACAAAAAAGGTTCGTAAATTATAATCTTTATGTGTTATGTATGTAGATTGATGCTCTACAAGACTATTCCGTGTAAAATCAACCCTTAATTTGCCACGGTTTAAAAAATTTAGTAAGAAACGTAAGTTGTCAGAGAGAGACTGTTTTCTGGCATTTTCTTAAGCACTTGAAAAGTCGAAAAATTTGGTCAACAAAAAAGGTCCGTAGATGATACTCTTTACGTGTTTATTATGTAGATTGTTGCCCTACAAGACTATTCCGTGTGAAATTATCGTTTAATTTACGTTGATTTGGAATAGATAGTAAGAAACGTAAGTTGTCCGAGAGAAGCTGTTTTCTGGCATTTTCTCAAGCACGAAGGCTTGGAAAACTCGAAAAAGTTTTTCCACAAACAGGGTCCGTTGATTATGACCTTTATGTTTTTATTATGTTGATTGATGCCCTTCAAGAGTATGCTTTTTGAAATCAGCGTCTAATTTGCTATAGTTTATAAAATATCTTAAGAAATGTTATTTGTCCGAGAGAAGCTGTTTTCTGGCATTTTCTTAAGCACTAAAGCTTGAAAAGTCGCAGAAGTTGGTCAACAAAAAAGGTTCGTAAATTATAATCTTTATGTGTTATGTATGTAGATTGATGCTCTACAAGACTATTCCGTGTAAAATCAACCCTTAATTTGCCACGGTTTAAAAAATTTAGTAAGAAACGTAAGTTGTCAGAGAGAGACTGTTTTCTGGCATTTTCTTAAGCACTTGAAAAGTCGAAAAATTTGGTCAACAAAAAAGGTCCGTAGATGATACTCTTTACGTGTTTATTATGTAGATTGTTGCCCTACAAGACTATTCCGCGAATTGCAAAACTACAATAGACTATGTTTAAGCTAATCGCGGCCGTTGTTTAAGTCGAGTAGACATGACCTCTATTTGTGGAAAGTATAACGCTAATTATATACTATTAAGTGACATGGAAGATAACACCTTTCTGTGCTGGAAATGACTCTTTCAGATATAAGTAAATTACAACTAAACGATTTATTGGCCTCTATACAAAGTCGGGTTGTCCAGATGCGAGTCAAGTATGAACAACTTCAACCATTTTGGCACAACATATTCTCTCTTTGGATATTGTCTGGATTTCCAGAGATCGTTAGAAACCGATGCAGAATACAATTCTAGGGCAGATGATAATTGTTACACTCCGATATGTTCTGAATAGGTTCTGGATATTTGAGAGTACCTGAGGGAAGTCACAAAAATATTCCCAGCCATGTAAAACTTCGTTAGCAGCATATTGAGACCCTCTTTAACACTGGAACTGCTTTTTAAAGAATATATACTTTACAAGCTTATTTTCTACGGCTTCTTCTTCCAACTTTTAAAAAGATGTTTTAGTGCTATTCCTGGAACAAAATCTGTCCCAAAAAGGGCCTATCATTCCACACCAACGCACGCTCAACGTGTTTTGATTGCATCATCAGACAGCAACAAAATGCACTCTTTCGTATAATTATTTCGTTGTGATTTATGGAAGCATCGGATCTTTGGGGAGAGTGAAAATTTTTCACATATTTTACAACTGCATTCTAAATCAGAGCCTGAGAAAAATAGAGGTGCATTGTCCACGCAACGTACTCAGTCAATGTTTAGTGCTATTCACTGGATTTCTTCATTGATATTGTATTATTTTCGTTGAAAAATATTTGAAACTTTTAAGTGGGGATGTGTGAATAACACACGATTACTATTTAGGGTAGGCCTAAAAGATGTTCACTTGGAAGAATTCAATTCTCCCTTTTGGTAATTGCACCCAATTATCAATTTTGGATACATACATACATACATACATACATACATACATACATACATACATACATACATACATACATACATATATACATACACAGAAAAATATAAGCTACTTACCAACAATCTCCCAGCACTCCTTGTGTAATGTCAGACGGCCGTGGATTCCTAAACACCGTCCAGTCCAGATTTGGTATCCCTGATCGATACACAATTGAATCCGGTCGTAGCCACTTCTTCACTTTATCAGAGGGTCTTCCGTCAAAGTGCAGAGACTTGTCCGATGGGATGAATGAATCGTCTATAAAATTAACCCCATTCTACAGAATGGAATAGATAAATGGGAAGTAGTAGTCTGATAATTGGAACGTGGATGTGTTTTCTGGCTCTTTCAAAAATACAGTTGGGTATATTCTTTCACACTTTCCATTTTGGTCATACTGACATTTGTACTCTGAGAAGTGTCAGTCGAAAAAAGCTTTTAAATACATAATATTTTGATATTTCGTGCAATTTTTTTGTTTTGTACAACAAACAAACAATTAGATAAACTCTTGTGAATCGAAAAATTTATATGAATTTTTGGTTTGAAAAGTTTGTGCTTCATGAAAAAAGAAGAAAATAAACCATCTTTCAAATATAGTTACAATGTTATATCTCAACCCATTGCAAGAAAATGCTGATACATCAAAGATTGGCAAATACAGTCTATTCTGGATTACTACAAATTACCAAAAACCATTTGGTAACATATAACTTATAATAAACCTCAACCAAAATGAGTTTGAAAAAATTAGAAAATGTTTCACTAGATCAGTGATTTAAAAGTGGGTGGTACCATCCCCTTGGGGGCCTTTGAAAAATCTAAGGGGCAGTGGAAGAAATGGGATGATTGTAGTTAGATTTACGGATGGGGTGTAATTTTCGAGTTTTATACCTTAATTATGCTTGTAAATTATTGAGTTGCATTGATTTATTGTTCATTGTCTTAACTTTGTTAAATAGGAGTAAAATACGAACGTCCGCTATACACAGGTTAATTTTAAGGCGGTTCCAAGAAAATGTGTCCGCAATAAAACTGTCCGCTATATAGAGGTATTTCAATTAAAGTTTGACCATGATTCGGTCCGTTCGTAATAAATGTGTCCGCTATTACTAGGTGTCCGCTATATAGCATGTCCGCTATAGACAGGTTCGACTGTACTTTCAAGCTGGAACTTCAAATATGTCGAAATCAATCATGTTTGCAAAATTTGAAAAAAATGAATACTGGGTTTTGGATATCCTAACTGTTTTCGCATCAGTAATTACAATAGATTGTAGAGTTTATCAAGCCTTGAATCTCTGATGTTGTTGTTTGCAAGCTACATCTTAAGAGGACCTCCTCCTATCTTCAGACCTAAAGATGGGAGACGTTTTTCTTCAGACGTAACTCACAGAAAAGACAGAGACTGAAGATATGATGGTCTGTGCCATCTATTATGAATATAAGGGCCCAAATAGACCAACATGTGATATCAATGCAACGATTGCCCAACCCTTTACTTGGTGGATGGTGATCCTTAAATAGGATAATCAGCAGAAATATTGTAGCTATGGTTGCAATATTACCTATATAAATGGACATATCTTAAATTAGTTAAAGTGATGCGGTAATCAAATACCCTGCTGTCTGACCCCTTTTTGGACAATGGTGATGATGAAAGCCAGTGTGTCCATCGCAAGTAAAATAACATCAAGAATGGCGACTAGACAATCATGCATTAAAAATATGCATTGATAAGTAACGGATCAGGGTCAAAACGTTATCCCCCCTTTTCACAAAGATTTATATTTCTAGCTTTAACAGATTGATCATCACACTTCCAAATTGTTTCTACAAATTCTTCCCTTTCTTGATAGATTGAAAAGTTGAAAAAATACCTGAAATTAACGATGATAATGACAATGGTGATGACTTTTTCCACAATGTGGTAAGTATGATCCGTTTATAAGCCCCCTTTGGGATTTGTAATTTAAAACGTAACCCCCCTGCTTACTTTCGGAACTTTACGGTAGCTTTGGTGACGTGAATGAGTTCCCTAGCTATATTATCTGAAATTCAAATCTTTTCCAAATGAGGCCAAGAGTAACAACTAACCTTTTCGTGACATGGTATGATACGTTTAGTAAAAATATCTTGCCAATTGATGGAAAGAAACATCTCGATGATGTACTCTCGAGTGCCAAATAATCGTACCCCCCCCTCCCCTTTATTAATTTCAAGGCATTTTCCCAGTACTCAAAACGTAAGTGATACCTGAAAACACTTGAATAAGTTTCCATGAAATATTTGACGCTAAAGCAATTGCTAATTAGTCAATTAGTACGATTTTTGTCGTCGTGTGTCATCCTTATTTAAAACTTTCACAAAATTGAGACTAGAGTTCAGACTCCCCCTTTTATTTGGACCCCCCGTTTTACTTTAGACCGTATTGATGACCTCACTGTTTATTCAGACCCCAGCGTTTATTGGCACTGCACAGTAAGTACGATTACAGTGAGTAGTATGATAAAGGTACGTTCATAAGGCTTTTAAAGCTAAAAATACTCGCTGATTTTACTGCACCATCGCGAGACTTTAAACCAATGCCATTTTTTAAAATTTAACACTCACCCTTATGTAAATGTTCAGTAGATAAAAGACTTGAAATGTTATAAAGAAAATGACAAAAGTTATTCAAAAGTCACTTTATAACTTAAATACAAATATTGGAAAACCATGTTACTTATTTATGCCTCTGTATTTGCATATTTATACTTCCGGTTTAAGGTGGCTTTTGAAGAACTTTCGTCATATGCAAAGACACGGGCATAAATAAGTAAAATAATTCTCTGATATTATTCGTATCTACTGTATAAGGCATCAAAGAATGGCATGTAAAAGGGAGCAAACATGAGGTGGAAAAATGCTGAATAGCCCTATCTGAGCATATTATCGCTAGTTTTACCCAATTTTGATTTTGCCCTGTTAAGGATTACCCACTAGATGCAAGAGAGGTCATCGCCAGGTGGAAGGTCGCCTAGGGACAACACACATAAACATTCAGAAAACAGTGGCGACACAACAAAATCATTGATGCTAAGGAATTCCTCAACTTAGTTATCAGATATGCTCACCCTGAATTAAAGATTGCTTATGTGCAGCAGCTTATTGCAGTATTGTGAGTATCATCACTGAAAAAAAAAATGTTCACGGATTATATCGCAATTTGCATGCGAAAAAAATAACAATGAGTCGGCAATAAGACACGGTAACAGAGTGTTGCCATCATTAAAAAAAACGTGAAAACAAAGATGATAATCTCACGAAATAACAGTAGTAGTGGGTATCTAAATAACATTCCCTGCGTACTATCGTGTTATTTGGACATCTTTCAGTCATCGCTGTCTTCGTATCTCTTAAACAGCGACGTTCTTGGTCAGGGGCCAGTATTTTACTCCTCCACACAATACTAATCTTTTCCGTAATTTAATAATTTACCTTAAAAATAGATATTTTAACATCTTAAAATAAGTGAATAATGTCACTTTATGAGGTTAATGTACAAATATTTATGTATAAGTTTGAGGTTTGCTATAAATGATCGCATGCGTCTCTTGCTCTTCGTAAAATCAATATGAGATTGAAGTAATCTTCATCATGGCTATTCGTATGTACTTAACACAATGGCTCCTCCCCTAACATCAAATGCAAAATAACACCCATAGCCTTGCAAAAAGGATTGAACTTGATAACTTAAAACAGACGGCGGTAAAAATCAACCTTTACTTCATCTTGCCCTCTATTTTTTATCTTTTTTTATTTAAAATACAGCCCAGACATCTTTATACTTGATATAATCTATCGATTGGCAATGCTAAATCAATTGCAGTTCCAACAGCCAAAGCTGTTTTTAGTGACACTTGCATGCTTCGAATGCGAACATGCCTGGGTGTACAGTGGGTTTAGAATAGCAACAATTGCCGTCTCTACTAACACTTGCATGCTTGGAATGCGTGCATTCTATGCTGCACAATGCGTTTAGAATAGCACCAAAAGGTGTTTTTAGTGACACTTGCGGTCTTGGAATGTGGACATTCCGTGGTGCGCAATGCGTTTAGAATAGCACCAAAACCTGTTTTTAGTGACCCTTGCATGCTTGGAATGCGTACATTCCAAGGTGCACAATGCGTTTGGAATAGCAGCAAAAGCTGTTGCTGGTGACACTTGCAGGCTTGGAATGCGTACATTCCATGGTGCACAATGCGTTTAAAATAGCACAAAAAGTTGTTTTAGCGAGACTATCATGCTTGGAATATGTACATTCCATGGTACACAATGTGTTTGCAATAGCACCAAAAGCTGTTTTTTGCTGACACTTGCATGCTTGGAATGCGTACATTTCGTAGTGCACAATGCGTTTAGAATAGCACCAAAAGCTGTTTTTAATGACACTTGCATGTTTCGAATGCGAACATGCCTTGGTGTACAGTGGGTTTAGAATAGCAACCATAGCCAAATCTATTAACACTTGCATGCTTGGAATGCGTACATTCCATGCTTTACAATGCGTTTAGAATAGCACCAAAAGCTGTTTTTAGTGACACTTTCAGTCTTGGAATGTGGACATTCAGTGGTGCACAATGCGTATAGAATAGCACCAAAAGGTGCTTTTAGTGACACTTGCATTCTTGGAATGCGTACATTCCATGGTGCACAATGCCTTTAGTATAGCACCAAAATCCGAATTTAATGAGTCTTTCATGCTTCGAATGCATATATTTTATGTTGCAGAATGGGGTTTTGTAGTTGTTGAATCGTGTACGAAATTGCGTAGTCGTACTTCCTACATATTGAAGATTGCAAGTTTTACATTGTAAATATTGAAGTAATGAGTATTTTGATCACGTTTCCCATTTAAGTGTTTGCTTGCTATACAGTATTGCGGATTCAATCAGCTCTCCGGGTTTCGGTATTAATTTTTATTCACAATTTTAAATCTTTACACTAATTTATGGATTTTCATTGAAGTTTCTAGATTTTACGCTGATTTCTAGATTTCTACAGTAATTTCTGAATTTCAGGTTGTCTGAAGCGCTTTCCGGCATTCCCACGGGAGTTCCAAAGCAGCTGTCCAGGATTTCTATAATTGTACAACACCTTGGTGCTGTGTTCTCTTTTGGCAAGCATGACCTTGGGGAATGGCCCCACTGCTTATCAGGGGACTACACTTAAAGATTGCGTGCCCTGTCAAAGTAGTCATAGTAGAAGATGAAGCACAGAAATTCAACCGAAAATCTAAAATCTAAATTCCCTGGATGAATCAATCTTCTTTTGCGTTGAGCGGGAGACATTAAGAGGTATGATGGGTTACGTGGGATGATGTGCTGTAACCTATACACGACTTTTAGGCGCAATTTCAGCGAGGCTGTTAACTTCCCGTAGCAAAACTAGAATAATCCAAAATTACTACTAACAGCTTGCTGTAGAAGTCGAAGTGAAATGTGTGCTAAATTGATTTGGAAGCATATATTCGCATATGAAAAGAAATGAATAAAATTACATAAGTGTCAAAAATAGATAGAGGTGGGAAACCCCGATCCTACTCAAAGTCCGTTATAATTCTGCAATGTGCAATGATGGGTAGCTTTGAAGTCATAGGCCCCATCGAGGATTGCAGAGTCGTTACAATATAGTATCAGCCATATAACAAAGTTTTAAAGCCTCACATGCAAGGTAGCGGTAATAAGACGTCGGTATCAAAAGAAATTTTGAGTGCCATTACCTTTGTAAACTAAAGTGAATAAATGTAGAGCTCTACCTTAACAAAGATATGATAATTACAACGATCTCATTTGATCAGACTTTTTCAATAAAAAGTCTTTGAAAGACTGTGGTTTGATATATCTTAGGCAGATAGCATTACCTCAAAAAGCTGTTTTGGAGCTTAGGATAATATACTATTCCAAAGACTTGAGACACAAATATTTGTAAGAAATATGAGATCAAATAGTGAACATGAGAAGCTTTAACGGTCTCACCTAAAAAATACTTCGCATAAAACACGTGTACATTGCCTAAAGAAATATTTCTAACAATTTTATCAAGTAATACATATTTTAACTGTCTGTGATTCTTGTTCATACTTAAGGTACTGTCTTCATTTAGTTGTGATTGATTAAATTGATTTATTTATAGTACCTATTAGTTAGCATTATTGCGCGCTAGATCTATTTAAAATTTGGTTTTAGGAAATTCTACAAATATTTAGCCAAAATCGTACAAAAATAGAGTTATAGGCCTTTGAAATTTTTCACGATATATGGTCAAGCTGTCACGTGACGGGTTCATGGACGGTAGGGTTATCAAAATACGTCATAGATAAGGTACGGACCTGATTCAGTATAATAAATGGCTATGTAGTTCCAACGCTGACAAGTTTTAATTTACATTGCATTATCTTGTGCTCGTGTGCAGTGTTAAATATTACACCATAGTCCTTTTATATATAATATATCTCACCTATTTCATAGACGGATTTGCTTCTTGGATGCTTCTGCAATTGTAATACCAGTGTTTGCTTTACCAAAGCAAAGGGTATAGTAATATGAATAAAAGATATAGAAAGAACGAAGAGCTGGGAAACATCAAGCAATCTTTTCCGTATAATGCGCCTTTATAAACTTTAACGGATATAACCTTGACAAAGTAAAGGCTAAAAACACAATTTAGTATGGGCCTTAATTGGCCTTTGAAAGTATCAGGGCATGTACTCCCTGTGATATTTCAAAACCTACTAAAGCTACGTCTCATAATGGTGTATTATACGGATCCGTGACAATTTTGTAACTAACGCATTTTTATTATTCTATGGACAGACGATCAAAACACCTCAAAGAAAACAGTAAACAACCTTTACTCTTAATTGCGGTTCAAGACCTCTTGTTACCTTTTTGAAGAGGGGTGATGTGGGATACTTACAGGCGTATTATCAGCCTCTCTTTTTACATTTCCATCTTGTAGCAAAGTAATCTTTGTTACTTCTCTGGCGTAGTTCCAATTTTCTAAAAAAGAAAAAGAAAGCTGGTTATGTTTCCATTGCATTGACGTAATCAGACGAGTGCAGTAGCCTCGCTTTTATTTTTATGCTCGTTTTAATCAGTAATGTTTACTACCGCATACTTGCTACTAAAGGATTGCTTCTCTTCCACTTTCAGCCCGTATTGAATATAATTCTCCGTCTCCAGCAGTCACCAACCTTTGACTATTCCCTATCTAAACTACTCAATTATTTTATTACAATCTGATACTTCAACTCGCGAATATTAATCTTCATGAATAAATTGATCACACAAATGAAGAACAAAACATGTTAAAGCTTCGGGGTATACTAATCTTATTGATAGAATAATCAGTTTTAAGAAGACACCAGGGAAATGTCAAATATATGACCACCGGTGACAAGAGAACTAGGATGTGTTGTGCTAAAATATGGACTAAGGAGAATAATTGGCATATCTGTTTATCTTTGTTTGCTATATTCTTGGGGTTTATATTAATATGAAAAGAAATTTGGCCAAGAAGGTAAAATGCATATAATGCAATAACATAACGGAGACTTCCGCTTTTGATTTACTCTGCGCCTGCGCCTCGAAGCATTTTGGAACTCTAGAATGCAGTTCTCCGAAACCACCGTTTTTCTTGGAAAAACTAAAAGGGGGAAATTCGGGAAAGCCAAAACGTCTTCACTAAATCGACATCATTTCGTATTGTAGTTTGGCACCATGGTCAATTTATGAATTACGATCTCCCCAACTGCCTGTTCGTGCAGCCATAAGCTACACAGGATATGACCATGGCAAAAGACTGAAAGAAATACAGATCTGTCTCCAAAAATGTTGATACCGGTGTTACGTCGAAATAGTGTTGTCATTGCACGTCACAGCTTTTTGCCATGCAAACCGGATGAGAATGAGTTTGTTTTGGCTTCACGCCAGGCGTTGGAGTTCCACCTCCAGTTTTATCTATATACCTCTATGGGTATATCATATTCGGGTCTTCAAACTGTCACTAGAGGCAATTTAAGAGCCCCAGAGCACCCAAGGCCCTGAAGCAGTGGCGAATCCAGCAATAGATAGTAGGCAGGAGGGGGGAGGACTTCAAAGAAACCGACATTTAGCACTCGATAAGGCGGATTGTATGTGTTTCCCTTTGCCATACTCTCTCACTCTCTCAGTCGCCCACATTTGCATTGTAATCGTCGTTACTGAACATTCTGAAACCATCTAAACTTCCCAACCAGCCTGTCCTTAGTCAGAATGACAAAAGCAAATTTCATGAATAATCCTTGGTAGGTAGACGTAAGCTAAGTAGCCCCTTTTGGGTCCGCCACTGGGTTGATGTGTGGTTTGATTACATAATACAAGAGACTATTGACTTAGGTTGAAATTCTCTGCTTACATTACGAAGGGACAGCCAAGTGTCTTTCCGACCCATCACTTCAATATAACGTCACTCCTCCATGAAGATGGCATGAAACGAATCCCACACTAGGGGAAATATGGAATAATAACGGTTATAGTAGGGTGTCCAGCACACGTGCTAGCGCCGCCTTCAAGCCTCACTAAATTCAAGTAATAACGAGCAGTTGCGTGTCTTCCATTCGCACTCACCATAAGCGTCGTACTTGCAACCTCTTGAAATGCATTGGAGAAATACATCAATCCAGTTTGTCAATGCATCGTTCCAGCCCGTCAATCAAACAACGCCAACGGACCAATCACTCTTGAAAGCTTTCCCTGCCTTATTTTCAGAGGGAACTATACCTTTTCACAACTCTGGTCAGTTGTCTGGTCAGCCAGAGTACTTTGTACATACGAGTACATTAGGCGGGGGGAAGTTTTATATCACATCTAGAATAAGACCCAGCGGTTTTAGTAATCTGCTATTTTACAACATCAGATGAAGTTCCATTTCCAGTGGCCCCTTCCTTGAATTATTTTACCTACTACCTTGTTATTTATTGCCCAAACAGACGCCTTACCACTGATTTTACCTTTTTTTCGTTTTATAATACAGGTATGCCCAAGAAGATTAATAATGCCAAAATAGCTTTCCTAGATTTTAGTTTACAGAAAACAAAAATGGCACTTGGAGTCCAAGTCTTAATTGAAGACCCCGACAAACTGCAAGGTGTACGAGACAGGTACAAATATATGACTGTTGTTGTGTTTTATTCAGTGATTTTTCGGGAGAAAAGTATAACTGCATACAATATTAGAATGTTTATGTTGATATGTGATAACTGAATTGGGGTGTATTAAACTCGTTGCTTTAACAATAAGTTTCTCTATTTAAGATAGCACTGCTTATTTTGTCTACAGCTATTGTAAAGAAACAGCACGTCTTTAATATGTTGAAAGTTGCCAAGAGTTACTGTAGCTAAAATCGTTGTTCTGAAGGCTTTTCGAGCGTTAGGTATTGTTATGAAATCTTCTTAAGGTAATAGATTGTATGAAAGAGATCTACAGTACCACCATGACATCTTCTGGTGCCCACAACTTTATTGAACCAGCCTCAAACCTAGAAAGGGTTTCAAGTCTTGAATTTATGACGTCATGTTCTGTAGTTTTAATACTAGTCGAATCTTTGGGCGGGTTGGCATAGGTTTGTAAATAAAGTTCACCTTCACAAGCTACACCTTGTTATACCGTTGAACAGTACATAACCCCATATGATACGTCTTTATATATTTATGTAGTATGACTAACAACACTGCTAAAAACTGCTTGTCAAGATGGTGCCTTCAGCCACACTGCGTTAACGGTCAATGCTCACAACTCAAGAAAATGTTCTCCTTGACGAGTGTGATTACCACCCATCTCTCGTTTGTTTATTGTCTATCTACTTATACCAGTATTTGATTCGATATCCCTTTTGCTTATTAGGGCTTTGGTGTAACATGGTGCCGAACAATGGGACTTATGTGCACATATTTCATTTTGGTTGATTCAATGCGCCGACATATGAAAGAGGCATTTCAGAGACCGGTTCTAGGACCATTTTTAGTGTCAGGAGTAGCAGCCACGTATCCTTTTCAAACAGTAAAGTATTTTAGTAAATCGTAGAAGTATTAATTTAAAAGGGAAGATTTTGACGAAGGTGTAGATTTTTGAATAGAATTTCGCACTAACATAGTCCATAACAGGGTTGCCAGATGGGATTTACAAAACAAGGCCAAACAGGTGACAAAATCAGGCCAAAATGCGCAAAAAAGGCCGAACTAAAAAAGGCCGTCACTGTGACGTGTGTGCTGTAAAAAGATGAATAATTTTGTCTCTAAATATAGGGTGGATGTTAACTTTGCAGAAGGAGCAAAATGCATTATTTGAACCATCTACAGCCCTTTTTACCCGAGGATGTCTCTTCATCCATTCAGGTATAAACTTTCTTGCATTATCATAAAATCCCTTCCATTTATTCCCTTTGCTTTCCTTGCTCAAGCTAAATAATTTTGATAACTCACTGAACTAAGCATGGCTTAAATTGTTGTGAGACTGAAATACAAAAAGCAAAAGCAAGGACAAAACATCATCCATCTGAGAGTTTTAGAAACGGTTTTCATCAAAACCCGGGATCCTTTACTTTGCCGACAAAACGAGGTTGTGTTTTCTCTGAAATTGTTCTAACAATTTTGGCGCCTCCAAATTGTTGGTAGGCTTAATGATTGTCCAATACATACATACATACATACATACATACATACATACATACATACATACATACATACATACATACATACATACATACAGAGATAGACAGACAGACAGACAGATGTCACTGCACACAAGTCCATGATGTTTTTTTGTCATTTTTTTGTTTATTAGGAAATGGAGTTTTGGTGGATGCTGATGGATCAACATATAGGGGATCATTCCATTATCACAAGAGACATGGGGAAGGCAGGCAAGTAAAAAGGTAAGGAATTTGAAAAGTATTCATCAAAATGGCTCATGACCGCTTGTGTTAAGGGCCATAGGAGTCTGTAACACATTCTCATGAGTTCTCTTTATTGTATGAGGCTTTTGTATGATGCTTTATCAATAATTTACATTCTAGTAATGGCGAAGAATATGAAGGAGATTGGGTAGCAGGACTAAGACAAGGACATGGAATCATGAAGTTTGACAATGGTAGCATCTATGGGGTAAGAAGTGTTTAATATTGGAAAATATTCGCTGTCGAGATTTTGTATATGTACTGAGGTCATGAGGTCGTTAGTTCCAATCCAGTCAGTGCCTTTAAATTGCAAGCTATTTTGGTAATGATCCACTTTTTGAGAATGAGCATGCTATGTAGATATAGATATAGATACTCAGCTGTAGAATAATCAAATCAAAGGAATCTCCTCTTCTTCATTGACGTAAATTAGCGTAAAGATTTTGTATAGATTATGAGTGCTTGTGGAATAAACTTAGCTCAATAAACCAGGAGTAGTACCTCGTCATATTATCTTTATATGATATGGTAACCAGCACAATATAACATCAGCAAGGGTTATCAAAAGTAAAACGCGAAATATAGAAACTTTATTGACAACGTTTCATCTAACAGACTTCTTCAGGCCACTATTGAAAATTGGCTAAGCTAAACTCAGAGCCCTACAGTACAGATAGAAAACCTAAACTCAAATTGCACTATGGTACATACCAATACATTCTTATGGTTTTTTAAACAAGTTTAATGCACTAAACGTAGGCATGAACCACCGCAGTCAATATCTAATTATTGCAAAAGTGCAGTTGAAACGTTGCCTATGAATCTTAGGGCTCTCCTTTTATAACAAGAGAACAAGATAACCACAGGACCTGAAATTAAATAGTACACTCTGAATCATATTTTACATGTGGTAAAATTGGTAAAGCATGGGAATCGGTGGTGGTATGCTTTAACAATCTTAAAACGACTTTTACCTGCACACGTTAGTAGCATTTAAGGTATGATAAAGATCGTTACTGAGAGTTCTGTAATGTAAGTGTAAGTGTAATCAGAATTCCTAGCTAAAAGTAAACATAGATGTTGCGAAAAATACATCGAGAAACACATGCACAAAAGTAACTTACAGGGAAAATTTACAAAAAAGTGTTAATTATAAACAAAAGCGTTACAGGCCCTGCATTTACGTATCTAGAAATGTATTCTTTAGTCTAAAGTGCTACAGACATTATGTATATTTTAAAGACGGTACTGCAGTCAACATCTTTAAAACAAAGGATGTAACTGGAAATAATGGTAAACTACACGTACGAAATGCTTACTAAGGGTTTTAACACCACAAACCCTCCCGGGCAATCAAGTAGAATTTTGCTTTTTGACACACGAGGTTCCTCCTAGCTCCGTTCCCAGCCTTGATTTTGGGAATAACCAATAACTGAAAAACCTTCATTAAAAATTGGATGCCATGATTGATGCTCGTAAATATTTGAAGCTTCTTAAAACCTGTAGCTTTTTTCCTATTTTTCCTTCTACCAGTTTCTCCCATGTATCTATTGAACAACTTGAAATCCCACATTTGTGTTTGTACAAGATGCCATAACGATGGTCTGTCAGCTTTTTATCGTTGCGACAAAATTTTGACGATAGATGAGCGCTACGAAAATGGGTTCTTGGTCGTCAATTTGCCTACAAATAGCTTGCCCCCCCTTGCACCCCTTGTTTCACTTATACCCCCTTTAAATCTCCAATACCCCCTTAGGGGTTCCCTGGTCCCCCGTTCAGAAACTCTGCTTTAGAGTACCGAATAATCGTCCGCCACAGATTATTAATTTTCGAAAAAGTTTCCAACCGCCGGTTTTATTCCGACCCTTCCCCCCCCCCCCATTTTTAATTTCTATGACTTTTGCAACTCACAAAAATAAAGGTCACAGATTTTTTGTGCAGTATAACAAGAGGGTGTTAACGAGTTTTTGAGTATGCCTTACTCATTGTGGCCCGATACATCCCAGTGAGTTTACATCTCCAACGCCCGGAGATTTAGTCAATTTTGTTGTTGTGAAAACACGAGAGCGTATAAAGGCAATGTAAAATAAACAGTTACCCGCACTAAATCACTTATTTCGAAAAATTGGCTCAAAAACATAAAGGTTCTCCTGCCGGACAGTTATCTTTGTAAGTCTTAAATTTAAGCGGTTTGTCCGTTAGGTGATGTGTAGCTATTGGCTCAAATGAAAGGGAAATTAACCAATTTCTTTCTAGAATGACAAAGTTTTAAAGTTCATTTAGTTTTACGGTGTCTTCAGTGGCATGTATCGTAGTTAACTGATGTTTTTGGCGATTTTTATGGCAATTAACCCGTTTATTTGGCCATTATTTTCATATTTTGGCGCTCCATCTCCCTGGCCAGCGGGTTGAAGTGACATTCACGACTTTTAGGTCATTTGTCTGTGCAAGATGGTCCCCATAAGCAAGATAACATGTCATGGTTTCATCCAGCTTTCCAGGCCCCCCCGTAAATTCTAGGTCCCCTCATAATTTTAGGTCCCCCAAATGGGAAAATTTTTCTCAGGTTCCCCCATAATTTGGTGCATCATAAAAATTTGAGGTCCTCTCGTAAATCAGGGTTGGACCCAAAAAGCAAAAGTCTGGGTTCACTTAATGAGAGGAGAACTAATTGGTTTTAAACGGCAATGCCACGTGACGTCCGTAGCCCTCAGAGTTATGCGGAGATACGGGAAGGACTTAGTGCCCTTAAGTTACCATCAAGCCCCTAATTATCCTATCCAGTTTTAACGTCCAAGGGTAGTATTTAGTGACAGATGGACAGATATTTTGAGCATCGCAACAGAACTGAAGTAGCTTACTGACATGCGCAGATAAGCAAAGTCGAAAACAGTCGCGGCAAAGAGAACAACAAATAGAAAATACAACCGAAGAGCGCAAGTAATGCTATTTTTCTTATTTGTAGTAAAGCATACGGTAGATAATTGTTAGGAAATAAACGATAATCATATCGTTGGAAAACCGCGTTGTATCGGACCAAACGTACAAAATGAGGTAGCGGTAATGAAATATTGGCAAAATACAACGTGGCATTAGTAGAAGTCACTGAAGCAATTTTTCTGAATTGTAAAGAAAACTTTTTTATTATGCTGTTCTAGACACATTTGTAGCATTTAAAATGCCAAACTTTGCTGTAAAGCAATTTTATGGGCAACGTGTAAGCTAATCCTTTATTTTTTTATTAACCATAATTTATTTCTCGGTCAGGACTCCTGATTTCACCAATTTCGCCATCTCCAACTCAGGATCACCAACGGCTTTCCATATTTGAATGCAATGCTTTACATTATAGTAATATTTATAGTTCATAAAGAGAGATTTTAATAACAGAAGCAATTTCGGCATCGTAGTTTTTATTGAAAGCTGGGTCCGTGGCACTGTACCAAAAAAGGAGCAGGGGTACCTTTCCAGTAAACACTCCTTCCAAAATAACTGACAAGATTTAACAGAGGAAATGAGCCTTTACACGTTTTCCTTATGCATTCGTCACTGTTACAGTATTGTGGCCCCACCCCTTTAGCATAATAGTGTTGTGCCTATTTTGTACAATTTACAACGTTTTTAGTAACAATACAGTTCCAAACTTTTGATGCAGCCCGGCTTAGCTTCAGTACTCAAAATCGGACCCGTGGCTACAAAAGGGTTGAGCATTCCTGTCCAAAAAAAGCTGAAGCCATAAAGCCCTGTCCTTCAAGTGCTGCTATTGGCCAAGCTCTATGAAAGAAGTTCTTGCTTAAATCATGAGAAGATCACAAAATCACAAATATGCTGTGTGGTGAAGATACCACTTTGGTTACGAAAGGAGGTAACCAACCAACCATGGAAGCAGTACGCAAACGCCATTTTGAGTTCATTGTGCATACATAGATTTATAGTCCGCAGAATGTTCAAATTATGTTTCCCGCGTTACATCCACAGCGAAGTCTTTCTTTCTCATACTCAAACGTACTGATAGCAGAATTTAGTTATTGCAACTAAATACTAGCCGCGTAACATCAACATGAAGATAGAGGAGGTAAAAAGCACTACAAAAACTCAGAGAATAGCTGCACACAGCCATGTCAAAGGACTTGGTCTGAGTGATATAGGAACGGCGATTCAAGTGGCCTCGGGTCTTGTTGGACAAGAAAACGCACGTGAGGTATGTTTCCATTAACTTTGATTTTCACAGGTTCATTATGCTTTGCATTTAATAAATACAAATCTTCCGCAAATGTGGAGGTTCGAAAGTAAAACTAACTACACTTAAAGTGTCCAAGACTAGACAATAATATAAGACATGAATAAGATAGGTCCTATAGGCCTATATATCATATTCCTTGCAATTTAACTTCTTGAACTTGTAGGCCTATATACTCAATATAATACACTACTCATATGTAAAAGACATCTGCGTAATATTGAAAATGTCACATAAAAATTCGTTGGTGATCATATATATACTCAGAAAAGATACAACTTGAGGTCTAGTCTATTCCGATTACTTGCCAAGTAGATAGGGCTTACTATACTGTACTCGAACACTTTTAAGTGCCCACCCAGGAACATTCTAGCATGAAAGCGCTCAAATTAGGCTAATATGGCATATTTGACATAGTTTGCATGCACTAGATGCGTACATTCCATGGTGCACACAGCGTTCAATATAGACTTATAAGGCCAATTTGACATAGTTTGCATACACTTGATGCGTACATTCCATGGTGCACAAAGCGTTCAAAATAGGTTAATAAGGCATAATTAACATAGTTTCCATACACTAGATGCGTTTTTACCATGGTGCACAAAGCGTTGAATATAAGTTTATAACGCATATTTGACACAGTATGCAAAAACGCAAATTTGACATAGTTTGCCTACGCCAGATGCGTACTTTGCATGGTGCACAAAGCGTTCAAAATAGGCCAATAAGGCACACTAGACATAGTTTGCATACACTAGATGCGTATATTCCGTCGTGCACAAAGTGTTAAAAATACGCTGATAAGGCATTTTTGTCATAGTTTGCATACACTACATGCGTACATTCCATGCTGCACAAAGCGATCAAAATAGACTAGTAAGGAATATTTGACATAGTTTCCATACACTAGATGCATACATTCCATGGTGCACAAAGCGATCAAAATAGACTAGTAAGACATATTTGATATAGTTTCCATACACTATATGCATACATTCCATGCTGCACAAAGCGATCAATATAGACTAGTAAGGCATATTTGACATAGTTTCCATACACTAGATGCATACATTCCATGGTGCACAAAGCGATCAATATAGACTAGTAAGGCATATTTGACATAGTTTCCATACACTAGATTCGAACATTCCATCGTGCACAAAGCGATCAAAATAGCCTACTAAGGCATATTTGACATAGTTTGCATACACTAGATGCGAACATTCCATGGTGTACAAAGCGATCAAAATAGGCTAATAAGGCATATTTATCCTAGTTTGCATACACTAGATGCGTACATTCCATGGTGCACAAAGCGTTCAAAATAGGCTAATAAGGCATATTTGACATGAATAACGGGTAGGAGGAGATGAGGGAAGCCAAAGAGAAGGTTTATGGACGTGGTCAATGAGGACACGTATGATAGTAATCCTCGTCTTTTTTCTAATCCTAATCTAAATACTATCCTCCGAGAGTAAATAAATGTCCATCTGGGCTAGCTCCTAATCATGTACCAAAAATTGTGGGGGTTAGTACTTGTAATGAGTGAGAATTTATTGATCCAGTGATTTCGAGACGACTAATTGTCTTATAAATATGTTAACAAAAGATAAAATATATTTTGCTTGCAACCACGTTCTTCAGAAACTCTCCTCCAGCAGCAATAAATAACATTTTAATCAGAAACAGAAGTCAATCGACCGAAATTGCCCAAAAAGTAGAGGGTCTACAATTGTAGAGTTTGGGATAATATGGGTTAACCCTTTACAATGCAATTTACTTTTTCTTAATTTACTTAATAATATGTGCCCTTTACTTTTGTGTTGTAGCCGTCCTTGCTGATCCGTTATGGCTAAGGGAATCCTCGCAGTCCTGTTTTTGACGTGTCTCAGTTTTGCGTTTATGGAGGGAAAGGTAGGATATTATATTTACAAGCAACGTTTTTAAAATGTTATGATGGGAGATATAATGTGTAACTTAAAAAAATAATATTAAATAACTGAGAGAGTAACACTGTATTAGATCTTTCCTATTCTCTGAAACTAGAACCTCTACATTCATCCTTATGAATGAATTTGGATTCTTTAAAATGTTACCTCTAGTTGAATTGCAGATATGAGATGCATCCTAACTGCACCGTTAGTAATCATACAAAAACCTAAAGCTGTGTTATTTTATTTTAACAAGCAGTCGTCAAAAGGTTAATAAATCGATGAAAGATATTAAATTCTATAGCTTTTAGGGCTATAGGGTTATATCAATAGGGGGTTTTGGTGATATTTTGTGGAAAAATTGGATTTGAAACAACAAAGAATATTGACTTTAACACCTAGCTCAGTTGGTAGAGCGCACGCCGCGAAAGCGTGCGTCACGGGTTCGATCCCCGGTGGTGACATATTTTCTGTTTCTCTAGTGTTCTTTTCAAAACTAACAAATTGACTAGTAATTTAACAATTCCCTTCGTCACCTCGCAATTATTTTCGCATTGTCTTAGCCACGTAATATTTCATTGCTTTTAGAATATCCTTTCCTCAAATAATTTTACACATGAAATTGAAAGAAAAGTTAGTGAAGAGATGCTAAGGCCGAAAACTGATAAGTGGATTTGTTTTCTTCTGGCTTTTTGCAAGTTCTTTTAGATTCGGGTGAACATCTAAAACGCTGGCATTCGAAGTTGTGTACCTCAAATAGAATGGTTCTCAACGCCAGTGGTCTGTAATCCTCATCATTCTACGGACTCCCATCTTTGTAAAAGAGATCATTTGCTGACCCTTTTGCTGATTTAAGCATAATTTGAAATGCATTTGTGCCATAAATAGAATTATAAGGGTAAACTGCAGTAAACTTATGCAGCATAATAGTAACAGGGCTTTAATACGCAAGTAACAAGACCAGAATAAACCAAAATTATTAATACCAGATTCATGTTGAGGTCAGATGAGGGGTGTTTGTGTTTATAGGAACGAATGCGTAGATAAAAAAATTAGATAAAAAATAATTGTCTTTAACTGAATCCGTTCTTTAATAGTTTGCTGACCCCTAAGATATCCTTTGTAGATTACAGGGGGGTGGGGTGGGGTCGTAGGCCACTCAACTAGAGTAAAAGACATCAACAGGTCAAACAGAAAGAAAGAAAAGTAGAGGCAGAAAATTACTATGATATATGGTACTGATAAATCGATGGTTGAACACAAGGAAAAAATGTTATCCATTTAGCGAAACACAGAACATCAGTTCTGAAACGATACAAATGAAAGAAAATATGGCAAGTGTGGGGCATGGTTTCGAATCCCAGTAGTGACTAATGATGATTGTAATAATAGTAATATTTGAATTAACTGTGAATATAGTGATGGCATTCAATTTTTTTATGTTGTGGTTGATAGATTCAACAATGGACAGCAGATCCAAATCAGTTTGTGGAGGATGAAGAAGAGGAGACATTTTCATATTCAGTTCGCATATCATCACAATACTTATTAATGGTATGTAGAGTGTAATGCACTTGTATTCTGTAACATATAGTCAAAAGTTCCTCTGTTTGGAAATTAGACAGTGACAACCGTTCTCAAAATTTGCTATTGGAGTAAAAAGGTAAAGGTAGCCCCGTACTCTGTTCAGAGAGTATGGGATATGATATAATAGAGTATCATAAAACCTGAGCCACGGCCTTTTGAGGTAGAATGACCAGTTCCTTGCCTCATCGCCTCGTATCCTTTCCCAGCTAATGCCAGGAACCCGTTATCCTGCTGGGTTCACAGTAGGACTTTCAAGATTGACGGCGGAGCATAGGCTCAAACCTACTCGATTCAGCTTGCTAGACCAGAATAAGATGCTTAATACTAGAAAAGAATAAACGAACCCCCCAAATTACCAGTTCATCTCATACGGGAATACTTCAGGCTTTCTAATGTATAACGACTCTTAGTCAAATAACGGAACATTTTGTAATGGTCAAGACAGAAAATATATATTAATAAAGATACGTAAAGCTAGTTTAACGATCGCTGTTTGATGACATGGTTTAATACCATACTTTGACAATTTTAACTTTAATAAAACTGCTGGAGAAAACTGCTGGAGAAACTTTTCGACAACACTTTTGAAAGTGCTATGACAAATCTTTGAAAACTAATCACACCATGTGCTCTCTGGCGTTTAAAAGTATAGGGGTGGCGCAAAGGCACAGAGCTTCTCAATCATTTGGCTAGGATCACGTGTTGTAGCTGTTCTCATTCATGACGCATTGACGGCAGGTTCTTTCCATGGTCCGTGAGATTCGCGCTTTTAAATTCGCTTTTGGTGATTTCTCAACTGGGAAAACTCATCTACGCCAAGTCGTTTGGTAAGTTTTGTCTCGTTGTGACACCATCAATACATTGTCAATTTCAAACACGTCACACTCGAGAGTTGCCATCCTTTCACGTGACTGCATTTCATAATAGAACCAACAAAGCAAAGTTGTGCACAATATCACGTCACTGAAAGCCTGGACAACGTTTCCCTGTCTGATTCGCAGACCCTAATAAAAATGTTGGTTTGGGTCGGCAAAACAGGCTGGAGTAAAATTGACACATCACACTTTGACACCATAAGACATCCTTATCTAGGAGGGAGAGGCTCGCATTGTGAAGATTTTTGCGATTATTTTGCTGTATGGTCTCGCACGGCTCGTTGGGAAAATTACATTAGATTGATAGTAACGTTAGAGCGACCCCGTGATACGTTGAACGTCCTTTGCACCAAACCCCGGTAATTCTAGCTCGTCTGTTAAATGCAGTGTTTTCATTAGTGGGATTCAGCGAATTTTTTTTTCTTTCTTCTTTCAGCGGGCCTTTATTCAAAGAGATTAGGAGACCCTTTGGACAGTCTTATCTTCACTTATGGCTTGCTGACACTGTTGAAGCAATACCATAACGAACAGACCGAACAATTCTTTGCCTGTATGGGCCAGTACGTGAGGTCCGCAGCGGAGGCTAGCTTGACAAGGTAACAAATATTCATACACATACAATGTTAATTACAACCCATTTGCATTTTTAACTTAATACCCCAATGCTTTTGTATTTCGCTGTCGTGCGACGTTTCGGGCTATCCCCCTGTTTCCTCAAAGGAAAATAAAGTTCAATTACTGGTCTTTATGGGGCTTGTTTTGGAGTCGAGTTGTTAAAATGTTGTCACTCGCGAATTGATGTTTTGGGGTGAAAATTTTTGAGTCGTTTGGTTTGAAATATAATGTGTGGTATTTAAATTCACTGTAGTGAATATTACGTCATCTAGGAACACTTTTATTGCACATTGATTACATCAAAATTGCTGTAGATCCACCCTGGCCAACCCGCGGCTCCCGAACCGCATGCAGCTCTTTGACTGGTTTCTTGCGGCTCTGAAGGGGCTTTCACGTGACAAGTGTCAAAAATTCTCGGCCTGGCGTGTGTGTGAGACAGAGCACACAATGTTAATTGTTGAAAATAACTTGCCTGTGGTCTTATTAATGTAGTAGTCAATGTCTACCATTATCATGTTGGTGTGTGACATCGCATTAAATCTGGCTGAGCAAAGGTCTGTGTATGTGTGTATGGGGCGATGTTCATGTGTGTGAGTGTGTATGATGTGGCGCTTTGCAGTAACACAGTAAAAAAACGGCTCTTAGTCTCTTACTGGTTGGCCACTCCTGCTCTAGATGATGTAATATTCACTACACTACTTTGGTCGCGTAACTTTAACTGGAATTTTCCTCTTTCATTGATTGAAATGTTCTTCTTCTGTCAAATTCAATTTTGTGTCATCATCAGCAGCAGCAGCAGCAACAGCAACAGCAGCATCATCATCATCATCACCATCATCATCATCATCAAATGTAAAGATTCGAGATTCGACTTCGGTAGACGCAAGATCAAGAGAAAAGATTTTACTGTGTCGTTTATGAAATTTGTCAACTGTCGCATACCTTTGAGCACCTGAATTTAAGTCGAGGAAATACGTTACCACTTTTTCCACGTTCCATGTTCCATCTAAAACTTCAAGTTCAGCTAATAAAAGTGCTGATTGTGTTACCAAGAAGATAGCCCTTAACTCCAATCTTACTTTCTTCATTGTTAAGAAGGGGAGCAAAAAAACAACGTACGCAACAATGAAAGACGGACTGTTTCATCCCGGAAAAAACCCACAAGCTTCCCACAACAAAAGTTAATAGAAGACGGAGAGGCCTTTTACCAATTTCAGTGTTTGTGGACATCGACATCCAGCTCAACGCAATTGGAGACCAGCCTCTCTGCGCCATGTGACTTGACCAAGCAAGAACTGCCCTCTGGTCCGTCATCAATCCAAAGCCCATTAAAGTTAGAGAGTATCATCGAGAAGAGAGGATTTGATATGTTAGTTTTCAAAATAATTAAAGATATCCTTAACAATTAAACTAAAAGGAAATGATTCGGGGGGTTGGGGGTCATCTGAAATCAAATGATTTCTTTGCAGCCGAATCGCCACAACCAGATCGTGTTACAAACGATGAGGACACGAATCTGTTGCTGGTTAATTTTAAAGTCATGTTTTCCTTTCTTATTACTTCTAGAAATACCCAAACTACATTCACTCTTGCTTTTTGGACGATAATGAAATTTGGCAGTTCTCGAACAGCTTGGGTTTCTCATTTCCACCCAGCGGACGTCATGCAAAAAGGATTCAGTGTGCACTATAATTTTCAACACAAAACGTTTTACTACGAAATTCACAGAGAGGGTCACTACGACCAGGCATCCTTTTCTCTCGAGCCCGACAGACTCGTAACATGGAATCACGTAGCCTTAACACATAATCCAAAGGGTAACTACTATTTCGAGTCATACACTTATTTTTTTATACGAAACTTGTAGTGACGTCAATCAGGACCAATGACACCCCAGTGGTATGGGACTATGGTGTAATGGTAGCACATCACGTTGCAACACTGAGAGACGGGGTTCAATTCCTCGTGTTCCATGTTTTCACCATGAAGCTTCTCACCACCTCATCATCCATCACACGTCAAGCACGCTCCTCAACCAACAGCGCCAAGCATCGGCCCAGCAACGCACACTCACACTCTTTCTCTCTCTCTTACCCACGACGCCAGCATCTGAACTCAACTCACACTTCGCCGGGGTCGGGTTAGCTAACAGAGACAACACTACTGTCGAGCCTCATGCCTTCACCTCTAGCACGGGGATAGCCGAGTCTTACCTTGACGACTTTTAAGATATTTTCTCAGATAAGTTTAATCAAAACCCAGATGGTTTAAAAACGAGGAGTAAAGTTAGTTCCGTGCTCTGTTCAGAGCGTATGCTATGTATGGAAGAGAATCAAGTGACCTGGGCCACGGCATTATACGGTAGAGTGTCTTGGGCCACCGCATTATACGGTAGAGTGTCTTGGGCCACGGCATTGTACGGTAGAGTGTCTTGGGCCACGGCATTGTACGGTAGAGTGACCAGTTCTTGTCTTCGCCTCCCTTCATCCTTCCCAAGCTAATGCTAGGTAGGCCTACCCATTTTCTTGCTGGGTTTGCAATAGGACTTTTCATACCTACGGCGAAACATGGGCTAGAACCATGAACCTTTAGCTTGCTAGGCCAGGTCTTTACCGACTGGCCTAACTTGCCTCCGCCTCTAAAGATACCGTTAATGTTTATTTAATGTATATGTAAACAACTTAAAGAGTAAATCTATTTACGGAACCAAAATTTTTAATGAGACAATATACAGTACCAGCGATCCTTGACTGTTGAAGTTCTCTGATTACGCAATATCACAATTTTCCTGGGACTTTTTTCTTTCTTTATTGAAGATCTACTTGGGAAAGTCAGAGCAACTGAAGACGATATCTCTGGTGGGGAAAAGTGAAACAGACTATGTTAAGAAATTTAGTCTACAAACTGGCATCTTAAAAGGTGTTATGGAGGATTATAGAGAGTACGGCACCATACGGGTATGTGTGTAGTTTATAATTTATTGTCATTTTGACGATATCTTCGGGCTCGGTCCTCGGTAAACCAGGGTTTCCATACGATTGACTTTCCACGTTTTTATCAGAGCGAATTCTAAAAATATATTAACTAGAAATCGTGTGCTTTTTGTATACACACTGATTACAAATTAATTGGTGTCTTTCAACATCAAAATATCAATGGAGGGCACGGAGTTTACTAATAAATTCCACCAAATCCGCTAGCTCACTCCTAACGTCACGTTTCTAATACAAATACTTCATTCCGAAAACAGGCTGTTTTCAACAAAACAATGGAAGCTAAAAGTTTATTTAAAAATTACCATTTAGTGAAATTCCTTAGGTTCATCTAGAGACAAAATAGGCACATAGCATGAGCCCATAGTTTCCAACTTTGTTCCTCGCCTTTATGTTTTTAAATTTTATAATTGGTGTTTTTTTCTCGAATATAAACTCATGGAAACTCCACCCTCTGTAAGCTCGAGGAAAGGATGTAGGATGCAAGGGATGGAGACAGCTACAGTAAAAGGATTTAGATTAATATGGCCAACAGTGTAGACGACCAGCAGCTGTGAGAGAGATGATAGGAATGATAATAGTATAGCTAGAGTGAGAAGATAATAGGATAGTGCAATCTAGACATTTAGTACATGACTGAAACAGTAAAGAGGTAAACAGAAAACTTGGATGGAGCTAGCAGAGCCGATAATGCTTAGGTTGCTCACGGAAACGACCAAAAGTATTATGTAAAATACTAATACATCAGACAAATTCAAGGTGAACCCACCAGGAGTGCAAATATAAGAAGCTAGATTGTTGTTTGGCCATGTTTTATGAAAGGAATGAATAGTGCAAGATTAGAAATGTAATGGAGATGAAGTTGCCAATGACAGGAAAATAGGAACGCTAATACAAAGGTTTGTGAGCAGGGGTGTAGCAGACTGAGCGTAATAGGAATAAGTAGTATGTGATGGCAACCCCTTATTACGGGAGGAAACTGAAAGAGCAAAAAAAAGAAAATCAAAATAGGTTTTCAGGTTTTTGCAATGCAAACTTCAATGCTCCCTAAGACGTAATTGAAAGAAGAGTTGAACATTTGGCACATGATCTAATTGTCAAAACATTATTAGCTAATGAAGACCAATATCCTTCCAATCAGTGTGGTTTGTGATTTTCCCCCAGCACCCCTGCAAGACAATCACTCCAACACTTCATAAAACCTACCAAAAGACCAGCAGGACGCCCAAAAACCTATTTGCGATCAACTATCCTAAATGACCTCAGTGAACATTCAAATCTTCGATTTCATCACAATCTCGATACCACTTTACAGGAACTTGAAATATTGCGTTCTGACAGGAAGAACTGGACTGAGATTCTTAACAGCATAATGTTGTCTAAGACAACGAATGTGCAATGATGATGATGATCATCATCATTTAAGGCAAATTTGAGCTTTTACCCTACCTTCTGTGTGATAACCTTTGACTTGTAAGACTTATAGTACCATCTAAAAGAACCTACTGTACATACACGGTTAGTTCCTCCCTATTTGGCTGCATTCAAGATATTCTATTTTGCAACCGTTACAAGCTACAAAATATTGAAGGGGTAGGAAATGGGCGACGCACGAAAAGCTTCTGACAGAAAACACTGGTGACGAGTAAAAGCAAACCTACTGATGTAGATGCGACCGACAGGTACCTACAAGCTAACTCCTGCTTTAAATGAAAACTACACCATTGTGGGGCAATATGGAGTGTTTGGGCTCACTGTTGTTGGTTGCACCTTTACTAGTAACTAAACTATCGGTCACATTCTTCTTCATGCTCCCACACTTACGCGACAAATGGGAGCACCAGGGCACAACTAACTACACAACTCTCACTCATGGCTCCCAGTAGGCATTCCACATTGCCAGTCATACACCGAGGCCTACACTTGGTGTCAATCCCGGCAAGTTGACATTAGTATCATCCTGTATATCTGAGTAGTGATCATGACATACCGGTAGATACAAGATAAACAAATAAATGGAACGAACTCACCAAATATATATATGAAGAAGTTGAGGTGATACCATGACGAAGAAGTTAGCTTTTCACCATATAATAACCATAGAACCAGTGTGTAACTTACAATGTTCCGAATGGATACAACCCCCGTGCTTGCTAAGGTACCTGATCTCCCCTTGGTATCAAATAGCTGTCAAAATTTGCACCTGTCATTGTCATCATAGAATTTCTGGTCAGAACGAAAGGGGCGCCAGCAATTCAAGTGATAGTCGGAAACCAACAGAGAAAACTCCTCGGAAAAGAACAAAAACTTTTGTTACTGTCCGACGACTTTTGCTTTGGTATATGTCAACCAAATTTCAACTTTCACAGCCAAGTAGTAGCGTTCGCAAGAAAGAAAAACTGCCTTTAACATGCCAGACGCTTGTCTGGCGACGGATTTTACTCGTATGTGAACCAGGCTTTTCCCCGAGTCTTCGAATACAGCAACGAATGTCTGGCATTTTACAAACAGCGGAATGGAGCTAAGATCTCACTCTTTCTATACTACTAAACTGAAAGAAGTGGCCCTAAGAATCAGCCCCCACGCCCACCTCTTCTTCAAGTACCATAAATAGGTCTCATAAAACTGGGAGAGTAGCTTTGCCTAAATCACTGTCACATTAAAAATTCTCAGACACCATCTGTGTTAGCTTTTAGTCCATGTCCTAGAGTGGCACACCTTCCTCTCCATCGCTACTTTTCTAGACATAATTTCCAAATTCTCTTCTTACAGACAAAGTAAAACATCTCTTGAAGAGGCGCCATGCTGTTTCGAAGGTTTGTACTTGCCAAAGCAAAAAACCGAGATCCTTTGTCACCAAAAAGACTTCATCTATTATTTACGAATTTTGCAATGACTCAATGGCACAAAAATATTTTATCGGAATCATGGTTTATAACAAACTGCATTCTACCATTCCTGTACAACTTTTTACTTATGGCTGCAGTTTTAATACGAATTTTCCCTGACAACTGGTCATAAACATTCGTTTAGTGTGATTGAGAAAGAGAGGAACGAGTTAGCGAGTTTATATACAACGTATGAGGTCTGATTATGACTCGACGGCACAAATAAATTTAAGAATTTCCAAGGAGGATGTGTTTTATGAACAACTATTTGTCTCCCAACCGATTTAGAATGGCTTGCTACGCCCGTGAACAAAACTGGAAGTGAATTAAGGGCATAGATTGTTTTAATTAAAAACTTTAAACATCGATGACGTCGCAGGTTGGCGGTGCTCATGAAGAGAGAAATTGGTCTAAGTAATATCTCATCCATAATTCATTGTCTAAGTACTGAAGATCACTAACATAGCTTGTTCTGAATTAGTGCATGAGTCAGTATTCGTACACCACAGTAAGTTGTCCGCCTTTCAGAAGGATGATGTCATCATAGTTGCTCATAGTAATAGGAGCACATCGACCATTTCAAAGAAACAACACAGGCGGACTCTGTGTTATTTTTAATGCAGTTGACCAATGGTACTTTGGAAATAAATAATTAGCTTGGAACTTTGAATTGTTTGACAGCAAACTAACACACAAAGTGTAAATATCAGATGAATTTATCTACTTTTTTTTGTATTTGGTCAGTACATTTTTGTACAAGTTAAACTTTGAGCAGATATATTTGAGGTTGATAGAAAAAGAGAGTGAGATAGGAAGTTTACTTGAGGTGGAAGAATTACTTGAAGAATCATAGTACATACTTTGGGTGTCAATATAATGTTTTGGGCAGAGAGGACTGTAAAAACGTAGCAAGTCGTGTTTCCATCATAGAGAAAGGAATTTATTTCGTATTTACAACATGTACAAAGAAGAGTAGGTTAAATTAATTAACAATGACTAACGTCATTCACAGCATAGATATTATTGATATTGCTGAGAGGACGTAGACGAGCAACTCAGTGTTGCTTATACAGAAGGTATAAACTAAAAGCAGGCTGAAAGGGAACGTGAGTGTAGTGACTTGTCATTACAGTCACCGGATAAAGTCTATGTTTCTTTACGAAGTACAGGGGGTAGTACTATGAAAGCACTTTACTCATGTTTCAATCTATTCTATAGAAAGATCATGTATGTTTAGGTATCTGTTTTTCCTTTCCCTAATAAGCGCCTCGGTCCGAATAAGCATCCAGTCAAAATAAGGGCCCACCCAAAAACTTTTGTTTTTAAATAAATGCCCAGGGCGCTTAATCGGTCATTTACAGTACCCAACTTTCTGGATAAGATATCGAATCTGCGTATTGTGAAGTACCCATGAAAAGGGATTGCCTGATTAGTCCTCTTAAACTTTTAGCAACTATTAAAACTATTTATCACTGTCAGAAGGTTTGGGTCGTGTTTAGAGAAAATGGAGTGGCATGCAATATGCTTTTGATCATCAATCATTATGTAAGCTGGGTGAAAAATAAGAATTCCCATAACAGTTAAAAGGCAGTATTGCAGGACCTTTAATTGCTTGACCTTAACAAGATAGTTAACGCACTTGTTAAATAGTTTAAGCAACATTACATTGCATACATTACTACAGGAACAATGATATAAGAGTTATAGGCATAAACCTATGTACCAAAGTAGTGAAGCAAAAACCTTGTCTGTTTGAGCAATGTGGTGTCATAACTGCCATAGTGTTATTAAAAGCATACTAACGTGAACAAAAGAAGAAACATTAGCTTGTGGATCTGTAAACCTTCAGATTGACCTGTGATTGCAAAAGTACATGAATGTTTGATTCACTTTTCAGCGATTGTGTACTTTCAAGAACTGCAGCTCCTTTACATGGAGCATATAAACATATCTAGTTGATCAACTTTACCAATGAAAGTGAGATTTTAACTTTTCTATGGAATTGCTTGTTTAGTTATGAGCAGAGGTTATGCCCATTAACAATTAAAATTTGAGAAGTGTAAGGTCGCGAAGATCGCAAATAAGAAAGTAAACGCTGATTTCATTTAGCTCCTTCTACTCCGACACTCAACTCAAACTCAACTATTTTACATGATGATAATTACTTTAAAACAAACGGTACAGAATCTATCTTTACAAAAGTAACAGTGAACACTAAACCAAGAATTTTCTCTCACTCCAATCAACAAATATTTAAGCTTGTATTCATGTTTACAGTCCTAAGGTAAAGAGAATTTCAGACTAAAAGTCTTTCCTCTTTCCAAGTTGAGTATTGATAGCTCAGTGGGCCCAGTCTCTGCACACAAACCTAATAATATCTAGTAAGAAAAATTCAGATCCACTTTGCAATTTTGCCTTATTCAGATGATGGCTTCACAAGCGGTCTTACTTAATTCAGGCCTAGAAAAAGGTGGCAAATTTTTCGTGAAAGAAGAGTTAGCCCATTTTCAGTAGCAATCTTGCACGAAATAGCGTAAACATACTGTACTGAAAAGCTTTTTTCGTCTGACACTCCTCAGAGTACTAACGTCAGAATGACCGAAATGGACTGTGTGACAGAACTGTATTTTGAAGGAGCCAATCAGAAATTGGACTGCCTGAATGGCTTGTGTTTTTGGACCAATCAGCGTCCCTTACAACAAGATTAATTGAATAGGCCTAGCGAGAAAACGATATATTTTGTCTGCATAGTAAAGGTTTTGTAGCTTTTATGTGGACTGACTCCAGAACGGCCAAATGAAATACAGACCTGGCCTTTCCTATGATACGGAAGCAATCGTCCGTGTACACTTTGGTACAGTCTGGGTTCTCAAGCAAGTGCTGCAATCTATAGGTGACCTGATGACGTCTTTTAGAAGAATAAAAGTTTCATTATTTCATTACCTACCATAGTTTGTCAGAGGACTGTTCATCTTCTTATTCAAAAAGGTTAGCGGTAGCATCTTGCAGCAAACAATTAAAGATAAGAAAGGAACCAGAAGAAATTCTTACCAGCACACTGAGTACTGCCAATCAATTTGTATCCTTTATTGCAAGCACACTTAAAGCTTCCTACTGTATTTATGCAAAGTTGTGCACATCCTCCTTTGCAAAGAAATGCAAAAACAAACTAGTTTCCTGATAAATCGCAGCTATGAAATATAAAATCGACTTTTTGAAATCTAGGGCGAAGAATTTTGAATCGTGCACGAGCGTATCGCCTCCGAACATTTTCTCACATTATGTTGCTCCCCTGGGTAGGTGTGAAGACTACCACGCATGAAAATGGGGATGCCGAAGAAGATCAGTGGTGTCCACATCAATTACACTGGCATATTTACATTAGGAAATCATATTGAAATGCAAAGTTAGTACCAATTACGTATGGACAATTACCAATCTTATCACATCTCCTTTAATAAGATGTTGCGACGGGATGGTTGGGCGGGATTTGGCTAACTCACTTATACCTAATGCGGGAAAAGGGTAGGGCATACTTGAACACCGCTGTTTTGACAATACATTACTTGAGCTCATTTAACCAGTGATGGAGGCAATACAGTTTCCTCTACAACGTCCCTTTATTAAGTATCAGATGTGAGATAAATAATTCTGTTGATACTAAAGAAACCTGGTTTGTATTAAACAACATTGGAATTAAAAATATAACTATTAAATACTCAGAAAATCTTATAAAGCGAATATACTTTTATATGTTTATGTTTATTTACCCTTAATATCATGAACTCTTTTCTCTACTTCTGTCAGGACATATAGATGAGTACCATAGACCCTGAAATGTATACATAGGCGAAGTGAATACTACATAAGGCCGTGGAATCTCAGTTCAACCTCGGCATTGCCAAAGTAAATTGAGGCACGGTTATACGTATAAATTAGTTTCTCGGCAGCGATGACTAACGATAGCAGCTTAGATATTGTTAATAATCAGGTGCATAGGACATCGACATACAATTAAGAGCTTTTCCAAGCCAAATTCCAATGGACCTAAAAAATCATCACTTAGACCAAGTTTCCCAAAAGTACTTTCCTATCGGGCGTTTCCTTTTGAATTCTTTCTTCATTCGTTGGGTTTCATAACGTTATCCAACACCTTCAGAAAACTTTTATGAAATGAAATAATCTTTATAACCGGTACTCCTATACATCGTTTCATCTTTGAAACCATGGATTCTGGGATTAAATTCAACCAAGTCCTTTCTGCCTAGAACAATACTTTCCAACGCAGAGGTAGTGAGTGCCTTAACTTGCAGTTTATCAAATGGCTTTTCACCATGATAGACAGGGTTATACATTAAGATGAATCAAAGACCCAATTACCTTCAACACAAAAACATGCTCCGTGGGTGACTTAAATTTTTTCTTGTAGTTGACTCCAAAGTAAACGTTTGCATGTTCGAACTTGACAAGGCACGCCAGATCCCGCGAGGACTACAATGTAAGAAAATTAATTATAAAAAGCGCTTCTGATGCGGTTTAAAGAGTTGCTGTTGGTGGTGTTGAAGACACAAATAAATGGTTACCTAATGATACACTATCAACACCTCCATTCATAAGTAGAAAGCGTCAAAAAGGAAAAACAATGTATGCTAAATTTGAATAAAATAACTTGCATTAGTATATGCAGTTTTAAGGTTAAGGAGCTATGACATCTGGCTTTTAAGACCCTGGCTATAGAATGTAAAAGGATACTTAACCTCGATAATAAGGTCGATGGATGCCCGACTACGGAGATCAACGACACAAAATACTGTACTGGCAAGTCACAGTATGAGTTAACGGTATCGATGACTCTGGAACAGTTTGCTTATGACACTTGTATTAGTGTCTAAATCCTAAGCAGTACACGAGACCTGTGTCGTTTTACTAATTTGACATCCTGTCTTCAAAACTATATATGTGGATTTTCACTTTATATACAGAGGTAACGATCGCTGCCAGAGCATACGATTTATCCTTGAATTAATTAGTACTATCTCGAGAGAAAACTTTGAGCAGTTTTTGCAATTCAAACATCTATAGATCCACAGGAGAAGCCTCCTAGCCATTCTGTATCAACATTTTAGCATGTAGCTATGTAGTGGATGATTGTATTCTTTATTTCATATCGATGTACTTATAACGTTTCCTTAACAAATAGTAAAGATGACTTTGATGATGGTAGTCGTTTTGATTCCGGGTTCTACATTTTCTCTCTCTTTTGTGTTACTTTGAAGAATAAGTCTGGTAGTTCTTGAATTTACAACGCCATCGCCTTGACGGCTGCAGAGAAACATTTCAGATACCTATACAAGACAATTGCAAGGTATAGATATTTTTTAAAATTTAAGAAAGTGAACAATGAAACTCTACAACCAAGAATAAGGCATTCAAAAATACAAAATAACTCTTGGGCTTTAAGATGTGCTAAAAGATGTTGATTCGCAGGTTTCATTTAGTACATCGTTCCAGTTGTTGAATGAAATATCAGAAAATTTTCTTTTGGGATTATGAGCAATATGTTCTCCCTCCCGGAAAATTCCCACCTAGGAAATTACAAGTGAGCGTTGTTATGATATTAGCAAGTGTGGAAGTAACGTGGTTGTCTAGAAGCTTCTTTATTCTAGACATTAAAGTATATTTCTTATTCGATCAGTTTGTAATTAACAGTTGATTTCCGAAGCACGCGTGGCGGAACGAATGAAAAGTAGTTCTAGGTATTTTGATAAATGATCTACCGCTGCTAACAATTTGTAGCATCTTGGATGGAGACAAATCCAATAAAAGCATGCATGTTTCAATAGTTTCAAAGTTACAGTTAATGAGATTGTGAGTGAAATTGTGATTACGTATTTTGTGACAAGCGGTTTTTACCAATGAAAATTCTCTCTTACTAAATAGACGTTTTTCTTTTTATAAGAAACATGAAATTTAAGTTAAGCATGACTGTTTCTTAATACTTTCATATTTTCCGCCTGCAATGTTTCTTACATGTTTCTTAAAAGTGCATGTACCTCAGTTTAAATTTTCAACAGAAAGCGTTTAATAAGAAGAGTTGAGATGAGAAATTCAAAATCTTCATATTAAGGCAAGCTGGTTAATAAGGGCATTTCAATCCAGGCCGACGGCTGGACGCAATTCACAGAGTTGCCTGTATAATCGGCATGTACGATCAAGCATGGTCTTGATAAGACTACCTTTGTAACGTTGATCTACGTGACTATGATAATGAAGCGACTAACCGGTGTTCATTGGTTTAACGTAGACCTTAGTTTCAATCCTCGGTGCACGATTAAGCAACTGAACACCCAGGAAAGGGAGTATCCCATTCATTCAGGTTTCCATAGTAAATCGAATGAAGGAGTGGCAGGTGCTGAGGGTTTCCTGGATATCTTCCGCCGATTTCCTATTGGGCATAACAGTGAATGTGTCATCGGTATACCTATGGAAAAGCTAAGGGGAGTTTCCCATTAAGACGAAGCGTTTCCTCTATGAAACCCATTAATACATTGGCCAACGATGGTCCAAATGGCCACTCTTTACTTAGTCTGTATAAATAGATCGCGCTTTTTGTCAATTCTTTTCCTTGACAATGCTGTCAAGATGACTCCGAAACATCAGAAAGAAATTATACCCCTAGTATTTGCTTGTTTGTGTTTAAGGCATTGTAGTCATTTAAATATAGAAGTATATGTTATGATTTGGGTCTTGCTTAAGGTTTATATATTTAAAAGGTATGATGTTACATAGAACGAAAAGTAGAAATATCAAAACGTTAGTTTTGAAAACAACACTATAGAAATAGAAAATATGTCACCATGGGGATCGAACCCGTGACCCCCGATTTTCCGTTGTGTGCTCTATCAATTGAGCTAGGTGACCTCCGATGTTAACGTACTCTATTTCTCTAGTCGCCACATTAGCTCCCAATCATCCACTGGTGGACATCGACATTCAGCTCAACGCAATTGGAGACCAGCCTCTCTGCGCCGTGTGACTTGACCAAGGAAGAACAAAAAAATTTATTTATCATAAGACTTTCCAGTAAAATTTGGGAAACGTCACAAAATTTCATGTAAATTCGGGGAGGCTTCAAAAAGTTATGAGCTGAAAGGTGTAGCATTTACGGAATGAATTGCCTACCGAACGAGGAAAGAGTTTAGAAGCACGTTGCAACAACCATCCAAGGTCAGAAAGGAAGGGCCGGATTAAGAGGGCCCGGACCCTGGACCACCCACTAAGAGAGGGCCTTCCAGTAATAAAGGGTTTGCAGTTTGAGCTCAAGAGGCATAAGTGGCCTGAAGAGGTAAACAATGTTGTCTGCATACACCAGTGGCAACCATCAGTTGCAATTTTAAGCAGCGTAAGTGAACAGAAAAATACAAAACAGAACGTTTCTTGCTTGTTATTGATCAGTTTATTGCTTATCTCGACCAACGCCTGCAGGCATTCAAAGAACTATTAAGCCAATTTAGTTGTAATAGTCATCTGAAAGAAATGTCCTCAGACGAGATTTTGTCCGCAGCACAGCAACTCGGCAAATGTTATCCAGATGACTTTTGCATAACAGTTGTTGATGAATTCTGTAAGTTGGTAACATTTGCCAATATCTTTACAGACGAGGAGCTAGAAGTATTAGCAGCAAGCTCTTTTGTGCCGACTAAATATAGTTATTGTCGTGGACGACACTTGACCCAAACATTGAGATAGCTCTACGGACATACCTTATTTAGATGCTATCAAACTGCAGTGGTGAACCCCTCCTTCGTAAACCTCAATTTGATAAAGGACCGATTACGAATATCCATGAATCAAAAACGACATGTTAATCTAGCTATCATGAACATCGAGTCAGAGATAATGCTTGAGTTGGACGTCAGTGATATCATCAGCGGCTTTCCCACACAAAAATCACAAAATCTATACAGTCTCTAATGGTTAACACGTCATCTATACTCTTGAACTAAACAAATCTACTCGTTAGATATAACAAAAAGGTAGTGTGTACCTCCATGATACCGAAGTTCACGTTTCTTCGCAACGTTTTGCTTTTGGATTAAAATACTTTCGTAAAATATGTATAAATTACTGCGTGATACATATCCAGTCTATGGACATATTTTCGAAGAGGTTGTAACAGAACATAAGCAGCTGAAGACAAGTATGATGTGGCTTAAACATTGGGCAAAGGTTCTGCTGGGCAGTTGATGGCTTACTTCTCCACTTTGTTGTTAAAAGTAAAAGGCTCAAGATGTTACTTAATCTTTAGTAAGCATGAAAGGTGTATTTCTGTTTACTTATTGTAATTTCAATCACTCGCCTTCTGTTGAAAGTCAAAAGACCCAATATCTCTTTACCAGAGCCGTGGGCATTATTCATTGAAGAAAGATGTATATTCGATATAGCGAAATGAATAAAGAGCTGGGATTACAGCAAGATTGACGCAAGGCTCAATTTAAAATGGCAACATATGTTTGCAGTTTACAACAGCAACAATACATTGTGGAAAGACTACAACATGTCAACATCAAACATTTGTTACTATTTGTGCAATTTAAATATAATTCTCGAGCCGTTACATCTCTCTTTGGGCTGTAGATACCTGTATACAAACAAGTTCACATGATAATTATCCCTATTTGGTGACAATATATGAACGTTCCTTGTAAATCAATTTTAAAGGAGATCATGGCACCATACCGCATCCCACTGAACTCTGAACGTCACTCGTTCTTGTAGTGGTCCAATTGCTACTTTAACACGCTATCAGACTGTTTGAATACCATGGCTAAAAATCTATGGAATCTGAGCCGTGGTAAACTTGACAACAGCCATGGTAATACTTAAAGTACTTAACTATCATGTGTACCCCTTTAACATTTACGCCGACTAAGATTTCGTGACCGTCAACATTGAAGTAGGGGTTAACATGTGCTGCCATACCTTTCTACATCCTTATAATCCTCCTGGCGCAATTTTCCGTTTGAAGTAAGCCATAACCAACGCAATCTGGTATTTGTATGGTTTAAAGTTTTTTGGATGGTTTACGTAGCATAGTAACTGTTGCATAAGGCATTTTGTATATTGCAATTGAACTGTGTAGTAGCTACAGAATGACCGGAGCCACTGATTCCCTTAAAAGGAGAAATTTTTATACTAGTGAGTAGAAATGTACAGTTATATTTCAACTTCATTCCAAATTATCATGATCTACTTTTCATATCCTACTGATGATAACTTTACCCTAACTGAAATCATCATCTCAAACTTGTATATAGACTTTTTATATTGAATTGAAATATATGGCCTCTATTAATTAGATTTTTTAGATATAGTTCTGTTTTTAAAGAAGATGATGAGATCTCTCATGTCAGTTAGTGTTAAAAGTGCAGACAAATAGATCTGCCTCCACATCATCTTATAAGAAGCTGGTTTAGATAATGTATTTAATAAAGTTTTCTTGTTTTGAATAAGCATATTAAACCTTTTGAACTAAAGAAGATTTGAATGCCTCTCTGTATGGTTTATTAATTGAGTGTCCTTGGAGAATGTCCAGTCTGTAACATATTTGTATGTCTTACAATTCTGTAGGATACCAAGAAGAGAAAGAGCCCTAAGAAGAGGCTGCATGAGGAAATTTCAACAAAATTACATGAAAATCATGAAGATGTGATTATTGAAGCCAAGAGGGCAAAGAAAGAACACACTGAACATAATTACTTCAATGCTGATTCTCCAAGAAAGTTGAAGCACCAATTGATGGAAAGAGATGTAAGGCTTTCTCAGTTAAGGAAAAAGTTGAAATAGTCACAGCAAAAGACACGCCGTTTAAAAGTTAATGTTCAATCCTTAAAGACTGTGATTGAGACTTTGAAACATCGAAACCTCATTTCTAGTGGTTGTGAAGATATGCTTCAGCAATGTTTTACTGGTGTTCCACTTTATAGTTTTAAGCTGAGAGGTTGGGTCGAGATGTTCTATTTCCTTTGATTTGAGCAGGCGCTTAGCTACGCTGTAATTACGTCCAGTCGATCGTGAATGTGCTGCACGAACAGCACGCTAACACCATGTTAACATGATGTTAACCAGAGCACCATAATCGGCAGTTCAGATTAACAGGATGTTAACGTTTTGCTCAACACTAACGGTGAACACAAAACACACGCCGAATTGTGACCTCACTAAATATACGCGCTGGGACTCGTTTTGCCCGAAAACTTGCAAAACCAATCTCATTGCTACTTTAGTTCACCATGCTCTAATCATTTGCTCAAAAAGTAAACTCGATGAGGAATTAGCCAACATTAAGACCCTTTTTCAAGAAAACGGCTATCCAGAACATGTCATCAATATTATCATTTCCAATCAAATTGCCAAGTTTTCGTCTAACCCAAAATATGGTCCGCTGAAGTGCCCAGTATATTTGCGACTACCGTGGATCGGGAATGTTTTCTTAAGTTTCGACAAAAGAATAAAAACGGCCGTGATCAAGAATTTTGCCATGGTACAACCGGGTGTTGCTTATTCCACCCAAAAGCTGCCGCCTGTTGCCCAAAAGGACGTACTACCTGTCACACATAAATATTTATTAGTTTATAAATTCACGTGTCGCTGTGCGAGCGAATATATAGGTCGTATGTCGCAGGGGTTACATGACAGAATCGCGCAACATGTGCCGGCCTTCATTAGTAGACACACTAAAGTTTCAAACTTTTACCAAATCGCGTAAACAAAGTCAAGTCAACAGATCCCAAAACAGACTCGGTAATAAGACAGCATTTGATTGAAAACCCATTATGTGGTAACGACTATCAAGAGGATTCTTTTAGGGTATTAGCCAGAGCCAGATCTTCTTTTCATCTTGCCGCTTTAGAAGCTGCATTTATCAAAACAAAGAAGCCGGTACTCTGTCGACAAAAGTGTTGCTATCAGGCTTCTGGAAAGTAATTGTGTTTATTGGAAGTATCTATTGTTTCCAAGGTCGGCAAAGAACTGCTGAAATTAGAGTGAGCTCAAGAGGCTATCTTAGTTAGACCCCTAGACAATCGTCTCCCGAGAATGGTGTCCGCCAAGATAAAATAATTCCGCAATTGTGACTGCTGGACAGCATAATTCTATTGCTTCCATAATTTGAAAAGATTTACTATCGTAGCCGTTAACTAATTATATCTGCGGTGCAAGATCCCTCTTGACATTTTTATTTCGGAGGAGCTCCTATGCTTATTAGAGCGAGTTAATGGTTTGCTGTAAATTCTCTTTGCCGGCTTAGCAGGGCTTTCGAAAGCTTCTCGTCTTCACACATACCGACAGATTGAGGGCAAAATGAAAGTAATTCAAGTCTAAATTTGCTTTTTCGTTTGTATCATGAGCAGACAGTTACCCACACTATTAAAAATCTATCGCTAAGAACTTTTTAGCGGCAACGCTTCCAAATAGTTGGGATGACATCAAATCAAAGGCATTTCGTATCTAAGCTTGGCTGATATTATGATAGAATGACTTTTGATGGATCAAATAGGCATTGAAATACAGGAGAAAAACTAGAGTAACTGGGTCGTGGACACGGAAATTGATACATACGGACCGTATAAAATCAAATTAACAAATATGCGAAGATAAAGTAACTGTTTTGGGTGTAGCTGCCAAAATTTAGGATGCTTGAGAGAAGGCATTGCTCCCTTCGCTCCTTTACTGGGTAAATTGGTCAGGGCTGGACTGGGAGGGGGCTAGGCTCACATCCCTCCATTATTGTTCTCCTACACACAGCCGGACAACTAATAGGAATCTATGAGCATCGATCATTTACTGTTCATCTTTTGATCTCTTGTTATTGCAGACATGGGAGGTAACAACATCATTAAATAGTGTTTGCTTGATATGTATAGGTTCCTAAACTAGGTAACTTCCTTGCAAGCGAGGGCAAAGTTGGAAAGGTGAGAGAGTTTAATCCTTGTACCCACCCGTATTTGACTTCAAGTTCCAAACCTGTGTAAATAGATACAACTTTATAAGAAAATATGCCTCGTGCGTAGATAGATAAGGTAGATAAAGACGTTTTACTACTTTACTGGTTGCTTCCAGTCGTTAATACTAGCAGAGCTTGCGCGGTAAACGAGAACTATCAGTTGGATACCCGGTCAAAGCACTGCCAAAACGTACCATTCTATCAGAGTTCCTTCGTGAATGGATCGTTTGTCTTTCCATATTTGCAGTTTGCCTACCGTACGCTCAGACTTAAAGGAGCCCAGTGGTAGCTTCAGTGCTACTGTTTCTTAGTTCCAGGCATTAAATTGCGTATTATAATTACACATACAGAAAATGCCGCATCTCTAAACTTGTAATGTGAAATCCCATCTTACAGATCATTTGTAAAAAGGCCCACTGTGATAGCCTGTCTATTGGAATCTCAGATATATCAGAGAACTTGGTCGGCAATTCACATTAGGCTGGCCTGTTCTTGAACCATTGAAAATTGTAGAAATCTCAGCATTACGAGGGCTTAAATATGCCAATTTAGGTGCAACTGTTGAACACTTAAGATTATTCAACGTATCTGCAAAGCTTTGAAGTCGCCCAAGAATGTAAATGTGAACAAACTGCTGTCTTTGGTTATTAGAGATAGGAAGCAATGTCAGACCTTACTGTATCGCTGAGTTGTTGGTAAAGAGAGGTTTTGAAGTAAGGAAGTTCTTGTTTCACCAGTGGTTCTTATTATTATTAAGAAAGAAATTCCTTTGAAGTGGCAATATGTAATCACTATCTAATTTACGTGATGTAAAAAATATTCCTTTAATACGCATAACTTGTACTTGAGTACTAGTGTCTCAAATGCGCCAGTCTGTAGCGTGATAGGTTGCCATTTTGGCCCGCGTGAAGATTGCTAGTACCACTGGCGTTATGGTGCCGATGCCCACAAATGTGTACCCCCATGCACCTTCAACTCTACTAAGTCTGGTACCCCGGGAAACGACCCAAGCAGCAGCTAAAGGCGACGAGTCTTGCTGGTTCACCCCCTAGTCGCCTGTTTTACGCTTCAAATCGTCCTACTGGTACACGTTTCCTCATTGACACTGGGGCTGAAGTAAGCGTGCTACCCCCCACATTTCATGAACGACGTCAGGCGACCCCTCAATTTTCCCTCCAAACTGTAAACAAGTCTGCTATCAGCACATTGGGGAGCGTTCTGTAACCCTTGATTTAGGCCTCCGACGCACTTTTCGTTGGATATTTATTCTAGCTGATGTCCCCGGACCCATCATTGGTGCTGACTTCCTTCGCCATTTTGGTCTCTTGGTCAATGTCAAGAATCAACGCCTCATTGACTCTAACACTTACCTTCATATCACTGGCGTTCCTTCCTCAAAACCTTCACTCAGCCCACTTTTTGCCTGTTCTTCTATTGACACTCCTTATGGTGAACTACTTTCCAAATACCCTAGTCTTAAACGTCCTGATTACTTCGAGTCTTCTGTGAAACATTCAGTCACTCATCACGTTACAACTAGTGGACCCCCTGTCCGCAGTCGTCCGAGGCGACTTGCCCCGGATAAATACAGGGCGGCAAAGACAGAATTCGAACATATGCTTGAATTTTGCATTATCCGCCCCTCCGGCAGTAATTGGTCATCACCCCTCCACATGGTACCCAAGAAGTCCCCAGGTGACTGGCGGCCTTGCGGTGACTATCGTGCACTCAATCGACATACAATCCCTGACAACTAACTTATTCCCCACCTTCAAGATTTCACTTCCTCCCTATCTGGCAAGACAATCGACCTAGTCAGAGCTTATCACCAGATACCTGTCGCTCCAGAAGACACTCACAAGACTGCTATCACTACACCTTTAATTGCACAAACATCATCAGCATATGCCTGAATTTTTACATTAGGAATATTTATTTCTAGAAGATCATTTATATTAACCGACCATAGCAGGGGGAATAATATTCCACCTTGAGGACATGATCGCTCTAAAATGTTCGAAGATTTACCTTTATACGTAACAACTCTATCAGAAAAGTAACTATAAATTAAATTTAAAAGCCCATCAGGGCACGATTTAGCCTTTAACTTTTTCAGTATTCCAGGGTGCCACGCGGAGTCAAATGCGCCTTTTATATAAAAAAATATGCATAAGGTAAAGATTTTTTCTGCATATTCTCCTCCGCCGTGGTAACAATACCATCAATTGCATCAATAGTACTTTTCCCACTACGGAAGCCAAACTGCAGGGGCGAAAGCCAACTATATTCATTGCTAATCGCAATCATTCTATTCGCAATGGCACGCTCATATATTTTACCAAGATTTGAGAGTAGGCTAATCGGACGATACGAAGCTGGATTGCCATCATTCTTTTTACCATTTTTTTTTTAAACCATTATATTTGCATTTTTCCAACTTTTCGGGAAATATGAAATTTTTAAGCAACTATTCACTAACTTTACCAAACTAGGAGCAAGAACATTGATGTTTTTAATTAGGGTTAAATTTAGAATTCCATCTGGGCCTGGGGCCTTTGATGGCTTTGAACCTTTAATTATTTCTTTTAATTCATTCAAGGAGACTTCGGTAACACCTGATGTGCTATTAATCAAAAAATCTGTAAGTTCTGCTCTAACTTCACCATGGTAATTACTATCAGTTGAATGATCGTCCTTTAAAAACCACTTATTTAGCAATACCTCCCCGGCTTCCGTTACAGAGTTAGTCTTACTGCCGTCATCTTTTGTTACATGTAGTGGCTGAACAATGGCATTACTATTTTTACAAATTTTGTGGATTGTATTCCATGGATCCAAATTCGGTTTATCTGCACAGTTCCCGAATTATAATGACGGACTCATTTTTGAGCATGAAAACGAGGCCAGAGTTATCAGTTGTAAACAAAGTCACTCTGCACAAGCGGTTGACTGTGAAATACAGTCAATTTTCACGTACAATAGTACAAGATGGACGTATGAATTTCTTTGTAGGTTAAATTGCAATAGGGTTTAGTAAGCGGGAAGTTGTGTATTTACACTAGATCAAGATTTATCAATCGCAAAGAAGACTGGAGAAACAATGACATATAATAAAAAACCCACATATTGCTGACAAAGTTAGACGTGATCATCCACCATCATCAATGGCATTACAAAACTCCATGACAAGGGTATCAAACACTGGTATATTGTATTCACTAGATGATAGAAACGTAATAGGTGTACGTACAAATTACTACGTGAAAAGGAAGTATGAATATGTGTATGCATTGAATGTATAGCATAATACGTTCCAAGTGAATTACACTCAGGATGACCAGCATTTCCTATGCAAGAGTTTTCTAAATTATATTACTAGCAAGCATTACTATTAACTTAACTTGATTTAAGACAAAAAGGATGTAACGGCTTTATACTCCTTAGATCTTCGGTTTCTTAACCCCTTTCTTTATTGCCAGACATTGCTACGTTAAAGCGTTCTCTTGACCAGTAAGCAATCTCTCAATCAAAGACCTCTGATGAGCAGTACGCCCGATATTGAAATTACCCTAAATAAACAGAAAAAACACCAAACAGGCTAACTAATAAATAACGGGCCGCTGACGCGTCCAAGGGCGCCCATCAATTTTGGCTACAGGGCAGAGAAGCAAGCCATGAGGCAGGCTCAACTGCCTAGTGGGACCGCCTCTCGCGGACCATGGACAGCACCTGCCATCAATGTGGCATCAATGAGGACAGATACAACACATGATCCTGGTCAAATGACCGAGAAGCCAATTAGCACTACTCATTCCACTTCACTTACTGTTCGTAGGATAATTCTCACTGATAACAAACCAGTGCAGAGGCATTATAATGGCATTCACAGGCCATTGTATCCTGAGGTGAAAGCACACATCCAAGATCTGTTTCACATGCAGTTTATGTCATCCTTCTCTTCTCCCATTGTTGTTGTCCGCAAAAAGTCTGTTGAGAAGCGTTTATGATGTGACTTTTGAGAACTCAAGCAGAAGACAGTACCTGACTGTCATCCTATCCCTTGTGTCCAGAATTGTCTTGATGCTCTTGATGGTAAGTCTTGGTTTTCTCTCCTTGATCAGGGCTCAGCTTATCATCAAGCTTTCATTTATCCTGACAGTCGCCATCAAACAGCATTCTGTACCCGATGGGGCTTATATGAATGGGTTTGCATACTATTGTCTTGATGCTCTTGATGGTAAGTCTTGGTTTTCTCTCCTTGATCAGGGCTCAGCTTATCATCAAGCTTTCATTTATCCTGACAGTCGCCATCAAACAGCATTCTGTACCCGATGGGGGTTATATGAATGGGTTTGCATACCATGTGGCCTCATGAATGCACCTGCTGAATTTCAAAGGTTTGTAGGGCAGTGACCGGATGGAGTTAGAGATCAGTTTGTCATTCCATATCTTAATGACTTACTTGTCTATTCTTCTTGTTTTTGAGGGGCATGTTGAGTATGTCCCACAAGTCCTGCAGCAATTCAGAACAAATGGTGTCAAGCTGAAGGCAAAAAAGTGACTTGTTTAACCCATTGTGGCCCGTTACACGCCAGTGCTTTTACACCTAAAACGCCCGCAGCTTTTGTCCGGTTTGTTGTCATGAAAGCCCGGGAGCATATGAAGGAAATGTAAAATGAACAGTTACTCGCGATAAATTGCTTATTTCTTAAAATTGGCTCAACTAAGACAAAAATACTTTAAAGACGAAAGAAAGCATAAAGGTTCTCCTACAGGACAGTTTTATTTTTAAGCCTTAAACTCAAATGGTCAGTAATTTGTGAGTGAAGCATTGCATAAATATTCTTAAACTTGAAACTGAAACTTTCCATTGTTTAAGCAGTTGCATTTTTTCTCTGTTGTATCTTATCACCTTATGCAACTTCTCTAATTATAAGCCTACTTGATTCTATGCCACTCTATATGTTATTCCTTGAAATCTAAATTTCACGACAGATTCATTTGCCTTGCCTAAACAGGCCCTTACAGTACATTCCCATTTTACAGTTGAGGTATTGACTCCCTTCTTCATATGGGAACAATTAATAAATGCCAGACCAATACTCTGTAAAGTTGCATCTATGATAATCTACATAGAGCAGTATCTATTTATAGCTGAAATACGCATCATCAGTGTATCACAGGCTGTGGAGAGGCTTAAATAAAGGGTGGTTATAGCCAACTTAGTCTGATGCTTCCTTTGCTGCAATATTTATTTTATCAATGGTGATCTTCTTTTTTTGCATAAAGACAAGATTTTAATTCTTGTGTGTTGCATCATTTTCTATCTTTAACTAACAATGGTCATGGCATACATTCATAATTTTGACATTTATTTGGAGGGCTCTAGCTCCCTCAGCAACCCATCTCCATGGCCTCTACATATGAAAACAGCATATGTAAACTGTAAGATCATTACAGAGAAACACTGCATATAAAAAACCCATCTGAGTAGGACTAGAAATGAAGGGGTAGGCTTATGCAAGCCTTAATACTGTTTCCTAAGCAAAATCGACATGGATAAAAACAATGCGGATTGACAATAAAAGAAATTTTATAAGTAGGCCTACTACTTGCAAATTTTTCTAGGTATAAATGGATGTTTTGAACATTCGAACTACAGTTTTGCCACTTCCAGGGAGTCATATTTTAATACTATTCTTGCTGCAACCATTGTGGTGATCTTACAAAACCTATAGATGACCTAAACATGTTGTCCTTTTGCTTTGTCTGATGTTTTGCAGGCAACTTGGAATTTCATTTGTTTTGTCTTCATTACTAAACAGATTTTCCGTTAGCTAAAGCTCAAGGGGCGGCTGCTGTCAACATTCCAAAGGGCATCGAGGCAGAGCTTCAGTCGCCAATGTTCTCTATGTGTTCTGAGCATTGCAGATGCCCTCTTTTCGCAATTCGTACATAAACTGTGTCGTTGTGACCCACATCCTTACGTTAAGCTACGTACAATCAATCAAAATAGCGGAAACAGTGACTATCTTGACAGTAGACAGTATACCAACACACACACACACACGTACATACACGTACACACACGTACACACACGCGCACACACATGCACACTACTCAGAGTTTTATGCAAAGGCGTTCATCAGGTATGTCGCAGTGCATTTACGTTACACCCTCCCTTACATCCGCTGAGTGGGACTTTGCGCAACGTTTATTCCCGACGGCATTTCAACAGTAACTCCGATCGATGATTTAACATAACGTAATTGCCAACATTTATGAGAAACGTTTTTAATACAAACAACAGGGACAACAAGGAATGCACCGAATATCAATTTCACCGAATTCCGAATATTCGGTGAATTATCGTTCGGCTGAATACCGAATAACTTCTTAGATTTTTCTTGATACGTAAAGTTTAGGTATACGCTTCTCACTAGCTAAAAAATTACTTGTAAAGTGATATGTGCAGGTATGAAGCAAGTAGCCATGAGGTCATACTAAAATGTTATGCATGTAAGGAGCACGCTGAAACTCTTTTAAATTATGAAAAGCGTTTACAGACTACACATACACGAGCAAACGTCATATCGTAAATGGGATAACTACATACATTAACAGGTGTAAATGCAAACAATATCAGTTGTGAATTGTAAGGGTCAATTTGTCATAAAACATATAAGTCTAATTTGGGAAAGATTAACATCAAATTAAGGTGTAAACAGACCTTCCAACATTCACACATTTTGTGTGTTTTGCATCAATATTTAAAGATTCATTTGCAATAACCGGAATCATCTAGGCATTAACTTACAATGAAAATTAAAGCGAAAACGTATTTTAAGCAGAATCTTTACAGGGAGATCCAAATCTTATCAAACGAGACATGTCCCACCCCCTGAAAGCCCCCTTCTTCCCTTTTTAGCTAAATTTGTCGTCATTTCCATCTGTTGTCATTTCCAAGAGGACACTTTGCTAAAATCAGAAGCAAGCACGCCTCATAATGAAAGACGTTGTCTCAAATCAAGCAAAAACCGAATATCGAGCGGACGAGGTTCCGCACGACTTCAAGGTATTTTCCCACAGCGATTTCTTTGTTTGTATGGACGTTGTGATTGGTTCCTTGTTCCTTAACAATCGCCCAAGACGTGCTGCAAAACGTAAGCACGACTTGGTGCTCATTGACGCAAATTAAGAGGGAAATGCAATCAAAAGTTTGGTTCTCGTTGCAAAATGGGCTCCTTGATGGAATCAGCAAACAGAAATCGGGGGAAATGCATAATTTGTATAAATCTTAGAATGTCCTCAACTTTCATAGGGTGTGCAGCGCACACCTAGCACACCCAGAATATACGCTCCTGGTGAAAATTAAACTTCTCTTATGCTCAATAAGAAACTGTCGAACCTGGTCAATAAGCCTGTGAAAGAGGGTTTGTGATACGTAGTGCTATTTACTGTAGTCCTATGGTTTACGTTGAGGTCTTAGCTCAGCGTGTTTGATGTAATTAGTTATCTGATAATGGTGAAAGAATACACCGAAAGCTCGTACAAAAAGGTTTGTTTCATTATACACTTTCGTTCCTTGACTTGACTGAGATATTTCGAGATCAGAAATGTAACAACCACTTCATGGAAGAAAAAAGTCGCGCGTATAAATTTTTTGTAAAGCGTACGTACGTTCAAGCATTAACAACCCCCCCCGCCCCCCCATCCTGCTTAACCTTTCGGGCGACGAAAACCTCCACGATTCTAACCACTTATGCTAGGTTCATTCCTCTCCACTATGGGGTAAAGATAAACATCATATCCTTAAGGGAAGACGACAATGACATAGCAGCCATCTTTGACTGATTTCAACTTGTAGAAGGATCGATTTTTCAGAGTAAATATTTAACGTTTTCAGAAAGCGCTAGCTGCGAGCTGCTAACGTCCTAGGCCGCTAACTGAAAACGATAACCTTAAGGGAATCCTCTTTTGCGCCTGCGTACTTGTGCTCAAGCCACTGGCTAACGATGCCATTCTGCTTGCTTAAACTGCCTAATCGCTTTGGCAGATGTGGCCCATGTATAAGATTCAGGACATTTGATTCTGAACTGCACGCATCGCCATGATATATTACATAGCAATTATCTACAATGAATATATCGATCTGAAGAGAAACTTTTGTGTTCTAGAGAAAATTGTTCATGGTTTTATAATCAATACATCTAGAAAATTTATAGGATTACACGTAGACAAAACAGTGAGGCGACGTTGCGTTGTTCAAGTGTGTTTGTACTGTTTATTTTGAGTAGTTTAAATATCATCCCGACGACTCACCAGGGATGTCAGATCAAGAGGTTTGCTGTGGTATGATGAGCATGCCACTGTTTAAAACCTATCTCGTTTATTGGGCACATGAAAATAAGTTGATAATCGTCATATATACTCCTGTACATATATAGTAGTCATCGAAAGATATATCCAATCGTAATTATCAATTCTTCTTAACATTAGGCAGCCAACTCTGAAAGTTTCAAGAATCATTAGTGGTGATAAAAGGACTTTTATCAGGGCAATTTTAAATGTAAACAGGCTTGTTGTAAACAAGATTTTATTGTACATAGATTTTTTATTTAAGGGCTAGGTCTTCAACTGTTCAGTGCCTGATGAAGGAAACTAGCTTCCAAAAGTTTGCGAGAGCCAGAGTTTGGTGTTTATTGTATATATAACGCGGCCCCGGGGCGGGAGCCGCGATCGGCGGGAGAGCCCCGGCGCCTCAGCCGTCGAGCAGGCGACGCACCACGGCGTTCACCAGCTTACCGTCGGCCACCCCCTTCACCCGGGGCATCACGGCCTGCATCACCCGGCCCATGTCGCGCGCCGAGCCGGCCCCGGTGGCGTCGATCGCTTCGCGCACGATCGCCTCGATGCCGGCCTCGTCGAGCTGGGCCGGCAGGTAGGACTCGACCACGGCGAGCTCGGCCTCCTCGCTCGCCACCAGGTCGTCCCGCCCGCCCTGTCGATAGCTGTCGATCGAGTCGCGGCGCTGCTTGGCGTAGCGGCCGACCACCGCCAGCGCCTCGTCGTCGTCCAGCTCGTAGTCGAGGCCCCGTTCCTGGCGCAGGGCGAGCTCGGACTCCTGGAAGCTCGCGCGCAGCATGCGCAGCACGGCCACGCGCGTCTTGTCCTGACTCTTCATCGCCGCCTTCATATCGTCGACGATCCGCTGCTTCAACGACATCGGGTGAGCCTCCCGTCCCCGCGCCCGGGGCCTGATCGACGGCCGCCCGGACCTCCCCGGCGGCTCCGCTCAGTCTACTGGAGCCGCCGGGGTGTCCGCTCGCCGGCTCCGGCCTCAGGGAGCGAAGGTCGACCGACGGGCTCGGAACTCGTCCAGGTGGAGGATGCCGCCGACCGGACCGAGCGTCTGCACCGCGCCGAACGCGACGCTCGCCACCGAGCGGGCATCGTTGTCGAGCTCGACCAGGGAGCCGACCGCCGCGCCGTCCACCGACAGCTTGAGGAGCCCGTCGTCCCAGCCGGGGGCGCTGGCGCGCCGCCATTCGACGCGCACGGTGTGGGCTCCGGCCGCGAGTGGGACGCTCGGCGAGTGGAGCCACTGGCCCACTTGTTTCAACAATAGTTCTGCTGAAAGAACTAGTTTGTCGAAGTTTAAGTGCATTAAGTATGTTTATTTCGCTATGTGCACCATGGAATGTACGCATTCCAAGCATGCAATTGTCACTAAAAACGCCTTGTTAGGTTATTTTGAACACATTGAGCACCATGGAATGTACACATGCCAAGCATGCAATTGTCACTAAAAACGCCTTGTTAGGTTATTTTGAACACATTGTACGCCGTGGAATGTACGCATTCGAAGCACGCAATTGTCACTAAAATCGCCTGGTTAGGTTATTTTGAACACATTGTGCACCATGGAATGTACGCATTCCAAGCATGCTATTGTCACTAAAGACGCCCTAGGGGGTTATTTTGAACACATTGTGCACCATGGAATGTATGCATTCCAAGCATGCAATTGTCACTAAAAACACCCTGTGAGGTTATTTTGAACACATTGTGCAACTTGGAATGTACGCATTACAAGCATGCAATTGTCACTAAAGTCGCCTTGTTAGGTTACTTTGACCACATTATGCACCATGAAATGTACGCATTCCAAGCGTGCAATTGTCACTAAAAACACCTTGTTAGGTTATTTTGAGCACATTGTGCGCCGTGGAATGTACGCATTCGAAGCACGCAATTGTCACTAAAATCGCCTGCTTAGGTTATTTTGAACACATTGTGCACCATGGAATGTACGCATTCCAAGCATGATATTGTCACTAAAAACGCCTTGTTAGGTTATTTTGAACACATTGTGCACCATGGAATGTACGCATTCCAAGCCTTAGATTGTCAGTAATACGAATTGTTAAGTTATTTTGAACACATTGTGCACCATGGAATCCAAGCATGCAATTGTCACTAAAAACGCCTTGTTAGGTTATTTTGAACACATTGTGCACAATGGAATATACGCATTCCAAGCATGCAATTGTCACTAAAAACGCCTTGTTAGGTTATTTTGAACAAATTGTGCACCATGGAATGTACGCATTCCAAGCATGCAATTGTCACTAAAAACGTCTTGTTAGGTTATTTTGAACACACCTTAAAAATAGCGAAATATGATAAATTCTTTTAACGAATACCATTAAATATTACGAAATCAAAAAACCAAGTCTTATTGGGTTGCTCCCTGTCACAGATTTTTAGCAGAACAACGTGGTGGCATTATAATAGGGGAAACTCCAGATCCACTCCCTCTCTTTAACGCTTTTCCTCAGATCTTTTAAGAAAGAACATAGATCACAAAGTAGAGAAAACCGAAAAAGGAAAAAATATATTTAGATAAAGACAGAACCAAACGGGAATAATTTCTTGTCAAAATAACAAAATAGAGATTTCTACAAAGATCTCTCCTAAATCGTCGTTAAAAAATGCACAATTATAGACGTTCCATTTAAATCTAAGCAATAGATCTATCAGAAGTGCCCCATGAGGAAACTCATGATACAACGAATTCTTTGCCTAAAAACGCACAAAATAATTGTTTCATGGTTTAACGAAGATTATTAAACGTTTATTACCAGCTTTATTGCTGGATATTTCATTGGCTATTATTTTCTGATATATATACTACTGGACCCGGCACTCGGCATGAAGTAGGCTTCTATATATGGATTCTCATTGTCGCTTGTCTTCTAACCACAGACAATTTGAGCCTTTTCTTGATGTCATGACGTCACCACAGGTTCGATACAGCCACCTTGTGAAAACTACGAATTCTTTCTCAAAGTCTAGACCTATTTAGATCGTCTTTAATAATAATAATAATAATAATAATTTATTTATCACCCACTTCACAAAACAGAGGTTAAGTGGAGTAAAATACAAAAGAAAAACAGCAAAAGTAATACAAAAGAAACAAATTTAATCACATACAGAAAAAAGACGGATAAGGCGATGAAAACATCCTAGCCTATAAAGCGCTTCAATAGCTAGCTTCGCAGATAATTTTTCGAAAGCACCAGTAATATCTGTCGCACAATACTTTTTAACCAGTTTTGTATTCCGGTAAGAACGATGGAAAGTACTATTTAATAAATTTTCAAAAATGAGCAAATTAGTGTCTTGGTCAGATATGTTGTTGATCACTGAGTTGCTTACTTTTCACACTGAAAATAGTCATCGACCTGCTCAGCTGCATACATAATATTTGTACATGCATGTTGGTCATGAAACAGACCTGTCAACATTTGAACATAAAAATGTGTGAAATATGTAAAATATCTCCGCATCTACTTGCAGGAAGGCAAGAAATGCTAGGGCAAGTTTTCTGTTCAATAAAGAAAAGAGGAGTATCAACTCCTCACTCATATGCAAATTAAACATCAACCAGGTACGAAGCCGTAACATAAATCTTGCTTCAGCGATACTGCATCATAAGAACTGCTAAATAGCAATCTGGTGTAATAATCTACTTCTGGCTGTGAGGGGGTCTGGTAATGATTTCCCACAAGCCTTAAAGAGAAAGTTGAGAAAGTGACACAGAATCATTTTGCCAAAACTTGCCATGGAGCAAAGCAAAAAGTAACAATTTTGGGAACTTAAACTGTCTGCGTATTTCATGTCACAGCCCAATGGACCCGTTATTGCCATGGAATCAAATGCAATTTATATTGCTTAAATAGCAGCTGGATGGTTAAGCTGCATGCACTCAATAGCTTTCTGAGTGTTAACCTCAGCTGAGAAAAACACTTCCTTGTATATGTTTGATTACTAATTTTTCTCTGAAATGCATGAAAATCAGCTGCAAAGTTTCATGCATGAGTGATGGGTGATTGTGAAAAAAATGTGAAAAACACCTGACATCCTGATAATAAGCATGTTCACACCAACATCAGTTGTCAAAATGGTTGTACTTACAACAGTTTGAAGCTGACTTAACTACAATTGTTTTGAGATCAGTTCATACTGGATGCATAATAATTTCAGTTTACGATGACATATGACAGCTGAGATAAGAATTTCCTCTTCCATGTTGTGGTCATGGAGTAGGTCCCCAATGCACTTATTCCATGATCTGAATGTCGGCATGCTGGCAGATGATGATCAGGAGGGTGGAAATTTTTGTTCATCATCTCGTCGTTCTGCTGCTGTCCTCTGGAAGGGACACCATAGAGCAGAATCGGGTCATAGTAAACTTGGGCAATGAAGGAATGCTTGGCTCTTTGCTTCTGTGGCACTGCCAAGAGAACAGCAGGATCATCATACACATCATGGGTTCTGGGATATGCCTTGAAACTCTTCTGTGACGCAGCAACTGATCCATTTGCAATGTTGTTAATTGGAGGATTATAGTCCCTAAGAGTTGAAGAAAAGAATTGACATGTCTAAATGTTCAATTAAAGTCTTAAAAGTGTCCATTTTTAAATATTAGTATAACTGAGTTTTATCTTAATTAATGTTACCAGAGAAATAATTCTTAACAATGTTTAATGCAAACAGTAATAAAAATACGTTTGAAAAAAATATCACTATTAAGTATTTAAAAGAAACTTACATGTTGTATGAGTGTGACTTTGATGTGTTTCCTGTTATCAAATCTCCTTCATGTTGGTAGTTAGTACCTCCAACTGGTGCTTTCTCATTTCCCTCTTCTCTCTTATGATCCTTTTTTTCTACTTGAAGGGATCGAATTTTATCACTAAGACGAGATATCTTACTCTTCTGATCATCAATTATCAACTTCATTTCAGCCAAATCTTCCATCAATTCTTTAACATCACTTTCCAAAAATTGACATTTCATAGCATGGCCACGTATTACCTCAACATTATTCAACAAGTCTTGTTTGTACTTGATTTGACATTTTTTCAAGTTGCCGACCATGACTATCAGTTTCTTGATGTTCATTTGGCCCTTTTCTTTATTTCTCATCTGATTGTATAATTGTTGGTTGTGCCCATTGATTTCGTTGATTTTTAGGCTTAAATATTTAACGTATATCTTTTCCATATAAAGCACTTTCTGCAATTCGGGGACATGGAATGAAATTACAAAAGTTTCTGTTGAAAATATATTACAAAACTTTTCAGAAGATGTCACTCAGGGGAAACACAAAAATTTTGTTTACCAGTGTAGGAAGTTCAAATATTGTTCTCTTGACATGAAATAATAGACAGGTGGGTTTAGCACTTGATATGAGTTATTCCCTGTCACATCCTCGTTATATGAACTGTCAACATTTTCGACTAGAGATGAAGGATATTCGAAACTGTTGTTATTGGCTGTATGTAGTGTCATGGTATTCTATCCATGGGCGTGTCATCAGGGTTGCCAGATGGGATTTACAAAAGAAGGCCAAACAGGTGACAAAATCAGGCCAAAATGCGCAGAAAAAAGCCAAACTAAAAAGTGCCTCAAATAAAGCAATGCACATGCGCAGAAAGTGACAATGGGCATGCGCGTGGCCTGATGCGCATGGCAAGATGCACATCATATGCCTTTGAAGCAAACTCAAACCGAATGTTTTCATTTTTTGTCTTTAATACCAACCAAAACAACAGAATCTTCATGCTTCTTAAGACTATACAGTTTAGAGTTGATAATAATTTTGCAAAAGGAGCAAAATGCATTATCTGAACGATCTACAGCCCTTTTAACCCAAGGATTTCTCTTCATCCATTCAGATATAAACTTTCTTGCATTATCATAATATCCCCTCCATTTATTCCCTTTGCTTTCCTTGCTCAAACTTATGACTACAATAAATTTGTTAACTCACTGGACTGAGCATGGCTTAAATTGTTGTGAGACTGAAACACAAAATGGAAGAGCAAAAACAAAACGTCATCGAAAACAGGAAATGGCAGGCAAAACCAAGCCACGATTTTTAGCAAAACGTGACAGAATTATTGAAACAGCTTAATAAAGGGAAATAATAAGAAATCGAACACTTTTCCATCAAAGAACTTTTTGTTCGAATAGATGATTTTAATTTTGGACTTCCGTAGGCTAGGCTACCTTTAGTAAGGCTCGGATTGATACTATTAACTGAATCACCAGAGAGATCCTACTAAAGAAAATTACGCTAAGTGTTCCTAGTGAATTTTTCGTCTCTTGTTGAGGGTGCCACCTGTGTCATGTCCATAGTAATAGTTTCGTAACCATTAAAGTATTTATAGACCTATGATTTGTCCAACTGAAAATAAACACATATGTTGTTTAGAAAGTTACACATGATACAGTAATCTCTTAAACATTATTTTATGCAGGTAGGTATCATCACATCTTACTGTTAGTTAGTGGCACAATGGCTCAGGAAACGCCTTTTTGTGGAATAGAGAGAGGAGTAGGGTAGGATAAGATTTACCTTATCAAAGCAATCTTAAATACGCTTTGGGAACTGGTGTGAAAGACTTTTTGTAAACATCGGTCTTGTTGTTCTTTTTAAAAGACTAGAGTTTAGGGGTAGCCGTGAAATTCTCTCACTACCGAAGTTCGCCAGAAAGAACAGTTTAATGGCCACTGTTTTTCAAACAACAAGTTTACTATGAACTGTTCTTAGATGCCCTATAACATCTCTAGAAGCTGCAAGGTATTTCTCTTCTGCACTAAGAAGAGTAAAAACGTTTCTCAGAAACAGACTTAAGGAAAGTAGTTTGATTGAATAAACGATGCTGTCCGTAGAGACATAAATGGTGAGACACAACCCTTGGTTTCACACAGATATTAATGATAAATTTGTTAACAGTAAGGAAAAAAGGGTACAATCTCTGTACAGTCTTTCAGCTTGAGGTTCTATATACTGTTTAGTACTTAACTGTAGTTGTAGAGACGAAATTCGTATGTTCAAATCATCACACCCCGATGCGTTTTAGTATGACCCATATCTTGAGAAACTTCCATTTAAATTTGTTTCTTACATTTTGTGATACACTTACATTCAGGGAAAGTTGCACACAGCTTTCTTTATAAATATATAGATTGAAAGGATTGAAAGGGAACAAATTTAGATTTCTTGTTATATGTTGCAATATTTTAGCAACTAAATAGTGTGATAATAGTGTAATTTCTGGCGCTATTTCTGGAATCTCAAATGTGAAAAGTATCTATAAAAGATACGGAACTGCAAATTGTTATATAGCCGTTGATTGACGATGAGAACATTTCAAAGTTTTAGTGACCTCGAATGCTTGCTGCCAGCTAGCCTACTAAGGCAGACATGCTGGTTTTGAGTGCTGAGAAAACAGTTGTCTCTTGTCATACAGCTCATCCTCTTTCACCATCCTAGATTCTGAAAAAACCCAATTATATTGTATTCTAGTGCTAGTTATGGACCATATATAGCCACAAAACAGTCTGGCTAATCAATAAAGTGCAGAGCCCGGGCGTCAAAGGGCAATGACCCTCGATTTTGTCTGCTTGGCAGAGAAGAGAGCAATGCGGCAGACTCAACCGCCCAGTAGGACCGCCTCTTGCAGATTATGGAAACCGTCTGTCATCAATTAGAACAAATACTACATCCATTCCTTGCCAAAGGCCGAAACACTATTTAGTACCCGCCAGAAAAGTATCCGTTGTGTGAGTATACCTGTTTAAGAAACCCTGATGTGCAAGGGCAGCAGGAGTGTCTTACATTACGTCCTACTCACTTAGTTGTTGAGGTCTTTGGTTTGTAGGCTGGTCACGTATTAGAGCGATGAATGTCATGATCTATTTCGTAAGCGCGCCCTACAGCGACAATCTTTGTCATATTCAAAAATGTAAGTATCAGTCATATTGTCCGTACATATGCAATCATTTTATTACTCAAATATTTGATATTAACTTACGATGTGAACGACTGAGCGGCACTTACTAAAATATTTAATATTGACTTACGGTGTGAACGCTTAATTTTCAGTCACATCAGGCTTTAAAAAGTGGTGAAACGAAATCATGATGTTTCGTCAACTTGGTTCCCTATAGCCGTTTTGATCTGGTTTACAAAATGAAGTGAAACGTTTCCATGCCACGGTAGTTTTAAGTATACAGGTCATTTTTGAGGTCCGAAACGTTCCCTTAGATGAGACAATAAAGATATGCGCTGATGCACTGTATAGAGGTAACCTTGTCCCTCCCCAATTCCCTGAACATGTTTTTATCGAATTGATGGAAGTTGCGATACGTGGTGTTGAATTCAGCTTCAGTAATGAAATGCACCGACAACAGAACGGGGTAAGCATGGGAAGTCCCCTGGGTCCAGCATTAGCAAATATCTTTGTTGGTTTTTATGAACTTCAACTGTTTGAATCCTCCAAAAAGCCCATTGTTTATATCCGTTATGTCGATGACGCATTTGCAATATTTGAAAAGGAGTCCGAAAGCGACGAATTCCTCAAAAACTTAAACAGCTTACACCAAGCTCTAAAATTTACTTTTGAGAAGGAACACAACAACTCACTACCGTTCCTTGATGTTTTGGTCGAAAAAGATGGCACTAAATTCCGTACCAGCGTGTATAGAACACCTACATTTTCCAGCCAATATATCTCCTGGAATTCGTTCTGCCCCAAAGCACGGAAGATCAACCTCATCAAAACTTGAGTTCATCGCGCTCTCATGATTTGCTCGGATATAAAACTAGAATCGGAACTCAATTTTCTAAAGCAAAATTTTCTTTCTAATGGCTATCCCGAAGACATCGTTGACAGCACTATTTGATTTAAAAGTTCACAGTTTTCCAAAGAAAAACCCTTCGGACCTCAAAAATGTCCTGTATACTTAAAACTACCGTGGCATGGAAACGTTTCACTTCGTTTTGTAAACCAGATCAAAACGGCTATAGGGAAGTGTTTTGTCGCAGTCGCTCCACGCTTAGTTTATACAACCAAAAAAGCACTATCAACCAACCACAAAGATCGTGTGCCTTCCACAAATTCAAGCTCTGTAGTTCGAATAGGACATAAGACTGGTCCTTCTGTTCGTCGATGCCCGTCATGAGGGCTGGTTCTTTTTGTCCATCAACGCGCTCCAGTCGTGCGTAGTGGCCGGTGGCGACATACTCGGCTCCGATGCTGTCCGCATAATCAAATAGCTTGCCAAACTTCAGGTGATTGTTGCACATCACACATGGATTCGGTGTCCTTCCATGCGTGTATTCGTCGACGAAGTAGTCGATGATTTCCCCGAACTCTTCTTCAAGGTTCAGGGCATAAAATGGAATATTTAAGCGATCAGCAACTTTCCTGGCATCAGCAGCATCGGCCGCGCTGCAACATCCTTGTTTGTGGTCTTGTCTCTCCTGATAAATTGGCAACAGTGGAGACGAATCAACTGTCCCATCGATGGAACAGGCTTCGACCGCTTGTTCCCCGTGGCGCATGAAGGCACCGATGACTTCGTGACCTTGTTCCAGCAGCAAATGCGCAGCGGTACTACTGTCTACTCCGCCAGACATTGCCAGAAGAACCCTTGCCATTCGGCGTCGCCTCTATGATTCAAACGATAAAAAATCTATTCTTTCAGAAACCAGTCTGGTTTAGAAGTTCACCACAGATCAAAAAGTGAAGTAGTTGAATCTTTCGAGTGGAAGAAATTGCTGCAGTTTTTGGTTCGAACGCAGTTATTAGCGAATCCTGGCATTATGTTTCTAGTTATTTCCACCAGTTTGTCACAAGACAGTCGCAGCCGAATCCTGGCGAGCCATGTTCATGAATTGCTTGAGCAGTCCGAGGAAAAATCAACTTTGGCCGATTTGGCCGAATTGAAATTGCCACGATGCGATGCGGGCTCATGCTACGGAGAACCGGCGGTGCAGGAGATTTCGAAGCAGATCAAGAATGCGACAGGGATCGTCATCGCGACGCCGATCTACAATTACTCAATCGGCTCGGAGCTCAAGAATCTGATAGAGTTGACGGGCCAAAACTCTCTGACTCAAGCATGATTCCCATATTAAAATCAGATTATTCTTGGAAAATTAAAAAAAAAGACTGTCGCAGGCAATAAGAGGAGGCACTTCTCATAGAGGAGGAATACTTCTCACAGAGCAATTTAATTCCGCTTCTTTCGAATCAACTTGAGACAGACATCAGACAAGAATAGGAGGAGGAAAGAACTAGAGATTAATAAGCAGGAGAAGACTGAGTAACATATATGTCATATAAATATAAGCGCACAGTGACCAATTTAAAAGCCACTGAGCTTGACCTTAAAATGATTCAAACAGGAATTTTTTCGGGGAGGGGAGAGGGGGTAATAAGAGAAAAAGTTATCTAAAAAATTAAATGATAAATGCCAAGAAATTCGAGAAATTTTCAGATTTAGGGAGGGGGACAGGCATCAAATTACTTACTTTACTTACGTCTCTGGACTAGAAGCGGGTGATTAAGCGGAAACACTATTTAGTTATCAACAACTTGTGGGGTTGGAACCGTACGAATAGATCAAGTTAGTCAAAATGCACGGCTTTTCATGCGGACGCTCACACTAAAAGAAACAATAAAAGATAGCAGGGGCGTCAATTTAGGGTGGGAGCATTTGCCCCATAGATTCCCCCCCCTATATTTTAAAAATACTTTTGTTGGTATCCCCCCCCCCTCGCTGTTCCGCACCAATCCCTACCTCTTAACACATATATCATTCCCCC
>JAAAKM020073195.1:161800381-161847283 GCA_010016025.2 Alatinidae sp. Z8VKAUB7J3 | reverse complement strand
TGTAATTCGCCACGAATACACAGGGTTCAAGGCCCTCTAAAACATCATAAAAAGTGCAAAGAAAAGCAGTTCTAGAGAAAATCTAGCACTTTTTTTTGCCTTAAAGCAAGGATTCTGTCAAAGTGTAACAGATTCTTTATTTCCGCTATTCATACAAAGATATACTGGTAAGGTGAGTTTTTGAGACTTTTTTTTTTGAGAGTTTTTGAGCCTAACGAATTGTCCATACCCTGCTGATTTCCAACCATGGAATAAATTTGGTCACTGCACGTCCGATCCAACGCGTCAGATAACCCGTTGCCACGCCTGCACCCAGCAAACCGATAAATTCCGTAATCATACGTTTATCCCAGCGCTGACCGTATAAAGCCGCTAAACTGTGCAACAACTTAGCCTGGACCGCTGAAACGGCTACCAGATCAACGACCGGCAACGCACCGAGTCCAGAGGCCGTTGTCGAATAACCGACAATATGTTGATGTGCCGCATGCGCAAAAACATCATGCACATGTTCATCACGGGTCAACAGATTTTCCAGTCCCAGCGACGACAACGTTTCAATCGCCCGCCACAAGGCTTCAAGGCCATAATCAGGTGGATCGTAACCGTCCTCAGGCAATGTCAAATCTATCGCGACCCAGTGAATTGGTGCATGGCCGGGCAAATCCTCAGCCGCTTCACGCTGCGTCAATAAAGCACGTTTCAAATCGGTTGAAACCGTATCCGGCAGCGGAACACGATCGTACGGCCAGGGTTGTACATGCTGCCCGCCGGGCAGATAACATTCATGCAGCCCTGTTTGCACCAGTAACACCGGCCATTCAGGATGACGTGATCGAACCGTATGCAGTACATCAAACACCGCTTGCTGTTTGACATCCGCCACCTTCATCACAGCGATCACTAAATGTGCCTTCGATTCGCAATACTGTATATCGTCTGTAGGATCGTAAGCCACCTCGCCAAGGCCACGCGTATCGAGGAACCTAACCACTGGGCTGTCAGCTGGAAAATCATAAAAACGTGACTGGCGCGTACAAGGTTGAAAACCATTGCCGATTTCAGCCGCTTCACTGCCAAGCTTGAAGAGAGTTGTAAGAGTTGCTGTGGATATGGTATCGAAAATAAACAGATTTACGCTTGAATGGATAAAGAATAATTTTTTCCAAATATCAGAAGGAAGGAAGACCAAAAATTAGCCAAAATAAATGGTCTTGAATGAAAGGTTGATATTGCTTTTTACTTTCAGTGAAAAAAAAAAAACAGTTTTTATTAATTTAATAGCACATTCAAGTTCCAACAGAGTAAAAGACTCTATTTGTAAAAAATGCGCCAAGAGCAACCCGCAATATTATCTAAACGTTTGCCTACATAACAATCAAAGAGAATCTTAAAATGTCTTGAAAAACGTCTTGTCGGTGAAATTGGTTGCTAGGGGCCCCCAATGGAATTGGATGCTAGGACTTCCATGGAATTGGTCGCTTTGGGACCCTGCTAGAGCTGCTCGCTAGGGCCCCAGTTGAATTGGATGCTAGGGCCCTCGTCGGTTAGGTTAGGGACCCAATGAAATCGGATGCTAGGGCCCCGTTCGAACTGGGCTCCTCCAGTGAAATTGGAGGCTAAGGCCCAAAATGGAAGTGGCTGCTAGGGCCCCATTGGAATCGGTGGCTAGGGTCCCGTTGGAATTGAACACTAGGTGCCTGGTGGAATTGATCGCTAGGGATTCCATTGGAATTGGTTGCTAGGGGATGCTTCAGGAATTACTCGCTAGGACCCCATTTATGAATGCTAGGGCTCCGGTGGTTAGGTTAGGTGGCCAGTGAAATTAGGGCCCCGATGGAACTGTATGCTAGAGGCCCATTCTGATTGGCTGCAAGGGCCCCCAGTGGTTAGGTTAGAGGTCGGATGAAATCACATGCTACGGCCCCCGATGGAATTGGATGCTAGGGCCCCGGTGGTTAGGTTAGGGGGTTCGGTAAAACTGAATGCTAGGGCCACGATGGAATTGTTTGCTAGGGCCCCCCGGTGGTTAGTTTTGGGGCCCGGTGAAATTGAATGCTAGGGATCTATTGGAATTGGTTTCTAGGTCCCCCGGTGGTTAGGTTAGGCACATGATGGAATTGGAAGCTATAGCCCTCGATGGAATTGGATGCTAGGACCCGGGTGGGTAGGTTAGGAGACCGATTAAAATTGGATGTTAAGGGTTGAGCGACAGGCTTCCTATTTGTCACTGTAAAAAGGCCAATAACTGGGTCTTTCCATCTTTCTATGCTTTATTCTTAATTACACACAAGAAGAGGGAATAACCCCTCCCCCCTCGTATAGAAGATCATAAGATCTTATCCCAATAAAATCAAGTCTATGTGTTCCTTTGGATGCATATTGGTCTTACATATATATAAAAAATAATAATAATAATAAAGAATTAGATAAACATCTTTATACTTGCTCTTCTTCTGCGATTCGTTTGAACATTCCCTTCGAGGATTCTAACAATGTAACTTTTTTGTGTCTATACCATCTCCCCCGTAAAAAATCATCAAATCCTCTTTCTGAAGGGCGGGACATGCCTGTTGAAATTAATAAATTTGAATATAAATTTTACGGGTAAAGAGTTGAAATTTTACTAGTAAAGAAATATTTTTCCGCGTCTTAAATAAAGTCGAAGCTAATCAAAGTCCCTTTGTGGAAAGCAGGATTGGGCAGTTATTTTTTCGTTTCATTATTCTTTCACGTGCACACTTTATTCACACTACCTTCAAGGCTAGCTGAAATGCTTTCACTATTTCGTAGTGTCAAAGCAAGCTGCAAAAAAACTAGATTGAAACTAAAAGAAAAAGGCTGAAGAAGAACATAACATACAGCTAGCAGAAGAATAAAGGCTAAAAAAGTAAGAAGAAAAGAAAGGCTAAGAGAGCTGGAACAAAAATTTAATACGAAAAGAAATATAGTCGTGATAAGAGTAAAACTGTTGAAATGCTCTTGCTCGTAACGCTTTTTTTGTGATATTATTTGCTGTGATGATGTTGTGAATCGCTCTCTTTGTCGCTTCAGGGTTAACTGAATAGTGTCTTGTTACTTATCGTTTTATCTGCTTTTGATACTGTCTTAAATTTTGTCTTTCTTTTTTAAATTTATCTAAGTTTAGCTTGGTGAAGAAACATTCATAAGAAAGCGTCCAAAGTAGGTGTCAGTTTTTTGTTTTCGGTCGTTTATTCCGATCTCTTATCAAAGGTACACACGTCATGACAAGGTCGCCCAATCAATTCTGAATAGTTTGCCCACATCAAATAAAATAAAATTTCTAATGAGCGAAATAGGGTGACCCTTTATGATATTGACCGGCTTTAACATACATCAAATTTATAAGAAACATTCCCATTGATACAGGGACAAAGACAAGGATGCCTTAGGGCGTTGTCTCCCAAAATCCTTAGTTTTCTTAGATTTCATTTTCTCGAAAAAATTGGCATCCTCGGATATTCTAGCCTAAAAAACGATCTAGATAGGTCACAAGTTCGAGATGATTTGTTAAGAGCCTTTATTTTAGAAAAAAATTCTGTGAGTGAATTCATTTTTATATACATCAGTATTGCAAAGACGTTGTCACACTTGTTACACTTGTATGGAAAAATTGAAGATTTTCGTGTATGGAAAAGTTTACATTAAATTCTTTAAAGAGGGAGAAACTGGTAACTGGAAAAATATTTGCATATATTTTGACAAGGGATTACAACAATTCAAAACCTTAAATCCTTAAAAATCCTAAGATTCAAATCCTTAAAAAAGAAAAGCAAAAGTTCCAAGATTAATATATATCATTATTAGAAATCAGAATAGCTTCAATAATCAAATAATTTTAAAAAGGCATATGTAAGAAATGACATTAAACCGCGTAAAGAGCAAACAACTTTGTTTCAGTATGAAACAAAGACAGCAAATTGTCTGCGGTTAGAAGACAAGCGACAATCAGAATCTCTACATAGAAGCCTGCCGCGTGTCAAGTGCCGGGGCCCGGCGGCTGGTAATTTCAAAAATATTTGTATATATTTAAGAAGGGATTACAACAATTCAAAAACCTTAAAAAAGAAAACCAAAAGTTTTACGCTTATTAGGTAGCGTTGTTAGAAATCGGACTTGCTTTAATAATCAAATACATCATGGCTTAACTACAAATCTCACCCTACAAAGTGTGAGATTTCAAGTTCAAGTTTCGCACTCAGGACTTTTTTTGAAAATGGTGTGAAAGCAAGCAGGACATGGGCAGGCCACTTTCTTCAGCAGTAGTGTTCTCCCCATTATCAACTAAAACAACAACTGTGAAACAAGAATATCATGTCAAGTTATGAAAGTTATCTTGAGAACCAGAGAGAGCTGGAAAAAAAGAGTGAAGAAGAACGATAGAAGCTTGCAGAAAAAAAGCAAACGCTCGCTGAACTTTTTTCCAGCAATCAAAGAATAGAGGCTCTTGGAAAGCCATTACAAAAAAAAATCCAGTGGGTACAAGGAGTAAGCTACTGACCAGATGCTCGAAGAAGCCAGAAATTAGCTTACAATGGACATTGAGAAGAAAGACTTGATTGAAATTCAGCTTGTCCAAACCGTGCTGGATGGGTCACTTTTGTTGCACACCGAAGAGAAAAAAGAATCAGCATATGTTGAAAGTACTTGACAACTTATATGCAGAAGTAAATCTGCACTTGAGAAGGTTCAAACGAAGCAAAGCTAAAGCAAAAAAAAACACAGCCAAAAAGCAAACAAATGATTTTGAAATGCTGTGGTCTTGTGAGGATTTTCTGGCCGTTAGTCGAAGAAGTTACTAGTATATTTTTCGAATTTTGTATCTTTATAGTCAAAAATGAATAAAAAAAGAAACGCGAGAATAAACATATGGAAAGCCAAGGGGTCGGATCATCTTGATATTACCCATGTCTTTCCAGAAGATGATGACGCTACATTGCCGACACTCCTAGTTTTAGACATATGAGAGATGGTTTTGAACACCGAGTATAATGTTGATGGGGTATTTATAGAGTAAGCGACAGTTGGGCCAAGTCTCTTGGTTCGGTCTGCAGTGTCAGGAAGGTTCTGATTTCCGAAAAAGTTCCTAAAGTCCCTAATTTTGACCCCTTGCTTAAAAAAAAAAAAACTAGCTTGAATGAAAAGCTGTGTGACATTGTGTATGGATGGTGCTTAAAGGTTTTAAAAAGGTTTCAATTGAGTGTAAGTTCACTCGTTGTGAACTTCGCCGAGAGGCTTTGGTGCTATGAACCTCCCTGATGAACTTAAAGATGTTCTTAATCCCAATGTTAAATTTATGAACTTCACAAAAACTAGGCTAAAAAATCTTGTCACTTTAAAATTTTATGCCAGGAAATGAAGAGTCTCCATGATAAATTATTGCTACATACTGACGTTGGATGGCTTTCTCAGGGAAATGTTGTTTCCGATGTATTTGAACTCCACAGAAATCATATTTTCTTTTTACCGAACATAAATTCCATATCTCTTCTGTATTTACTGATTTTGATTGGCTCTAGAAGGTGGCTTATTCAAATGATATTTTTGGAAAGCTCAACATCTGGAATTTATCCATGCAGGGCAGTGTTTCTGATATTCTTGTGTTGAAAAGAAAACTGATGCAATGGCGAAAAAGATCACTCTGTGGGAAAAACAAACAGAAAATAACAATTGCGAGCCGTTTGAAACATTTTTTGACATTTTTGCAAGATAATGAGAAAACATGTCTGATTTCACTCAACTCAAGACTCAAATGATCCAGCATTTGAACGCATTGAAGAGAGTACTTTCCACCTTTGGAGAAACAGTTATAGTTAGATTGGCTACCTGACCCCTCTAATGCTTATACTGCGGACGGTAGCCTTACTACCTTTCGAAAGGGGCAACTCATTGAAGTCTCATGTGATCCCACGCTGAAAAATAAATAATTGGGAAGGAATACAAAGAACTGTTAAGCACTGCCGTTAATTTTTTTTTAGGGTTTTCCACCACTGGTTTATGTGAAAAGGTTTAACCAAAAAAAAAAAGGTTTAAAAGGTTAACTCAAGTTTAACCTACCTTAAAAGTAAATCAAGAAAACTAAACGTTGATATGAAATGACGATGACCTTGATAGGAAACCTGGAAAGCAGAAGATAGGCACTAAATCCTTACTGGCTGACAAAATTGACACGTGACACGCCTTAAACCAATCAAATGGAACCGACAACCAACCGGGAAATTTGAAATGTCAGATTTTAGGCCACTTTTTTGGATTTTAGGCCGCTTTTGGACGATTTTACCACCCTTCACCAAAATATAAATCGAAAGAAGGAGCATGAAGATTTTCAAAAAATTTCTTCACAGGCCTGTTCCCAATACTCTAATACACAGTTAATCATCGTCGCTACAAATTATTTCCAAATTTGGAGAAATGCCAACGTTTTGAATTTGACCTCATTGACCTCACTGTGGCTTGCCATAGTAAAGATCTCAGTAATGGCTGAAACGTATGCATATGGAGAATAGATACTTTGCTTCGAAGGTCTTATTCTGTGTGTTTAAGTATCTCCAAAACTCTTCAAAAGATGTCAAATTTAGAGCAGTATCTGGAGTTTTTTTCAGTTTTGAATTAACATAGATACATCAAAGAATTGATCCTGAGGGGTAGGATGAACAACAGGAAAAGTGAACTTTACGGGCCTAACAAAACACCGCACCGTCGTTATAAATTAGAGACGAATTTAACAGGTACTTACTTTTCTATCTCGCAAGAAGAGGACCACAAACTGAAAATGTGAACATACAATTCCAATTAACTTTGAATCAATAACAAATAATGACTTTGCTCAAGAATGGCAAGAGCTGTAACATCCAACGTGGACGTGGCCAGAACAAACGATTTCGTGATGTCCTCTTCGATAACCAAACCCTTGCTCCCAATACTTTATCCAACTCTGCTGTCATCGTTATGAGATCGTAAGAATGGGAATCGGCAATTACATTGGCCAAAAACCTCTTATAAATTCATCAATCGTGTGCCTTGCTTTTGGCGCAAGAAATGGCTATCGTTTCGTGCTCAGTGAAGCATTATTTTCTAGTCTATTAATATAGTTATTCGGTTTTAGGTAAACTATATTAATATAGTTTAAGAACAACTAACATAGCTACGGCAGCTGGCATTTGTGCAAGAATTTTAGTCAGGAAGTTTTCTGAAGAAAATTCACTAGAAAATACACATGCAGAAAACAAATTTACTCTCTTCAATCAAATTCAACGTAAAACCAAACAAAAGATAACAAATTAGGGCATATTGAAACAGCCTAGCCTATATCATTATATTAACTCCACCTGGTGTGTTGGACTAAAACCAAAATTTAAGAAAAAATTCAAGAAAAATGCAGAAAAGAGACTCCTTAGAATTCCTATCGACTCACAAACACCAATGGCACATTTTTACCTAGCTCATAAACAGGAAATTATCTCAACTCCGATTTCACCGACTATAGAAACGAATGTTCCAACATTAATTTGAAACAGAAGTAAACCAATTTGCCAGAAGCAAAGAATAATTAAAGCCAAATCTCTCCTTGGAAAGAATATGATGAGGAACCGGGCTGTTGGTGTAATACGATGTAAAATCCAGCTACCGATTAATATTGGGGACGTAAAATTTGGCTGCCGACTTAAAATAAGACTTTTTTCAGAAGGCAGTTAAACTTCTGGCAGTATAACTGTTATAAAAAACAAAAAAATCGTTACTATTTAAGAATACAAATATAAAATTAGTTATCTTATTTATGTTTCAAAAGGGAAACATAGTGAACGAGCCAAACATGGCTTGCCGATTTAAGCCCTATATCGAGGGGAGTAAAAAATTAGCTAGGAAAAAATCCTAGCAATCACTTATTATGGACATTGAAAATACTATCTTAAATAGTCCTTCCCTGGATTTCTATTTTTTTAAAACTTGTTTAATACTGATGGCTTCATCAAATAGTTCGTGGTAACGAACTGTAGTAAGGAGCGACCCGGCTCAATAGAAAACGAAACTCTAAAAAAACGTTCTGAAGTTAACATCTGTGTCGACAAGTTGAGGCTATGTGAAAAAACTCAGTTTTCGCTTTTGAAATAGTTTGGGTGTTTATGGTGATCTCCATATGGAGACCACTTTATGGAGACCTTCTCCATAAAGTGGGCTTTATATGGAGGTCTCATATAAGCTTTTGCTTGAAGTGAGCCACTTTGTCAATTCCATCCTTTCTGAAATGGTGTTTGATAATCCCTTTGAAAATAAGGTTTACGGAAAACATATTTTTCTTGTAATTTAATGAGGCTGCTTTCTTCTGCCTTGATCTCCACGATAGCTTTTCTTCTTTGACTACTCTTTGGTTGAATATAGAAATGTCATAAAAACAAATCCTTTCCCGTGAGACTAGGTGTGGGAATTCTTTATAGTAACTGGATTCTCTAAGACACAACTGACCTCTACGAAGTCAGTTGTGGATCAGAAGGGTCAAGTTTTCATATTTACCAGTACGCATGCGCCAGGCCACCATACTCTGAGCATTGGGGGTGTCCTTGTTGAAGTAGAGGCTATAGTTATCATTTTCATCTGTAACATGTTTCACGTAACATCATTAAAACATCATTAAAGGGTTACCAAATGTTGCACTTTTTTATTTTTGTCGCGCTTTTTCGGTCATTGTCGTACCGCAGTACGTACGACACAAAAAACGACCCTTTTCGATGAAAAGCCAGAAAGTGTCGCTCAAAGGTGCTATGGTTTCTTTGTCTATTAGAAAATTGAATCTAATATGTGGAAGAAAAAAGAAATTGCCAACATCGACCTTTCTGTGTTGGTAGTGTGAATAAAATATAGCATCATCTCTAATTTGTTGATGATATGCCAGTTCAAGCAATTTGATCAAATGATAAAGAATAAAGAAACTTTGCCGAGAAGAAAAAAACCTGAACGTTTGAAATTTAGGTTAATTACTGCTCAGTGAATTTGGTCCATTTTAACCTCGCGATCAGTCATGGATGAAACACGGCAAACACTAGGATCGAGAGTGGATGCCGATCACCGATCAATCCATTGCAAGACCCTCCTGGAGCTAACCATGCTACCGTATTTTCAATTCCACGATGAACCAACGTTTTGTAACGTGAAAAAAGTGAAAGTATCTACAATTTCATAATAAAAAGGCTAATATTTCAAGACTGTATCATTAGAACACATAACGCCTCGCTTACAAGACAAAGCGTTGTTCGAGTCTGGACAATGAAAGCGATGATAAGCGATAAGTCAGTTTAAGCTGAAAAATTGGATGATACGCATGTGTTAGGCACGATAAATCTATATCATTCAAACAATTTAATGCAATATTCGAATTAATCTTAGTTTATTTGTTTTTCGTCTGGCAATTTACTTCGCCAACGTTTTTCTTCTGGCAATTTACTTCGCGGATGATGTTTTCTCTTCCAAGAAACCTTTCAATTATTTCAAGTTTACCATCAGTTGTATGGGATACCCGCCTAATTCTACCAGCTTTCCCATTGAAATTTACATAAAAACATCTTTCTATGGAGGCACCAATGATGATAAAAATGATAAAAGTACTCTTCATAATATTTTTCTTCCTCAGACTCTTCATTTGGAATTATTTTATTGAGGGTTTCTTCTTTTGCGGAATGGACTATTCATGCCGTATTAGGCAATTTGCGTATATCACTGTGGCGATCTTACATAGAAAATGGAAAACATCTTGGGGATACAGATGATCGTGACTAAGTGTGAAACAAAGCTTGTTCAACGATGATAATAACAACGATAAAATAATACGTAAAAACTCTCTTCGTGTACAGGAGAAAAGGAGTGGAATTTCTAGTGAAAGTTGGGATTTTTCTTTTTCTTAAGAATTTCGTCGTACTCTGAGCAAAAGGGTTTATATTACATTTCTTATTTGACAAGAGAGAAGAAAAAGGCTCTTTCTCCTTTCAAAAAAAAAAAAAAAAAACGGGAAAGGATGCAACGGAAAACCGCTGCACCCCTTTGGAGAGATGTTCGAACTCTCATGCAACTCCTCTCAAACCCTTGTGAAATATGGGCTTCCGAGCGTTTGGAGCGCAAGAGAACGGTGCTGAAACTGACGTTTTTGGAGGAATTGGCTTATAGCCGGAATGAGGGACTTCGAACCCCGCAACTGACTGTTCCCTTTACGCTTTTCGGGAATATAGCAGATTTAGAGAAAATGGCGGAGAGGAAGGGATTCGAACCCCCGATACGGTTGCCCGTATGCCGCATTTCGAGTGCGGTGCTTTCAACCACTCAGCCACCTCTCCGGTGCGTGGTCGCGCCGATGCGCGTTGCGGGCGCTGTCTTAACCACTCCGCGCGGCGGAAATCAAGTCGAAAGTGCGGCGCCGACCTTGACTTGCGACAGCCATTCCCTTATTCCCCGCCTGTCCATGGCGTAAGGCAACTTGCGCCATCTGTTTTTGTTGGAAGCCACTTCCTCGAAAAGCCGGACGAAGACCGTCGCCAGAAGCCGACAGGCCTCGAAGCGACACCCATTGCAACCGACTGACAAAAAGACGGCTGGACGGGATCTCCCGTGACAGGCCGGACGGAACATCGAAAGGCAAAAAACATGTTCGCAGTCATCAAAACAGGCGGAAAGCAGTACTCTGTTGCCGCCGACGACCTGCTGAAGGTCGAAAAGATCGCCGGCGATGCCGGTGACATGGTCGAATTCAACGAAGTTCTGATGGTCGGCGAAGGCGCCGACGCCAAGATCGGCACGCCCTTCGTCGAGGGCGCCCTGGTCACGGCCGAAGTGGTCGAGCAGGGTCGCGCCCGCAAGGTCATCGCCTTCAAGAAGCGTCGCCGCCAGAACTCCAAGCGCACCCGCGGTCACCGCCAGCACCAGACGCTGGTCCGGATTTCCGAAATCCTGACCGACGGCGCCAAGCCGAAGAAGAAGGCAGCCGCGCCGTATTACGATAACACCCCTAAGGTTTTTTTTTAGGTTTCACTTGTTTGTAGAATTTATTTTTTATTTATGCAACGATGAATTGCTGCTTTATTGATATTCAAAAAAGTAGCGATTCAATATTTTGTTAATTTATATGTATTTTTCTTTGTTAATAGGAGTTTTCTATTCTTTTTTTATAAGGGATCTATCTTGGTCGAGCGAAGCCATTGAAGATTTTGGTCTGTTATCTTTATGTGCCCAGTGGAAAGAATTACGATTAAAAGTCTTGAAGCATAGATCTGTTACCGGTCGCCCAACTCCAATACCTGTTGTGAAGCTAGTCAACCCTGAAGGAGAAAAGGTGTCATTTATTTTTTACTTTAATGTAGGCAATGGCATTGCCACTCGCAGGTTTTTTTGGGGCTACTTAGGGTGGGGAAACAGTGCTACTATCGTATGAAAGGCCTACTTTCTAAATATGTACCGCTCGCGACGTTCTGCATTGCTCATGCTGGTACAGAAATTCTTTTCAACATGAAAATATTGTCCAATTCACATAGGAAATAGTCAATTTTTCTTTCCAATATCTCTAGGGACTAGAGCATAGGCACAGTCAACAAGTATATTAAGTATCCATATGAAAGCACTGTCTACTGGACAGCCGCATTCCGGACAAACAATTTTTTAGGTTTCAAATCAAACAGTAGTGCCAGGCAAATGAAACTTTCAGGAATTGGCACAAATATAAAGTCATAAAAATATATGAAAGCTTCATTCACCTAGCTTTAGAATATTGGGGAAAGCTTGTCTGGATAGTGACTATAATGCACAGGAACAGATAAAACAAGGGCATTTGGTGTTTCTCCCTGTATTCACAAGTCAGGTCCTACAGGTTAGATAAGGAGGGGGTCGTGAACACAAAAATATGCATTGTAGACCATCGTTTTTCAGGGAGGAGTTCCTTTGGGGGAACTTGACCTCTTATCTCATTTTATATGATGCATTTTTCCGTATCTGCTCAGGAAAGGGCAAACAAATTTACCCAGTCGATTGTAAAAATGTAACTAAGGGCTTTAAAGCCTAGTAAACTCTATATCAGCATCAAAATCATTGAAATTTTACTTAAAATTTTTTGGATGATTTCTAGGAAGTTTATTTTCACATTGCAGAGGAGGATGGTGCAAATATGGAATTGAAGGATTTTTTTTTAATCTGTTCAGGAATAGGCAAATGAACTTACACAATTGAATGTACAAATGAAAGATAAGAGCTTTATAGCCTAGTGAATTCTATTTCAACCTCAAAACCATTGAAAGTCCGCTTGAAATTTTTCAGACGATCTCTGAGACTCATTTTCACAGGAATATGGTGCAAACATAGAACTGACGCATTCTTTTCCTGTCAGCTCCAGAAAGCGCAAACGAATTTACACAATCGAATGTGCAAATACAACGTAAGAACTTAAAAGCTTAGTAAATTCTGTTTCAGCCTCAAAACCATTGAAAATTTGCTTAATTTTTTTCAAACGATTTACATTGACTCGGTGGTATAGTTGGAATTTTAATTTTATACCTTCAGATCTACCGCTAGTAACATCAAATTTTACATGTGCAAATATACCATTTAGAATGATAATTTCGAAACTGAAAAACAGATTTCGCGCAAATACAGATTTGGTAACCATGCATTGACTGATAAAAACTGCTAATTTCAAGTTAGTCTTTTTGTGGCATGAACAAAGAAAATAACTAATGGTTTTTCTGCTTTAAATCTAACAAAAATAAAAAGGCTTTAGCAAATTTACTTACCTGCAGTAAATTATAGAAATAGTATCACCTTTGTTTAAGAAATTGACCCTTGTTGATAGTTAAATAATAAACAAAACAAGTTTTTTCAACCGAAAGTAAGGAGCTACATAAAAACTTAAAACGAGCAGAAATTATTACGTATATGAGGGGGGTTGCTCTTCCTTAACAAGCGATATACCTAACCGCATTGTGAATTTTCGGGTCGCTACCCTTCCTGAACTCGTAGTTCAGTTTAGTTTGTTATATTTTGTGCCGTCACTTTGAGAAAAATCGTATTTCACAATTGTAAATTACCAGGAATTATATTAATTACTTTATTATCGACGGTGTATAAAAGGGTACGTAATCACCGAATCACTAGGCCTAAGCGAATATTTCTCCACCTCTTTATTGTCTTAGATAGCCTGGGATGAATTAGATAGGCCTATCAGAATTTTTAAAATTACGAGCTAATCCAATAAAAACTAGCGAAAGGTGCTTTCATGTTTTTTGGAGTAAGGATACAGACAAGGCAATTGTTGCATTATTGACAATAGTTTTTTCTTACCTCTTTCAATAGCTAGTGTTTGAGCAGCCGCAGTAGCTTTTTAGCATGATTCTCATAATACCCATACCATTGAATTAATTTCCCTAATTTACTTAAAATATTGAGCATATTACATGTTGATAGTAAGGATTGATTTAGTACCCTTGGGTAGGCTATCTATTTAGCAAATATGATGTTTTGTATATATTTATCAGACAGCAAATGGATGGAACTTTGGTGAACATAATTTGTTGTTTTTCAGTAGGGGGAAGGGGGTTTGAACTCCCCTCCGAGCTAGTTCTTCCACTTGTAAAAACGTAACCAAAGTGTATATAAACGAGTTTTTGATGCGTTTAAAAAATAAAATTGTACCACCCTCCTGAAAATAAATCCTGGGTACGAATGGCGAATCTTCGCTCTAACAGGAAATGGCTTTCATAAAACAGGAAATGGCTTTCTGTCTCAATAAAGCTTTCAAGATTTAACCTGTGCCCATAATTACGCTCCAGGAAGGCGGTACCTCTGGCATTTTCCATCTAGCAACTTTCACAAAGTTGGAAAAGTTTTGGGGCAGTCTAGTATAACACACAAATGTTCTAACTAAAAAAGGAATGCAAAGGCGAAAGAAATCCATTAAATGGATGTAACTAGGAATTACCTTCCTAAATCGGACACGGGCTCTTCATTTTTATCTATTTGTTTTGCCTAAAATCAATCCAAATAGTTATGCAAAAATTACATTCCGCATCACAGGTTTTTTCAAGAAGTGCCAACATGACAGTAAAGGTAATATACTAGCAAAAAGTATTATAGTCTCCATTGGAAATTTTTGAAACACATGTAAAACCACGCAAGCAAAATAATTCTTCATGACCCCGCCTTCGCGCACGCGCAACGACAAATATTTCCGAGGGAAGACCAAGTAGCAACTGAAACTATGGCTCTGAAGTATATGCTCAAGAGTCTAATTACGTGTGATGAAATAAATGTCATGTTTGGATAAAGATTTCGCTAATGGTATATGCTGTGGCGTACGCAAGTGGCAATGACTTGCTACTATTGCTTACTTTCTCCTTTCTTTTTTGTTAAATTTAAGCACAGTATAATCCTTTATTTATTCTTTTGTTAACTATCCCAGTATTTCTTACGCTATTTTATTTGATGTAGATTTTTTTTTCTTTCATCCTAAGTTGTCCTTTCCTTTTCCTATCCTTTCCTTTTATGTAAGGTTATCCTCCGCACTACCTATTCCTGATGGACCCAGGACATCCCTGCTTGAGTTAGATATTTATGGTATTGTAGTAGTGTTACTACTGCTAACTACTCTTTGAAGAATCAAGCTGTACTGAGAGACGGTACAGTCTTTTAATGGGGAGGGGGGCTGCAGAGTGGAACCTGTCCCCTAGATTTTGGAAAATATCTTTTTGAGGTATTCTCATTGCAAAAATACTACTACAGATATCTCCCTTAGATACTAGAAAATACATCTCCCCCCTCTCCTTCCTGGAATTTCGTCAACTGACGCTAATTCTGTTTAAGTTTGTTCCTTCAATCTATTCCCACCCATTTGGGGACAAGTTTTTTTTTTCGTCCCCGGGTAACACTAAACTTGGTGAAACTTACATATTTAAAATTAAAACACTAAAATACAATTCTTTTGATGTAACTATTGGTATCAAAACTCCATTTTTTAGAGTTTTGAGCCGAGTCGCTCCTTACTACAGTTCGTTACCACGAACTGTTTGACAATGGTCTAAGAATGAAGTCTTAACTAGTTTTTCATGTAGTCAGGAAACTAAAAAAGTGAATTGAGAAACTGACTTGTATTATTCAATGAGTTCCATGTTTATGGTTTGTTCACCCAAGCAATTTTTCCTAGTAAAAACATTTTTTTTTGAAATAAGATTAATTAAAATAGCTCCAATACCAGGGCAGTGCATTCCATTATCGAAGAAATAGGCCTCAAATCAACAGCCATGACATTGCAGTTTCAATTGAAAAGTTTGCTTCCCCAACAAGTTGAAAAAGTTGGTTTCCCATTAATCTTATAGAATTGTCGGATTTTTTAGTACCTCAGTGAGTTTTATTCCATACGGTGGGCCTTAGGGTGAAGCGAGTGTTTTTAAAAACCCACAATTAACATTTTATCAATTTGGTTTGATTTTCTGAGAAGAAATATTTGCTTGATGGCACTATATAGCTCCCAAAACTGGTATTAAGCCGATCGTTTGTCAAAAGTTAAAGAAGTGCGTCCACATTATTTTTCTAAACTTGTCTAATGTTTTAGTACTCCAGAGAGTTGTAGTCCATAAGGAAGGCTCTATGGCGATGCAAGGATTTCCTTAATACCACAAGCCAACATCTTCATCCATGGGCTTAAATTTTCTGTAAAGAAATATATACTTGGCAGCAATACATAGTTCCCAGAACTGGAATTGAGCCAACCGTCTATCATAGCATAGCATAGTACTGCCACCGTTTACCAAGGTTAGTGAGGAGGAAAATGGTCTTGATAAACTAGTAGTTAAAATTCCCACTTCTCCACCATATTTGATATCTTATATTGAAACAAGGAAAAATCTTAGATAAATGCGGTTTTCAGGTAGAAATGAACCTGAAATGAATCCAGGGGATTCAATAATGTCTTTTCTACTTTAAATTCTCCAAAGGAAATCATACTTTCAATTAATCGGCCTGATTCAATAGGAAAAATATAAGTTTAAATACTTATCTGTTTTTTTTCTTTTAGCCGATCGCCTGCCCGTTGTTGTTTTTGTTCATGGTGAATCTTTTTCGTGGAACAGTGGAAGCAGCTATAATGGAACAACATTGGCAAGCTACACGAATTCCATAGTTGTCACGTTAAATTTTCGTATTGGAATTTTTGGTGAGTTTTGTTTTTCATTAGAGTTGGATTATAATTATTGAATCAGTGCATACATGGCAGGATATTTGTTAAATAGAATGGTTATTATCGTTAATCCGGCTGGATGACTGTTCCCAGTCCTGCACTCGCAACCCTATTTTTGAAAAGGGCCAAACATATCAGAGATATTACGACTTTAAAAAGGTCGAAATCTAGAAAAGAATCGGAGGGATGGCTAACATTCGATCATTCCTTAACATTTCGCCTAACGTGCCCAGTTTCAACTTTATGCTCTGGGCCATTATTTAGACATGACTAATACGCCCTTTTGACAAACTTAATCCTCTAAGCCGTTTTACAGACCAGGGATTAAACATACCCCTTTTTCTAATAATGAACCTCATATTATATAAACAATGTGAAGCTCTTATATCTCACATCCCACGTCCCAGGGACTGTAGGGGGCTATGTTTTCCCAGGAGGCACAGACATTTCACGCTTAGACTGTTTTGAACAAGATGGCGAAATCAAATTTTCATCGGAAGTCTTTGGGATGGGGGGATGAAGCCATCCAAACAGAGCATGGGATTGGTGCTGATTGCCCTTTGACCCCTTTGGAGAGTCGTTCTTGACTGGGGAACTGGATGCATTTAGGGTCTTTTGATTCATTTCAAAATACTCCTGGGGGTTGAAATCCTTTATTCATTTTTCGCCAAACAGCATAACCTGCATTCCCTTCAACACCACAACAGTTCATCTTTCTTTGTGCCAAATCCCAAGCTTCTGTTATAGCCAGACTGCGTGGATTCTGTGTTTGGTTATTATAAGCTTCAGGCACTGATGCCAATAACCGTGCAGTGAGAATTTCCTTAACTTTGTCACGGAATGCATATGCCAAAATTCCACCAACCAACATTGTAATAAAAATGCCAAACATCAGAATAAAGTAAGTTAACAATAAACATTTGACTTCTTTCACAGCGCCCATGCAGCCTAAAAACGATATAACAGACACGATTGATCCAGTTATAACTAATATAACTGCCGATGCTTTGTACAGATTGGTTCCGACCAGTGTTTCCAGATAGGCATGCTCAACTAATGTCCAGATTCCGACAGCGAGAACGGCAATCCCTCCGAAAAGGATTAGGAAATTGGAGAGGAACATAGTGTATTTGATGCATTTCCCGCATCCTTCCAGCTCGGTCCCGTGACCCATCCTTAGCTGAAAGAGACGAACCAAATTCGTTTTTTGACGTTACCCTGTTGAAAGTCAGTATTAATGTGTCATAGCCTACAAACGTGACTTTCAAGGCTCACTGAAGGCATTTTGAGTCCATTCTAGAGACGGAAAAGGAAACAGAGGCCAGACAGTGGCAGTTCTGGGCTCTCTTGCGCTCGGGGAAAAATCTTGATTAGCCCCCCCCCCCCCCTGTCTCCCACAAAATTTTGAGGTCAATTAAAAAGAAAAGATTATTTAAAAAATTTTCAATATATTAATCAATTAATAATTATTTTTTGTATTATTTTTATTTTGTTAATTAATTAATAATTTACTACTTGATTTCATTTATTAACTGTGGCCTCTTTTTTATTAATAAAATTTCAAAATTACAAAATGATTATAGTCATTAAATTATTTCTTTGAAATTTTGCACCCTTTTGCGTTAAACATACAAGCTGGTTAAACCAAAGCTGTCATTGGTTAAACCAGCTGGTTGACGCGAAAAAAGGCCTATTGTGGGTGTTGCCCATGGCAATGTATTGACCGTTGATGACGTTCATCCATTTTTGAGTTGATTGAGCTGCTCAGACAGGGTTGGCAAAACAGAATGGATGTCAAAACAGAATTGGTTTGATACGCAAACAACTTCTATGGCGTAAAAGAGTACTTAAATTACTAAAATAGATTACAAGGACTTAACTTTTTAATAAAGAAAATATATTTCTCAGACGAATGTAATGGAAGGGTATTAGTTTAAAACAGAACAGGGTAACCGTGAAAAAAGAGGGTCTGTTGCTCCCTGTGATCTACATGGATAATACTGAAGTGCTTTTTGAGATAGATCAAAATGAATATCTCTACGAATAGCTGCAGACTATTAGGGAAGAAAATCTATTTACAGTTACAAGCATCTATTAAAAATTCTAAACAATATAGGCATCAGCAAATACACTTAGTTTTGATAAATAATACCAAAGAGCTTAAATCCGAAGAACTGTTTGATAATGATGACGTTCTAGAAGGAAAAACGACGATAACTAATTAATTAAATTATCATTACTACAATTTTAAATTTATGCTTCCAGTGGCCTGTTCCAAAAATGAGCAAAAATATTACGCTGAGCGACTTTACAAGTCAATGGAAGGTTTTGGCACTAGAGAAAAACCCTTGATAAGGATAATTGTCAGCCGTTCAGAAATTGATCTAGGAGATGTGAAGCAAGAGTTTATGAAAAAATATGAAAAATCCCTGGAAGAAGCAGTTGCGGTAAGTTTGCATAAACCTGGACTTTAAATGATAGAAACCCAATAAACAGTTTCTCTGTAACTAGAAAGCAGCGAATTTAAAACGATAACTAAGGAGAAATGGACTTTAAAAATGTCTTAAACTTGAAAAAAAAAATGCAATTTACCGACACGGTTGAGCTTGATGTTGACGACCTCGGCGATGCCCTCCGTCACCACGCGGGAAAGGTCCGAAACCGTCTCCAGACGCTCGTCGATGGATATCGTTTGGCTGGTGTGTCGTCGCACGTGCGCGCATTGATCCAAGGTCTCACAGGGCTGCTCGAACATCACCGACAGATCCCTGACCCCGTTCATCACCGTCATTGCTTCCATCGGTGTCCAGGCACGGTTGACGTCATAGAAGATCAATTCCCCTGGCCTCTCGGCCGCCTTCAAATGGCGAATGCGCGCGATATCCAGATCGACATCGGCACCGATCTTCACGGAATGCACATAGTAGCCAAGTGCCCGGTAAGCCTCTATTTCCGCCAACATGCCCTGCGGTGTGTCGGTGGAGATAGAACTGGCGATCGGCGTCGGCTCGGCATAACGCCCCCCCAACAGGTCGACGATCGGCAGGCCTGTTGCCTGACCCAGGACATCCCAGCAAGCGACATCGAACGGCATCTTGGCGTAGAGATGCCCCGGCAGGGTCATGTCCATCAGCCGGTTTACGGGTTCCAGTTTCCGCGGATCCTCCCCCAGGAGCGCCGGTGCGAGCAGCTCCGCGGCCGCTCGAATGCCGGGGCCATGGGCCGGCAAGTAAGTGTTTCCCCACGGGCAGGCTTCGGCCCAACCAGTCAGGCCGTCATCGGTATCGATACGAAGAAACGTGCTGTCCAACGCCTCAAAGCGCAACCGCCCACCGGAAAGCTTGTACGGCCTCTTGAGCGTCAACGTTGCCTGGTAGACAGAGATGCGGGCGATTTTCATGAGATGGCGACCCCTCAGATCAGACCACTTAGTCGACGGTCAGGACAATTTTTCCGGTACAGGCCTTCGAGATGAAAAGCTCCTGCGCGGCATGGATCTCCGTCAGGGGAAAGCGGGCACCGACAACGGGCTTCACCTCGCCCCGCTCGATGTATCCGACAAGATTGGTATTCCGTTACCTGCTGGTCGCCGCGCTGGCGGCGCCCGGCGGCAGCTTTGCCGCCGACGATGAGCCGAGTGAAGAAATAATCGTCACCGCCGGCTTTCGCGACAACGCTCTCATGAACGCCGCCGGCAGTGTCTCGGTCATCGGCCACGACGCCGCGGTAGACCGCGCCGCGCGCCATCTCGAAGATTTGCTGGCGCTGACGCCCAACGTCAACTTCTCCGTTGGCGGTGCGCGCGCGCGTTTTGTCCAGATGCGCGGTGTTGGCGACCTCGAACAGTTTGTTGATCCGAAACATTTCCCCTCGGTCGGGATCGTGGTTGACGGTGTCGAACTGTCCAACGTTGCCACCGGGGCGCTGCTCTTTGACACCGAGCAGGTCGAAGTGTTGCGCGGACCGCAGGGCACCCGTTTCGGCGCGAGCGCCCTGGCCGGTCTGATCAATATCCGCAGTCGTGATCCGGGTGAGACGTTGAACGCCGAGTTCAATGCCGGCTACGGCAATCTCGATACCTGGCACGTCAATGCCGCCGTCGGCGGGCCCGTGAGCGAGACGCTGCGCGCGCGTTTCGCGATCCAGCAAACCATGAGCGACGGCTTTATCGATAACGATTTTATCGGGCGGGACGATCCCCAGGATCTCGATGAACTTGCTGCGCGCGGCAAGGTGATCTGGGAGCTGACACCGTCCCTTGAGATCGATCTGACAACGTTCTATCTCGATGCGGATAATGGCTACGACGCATTTTCGCTCGACAATATCCGCCGCACGCTGAGCGACGAACCGGGCAGCGACGACCAGGAGGTCCTGGCGCTGGCAGGTGGCCTCACGCACGATCTTGCGAACCACGGCCAATTGCGGCTCCTGACCACCTGGACGGACGCGCGCGAAACTTATGCCTTCGACGAGGACTGGGTGTTCCGGGGCTTTTGCGACGGCGTGCGGTGCCCGCCGGCATTCGAGTTCGCCAGCAGCGATGTGAAGGATCAAGAAACAGAGATCAGCACCGCCATTAGGGACTGTGAAGTTCAATGCCGTATTTTTTTTTACCTTTAAATGCCTTCTCTAATTTTCTAAATTAGTCATTAAGCAAAAAACCCTATTACCGATGCATCTATTTGATTTTGAAGATAAGTAATTCCTCCTTGTCTATTCACTTTGTCCATATGCATTTTCTCGGGGTCACCAGCCACCAAAACTGGCTTCGAAGATTCAGTCTAAAGAAATTGAAAATCAGTTTATTGAATTTTTTGAGTTCAGTCATCCACTTACCAAACAGAGCAAACACAGAAAAAAAGCACTTGAAAAAAGGGGAGGAGAACAAGAAAAATATTATTTCCATGATTAAAATAACGCTATTAAGAAAAAAAAAACACTAGAAAATTAGTTTGCTACTTTTAATAAATTTATAGATTACGAGCCACCAAATGGAAAGTGTTCATTCCGTTTTCAGCTACTCGTGTCTGTGAGTATAGATTATGTCTTAGGATACTTTTGGCTACAAAACTATTATATATATTATATTTTATTATTATTTATATTTTCAAATTTACAATACTATTGTTAATTATATTTTCCAGTAGTAAATTTTTTTTTGAATTTTGGGCGATATTTTCACCACTACAGAAGGTCCTCTGCACATATAAGGATTAAAATGATTGAATCGCTTTATAATAAAATGCAAAAGGCCAAACATATTTTACAGCGAATAGATAATATACGCTACTTCTGTAGGATTTACACTGCTGAATTATGCTGACTGGCTCACTGTGTTGATTTTTTTACAGGAAAGTGCATATCATAAGATTGGTCTTACGTTTAATTTGCGCATAAAAATTCAATTATTTTCATGAAGATGACGTCTGATGCAGTAGAAAAAAATAATAAAATTAAATAGCCGAGAAAAACGAGGGTAATGTCGGGCAGTGGAACAAAAAAAGAAACGAAAATAAGCAGGTAGAATTGGCCGTTTTGGAAGAAGAGGGTTTCGCCTCCCGTAAATGTCGTGAAGCCATCTAAGCCGTTTAGCACAGCGGGGTCTGGTGGAGCTCCAGGAGTGGTAGACGGCCCAAAGATTGTGGTGAATGACGTAGCCAGAGCGGGCTGCGCACCAGTGAATGTCACCAGAAAAAGTAAGACGATGGAGAAGGTTCGTACCATGACAAGACCTCCTTGTCTGTTAGTGCCACCTAGGCAGGGAAGGAAGTATGGATTTACAAGGGAACATATGACGCAATTGTTGTACTAGTAAAAATTGATTCTTCATTGGAAGAGCTAACTTATTGATGAAAAATGAGTTTTGAGTGAAAGTGCTGGAATCCTGAAGTAGGCAAATGAACTTTGAAGCACCAATACGATGTAGGAAAAACCAGACAATAAATCCAAAGATTGTTAAAAATTGCGACACTTTGATGTGTAACGCCTCTCCAGAAAAATAATAAAAGGGTCAAATCTTTTGTTGCCTAATTACTGAAACATTGATATGGTGTTTCTATGGCTCGTCCCCTACGTATTGAATATCCGGGTGCGGTGTATCATGTCATGAATCGAGGCACCTCTCGGCAGCGCATATTTCGAAGTCAACAGGATTACGAGGCATTCTTGCAAGGAGTAGGGGATGCTCATGCGCTTTGGGGAGTCGAGCTACTTGCCTTCTGTCTGATGGGGAACCATTATCATCTCTGTCTCCGTACGCCCATGGGGAACCTTGCACGGGTAATGCGGCATATCAATGGGATCTATACACAACGATTTAATCGGACGTATCGGCGGGAAGGCGCCCTTTTTCGGGGGCGTTACAAAGCGATCCTTGTTCAAGCGAATGTCTACTTAGCTTCGGTTATCCGGTATATTCATCTCCTACCGATTCAGGAAAAGCTGGTTGCTCAGCCTGAAGATTTTCAGTGGTCAAGTCACTCAGCGTATCTTCGCTCGTCTGTGCATCATAAGGGAATGATAGGCGGTTCGCTCAACAGACAGCTGGTTGGCCAGTTCCGATCCTGTTACCAAAATTTTACTTCTCTGATCTGGAGCCCTTTGGGAATACTCTATCCTAGTCACCTAACAATTCACCCAAACATTTGTCCAGTAGCCCTACTTATAGTTTTTACTCTTCGTAGGAATCGACAATTATTTCAGGCAAACTTTATTTAGGCCTAGCGAGCGGCGTATCCTAATGTTATTTTTAGTTGGTATCAATGCGCATTCTTCATTTGATTATCCCAGGGGCGGGGACACAGAATGAACGATTAATGATTCAATCAAACTTTTGGCTGTTTTTCCTGTAGGCTTCCCCTATCGTTTTCATAGGCCTTTGCATTTTCGGCCTTGGATTATTTCAAATTATGCCAAGGGGCGATTCGCGTTTTAATTGAGATATGGTGTTGTTTCCATCAATGGAGAGTAAGAGGCTAGTTGAGCTAATTTGTCATGATGACTGGCACCATCGAATGTGCCAGATCCCGATTCTGCACTCCCTCAAATGTAGATTCGTGAGAGCGAGAAATTGTTTGTTAATCATGCTAAGCACAATTATTTTCTGCTAATCTGGTTTATTTCAGTTTTCAAAACCTCATGCGGATGCCCATACGATCTAGACCCTGGTGGTTCTGCAGTAAAGACGTATGTATGGTGGCAGATCCAGAGCCAAGCGGTGGAAGCAGTAGCACCGACTCTGGGGAAGAAAGAAGACCAACGGATTTTGTAAAGTGGGAATTCAGTGTTTTGGTTTGTAAGTGTCGACCAGCGTGGCACATGGATGGTCATTTATCTTACGTGGGAGGAGTTGGGTTTTCATCCTGTTTCTGTTCTTTTTCAGGTAAACGAACTGTTTTCACTTCCGTAATTACCATTTCTTAGATTTACCAATAGCTTAAATTGCAATGATAAGTTAAAGTCTCGTTGCTAAGTTCTCCTCCTCTACCCCAATCTATTCAAAGCCTCCCTTTTTACTCCCTTCCAAGAATTTTCCATTCCGAGATAGAAGTTTTAAATTCAGATTGCCATCATATTGGAGTTAAATAAGATGCGATGCACAAATCCATCCCTTACATAAATTGTACACAAAAACAGGGCAATGTCACATTGAAAAAAATTAGGTGTTGTGTTACGTGATTGTGTAACACAATTCAGAGCGGTATTTTATGAATGTGGTGGAATGAGGTCTAGTCATATAACTTGAATTAGCTTCAGCGTTGTCAATTAGACGCAGTTTACATCTAGTAATATCTACTAAAGAGACTCCCTTACACAGATTTATTACATAAATTTACCATACATGGTAAGTCAAAAATAAATAAATTGAAATAATTAAAATAAGCTTGAAAAGAATAATCTTAACCAATACGGAAATAAAAATTATAACGAATAATAAAATGTTTCCAAAATATTGAAGCTTTAAACCTCTACAGGCAAAATATAGAAACAATGTTTCTATACAAAGAGATTTCAAATTTCAGTTTTTTACTAAAAAAGAGGACAAACCAAGAACGGAATAATCGCTTTCAGACGTTTTTCCTCACAACCAGATTCTCTAGACATCCAAGGTTCTTATATAAAAAAAAGAAAAGACGAAATTTCGCAGGGTATTTATGAACAAAATTCAGAGAAGGTATGGCGCAGAATAGACAGCTCGAAAACTATTCGATTTTCATATTCCGATATTTCTGATTCGATATTTGATGTCAAGTTTGATACTTCTGGTTGCCAAAAAAATCTTTTATCATTTGCTTAGGACGAAACTAAGAAAAGATAAAAAAAAGCAAAATAATAATGCAAAGAAAACTTCTGGTTAGAGCTTTTTGAAACTGACGTGACCAATCCTGAAATGCAAAAGATTTCCTATGATTTGAGTACTTTCACTCGGTCCAAGACATTTTATAGGACATGAATTTAACCTGTCTGCTAACCCTAGAATACTTTGTTCTTCACTTTCATCTTTGGCAAGTTCTGATTCCTGCTGTTGGTTGTAATTCTCGCTGCTGATTATCTTCTAAGTGAATATTTCTTTGTTCTCGCGGTCGTATATCCTCTAACGTTCTAACCACGCATTTCTCTGTCCTTCACTTTCATTTTGATTCGTTCTGATCCTTATTGTTGCATGCTTTGTAACCGTATATATTTTTTGCTCTTCAGTTTCCTTTTTTGAGTCTTGTGAATTTCGCTGCCACTTATCTTTAAACTAAACATTTCTATATTCTTCAATTTCATCTTTGACTTCTGAATGGTGTGCAGCTAAGTTTTTTTTTCTTAACCGCAGTTTTGGATTTGATTATATATTTCTTGACCTACGACCTGACCACAAACACTGGTTCAATACGACTATTCTTGGAGATAAAAAAAGAAGAAAAAAAAACTCTGCTACTCATACAAAAGTGTGACTTCCCTTGTTTTTTTTTTTTTTACAGATAGAGACTTTAAACCTCAATGGCAGGCTCAATAGTGTACTTTTTATTTCGATATGGTGTCAAATTTGAGGAGTTTTCGACTCTTCTGAAATCTTCGAAAGAGTTTATTCATAATCACAAAAAAGCAATTCACTATGACCTTTTTTTTCCATTGATTTGCTTGGGCTCATAAGCCTTAGCTCCAATTTTCTTTCGTAACATTTGTCGATTTCTAGCTTAATTAGGCTGACTTTTTCAGAACCAACACAAACAATTGAACTTGATTTTATACTTGTAATAGCGAAGAGCCGGTTGTTTAGCTAGGAAAAACCTGACTTCACTGAACTTTTGTCGCCCTCTTTGTTCGCTCACTACAACCGACTCTCAAACCTTCAGCCCTCTCACACTTGCTAGCTTGACGTCGCATATTCTAATTTCTTTTTCATTTACATATTTTTTGAATATTTATAGTATATGTCTGAGCCAAATCAAACAGTTTGTGGTAACGAACTTTAGTAAGGAGCGACATGGCTCAATAGTAACCGAAACTCTAATCACATTAGTTGTAGTTCTCCTGCATTTGATTCGTTCTCTTCTATGTATATAGCTGATTCTTCGTTCTTTTTCATGTCTACATCGGATTTCATTAGCCTGGAAATTCAACCCATCAATAAAGAAAAATAGTTAACTAAGCAGTATCCACATAGAATGGGATTGACAGTAAGAGTTAAAAACAGCAATCGCGATTAAAATTCCATACAAGCATATGATACTTGTACAATGATATATACCAACTGCATCTTAACACATAGCTACTATTATTGCCACAGCGATAGCGGCTTTTCCGATTTCTGATCATTGCGATTTAAGATTCTCGAGTAACTGTAAGAATACTGCAAAAACTAATCAAATTTGATATGGTCATCATTTTGGCTTTTAAAATTCATTTCAACATTAGTCACCTTCAAAAAATAAAATACAGGATTATCCTAAGTTTGGTTGAGTATTGGGGTCCTTGACAAAATACTTTTGGAAGGTACTCTGTATAGTTTTTATTATTTACTTTGAAAGATACACTATTCTTGATTCTTAATTATTGACAAATGGACTTACCCGACAAAGACATGAAAATCGCCAAGAACATTGTGCAGTCGTTATCAACAAGGTGAGAGAATTTTGACTACAGACATATGTCAGACTGTAGCCAATAGTTTTTCACAAAGAGGAAACATCGGAACGCTTTTTGACATATCACATATTTCTTGACTGAAAACAAAACAAAATGGTTAACCGAAATCACTCCCAGCAAAGACATAGCTAATCGATAAATTGATGTATCTTTAAGGTAGTTAGAAATCATTTGGGTTTTATTTAGGCCAGGAAGGTTTAAATTGGACAGCAACTAATAGGTGTTGCCAGTTGAAGAAAAAATATAGCAATTACTAAAATATTGACTTATAAGATAAGAAGAAGTTAGAATATAAAGTACGGCAGAAAAAAAAAACACATATTAGGCATTTGGGTTTATTTAAGCTTTACGCGTGTTACGAGTTTTATGACCAAGTAGAAAACCTGCAAGGTTGAGCCTAGTTCTACCATTTTTCGTCAAAAAAAAATTATTTTGGGTTTGGTTTAATGCAAAGATGAATAAATGTTTATTTGATTTATTTTGAAGAAATTTAAATTAAAGCATATTAATTGACTTTAGTTGGTCCAATCTTTTTAAAAGTAAAACTAGTCTTAATCTCTTCTGGGTTCAATGGTTAATTTATTATTTACCATTGTCCGGGCGCTGAAACTTTAGATAAAAAAAATATTATTAGTGTAGAAAAAGTAAAACTCCTTTTCCTTAATAGCAGCATATAACGGGTAGAATTTGCAAATCTGAACCATTTTGGAATGCACCCATAGTTGATGTTCTATATAATCTGAAGAAGAACGAATAGTCTATGCCTAAATTTATGGGACATAGTAGGGCGACGTTCTTTGCTCTTTAGCTTGATCTTTTGACTAACATATAAAGAAAATGTAGGTGGATAAAAAACTGCCATGCTCCAGGTCGTGCATGAAAAGATAAACCAGCAACGAGAGAACAACAAGTCCTGCAGGGTGCATAAAAAAAATTGCAACAATGTGGGCCCACGTAGCACAGGTGCCTATCAGCTGATACCACGCCCTTAACCGGGAGTGCTATATGTGGTTGGATGCAAATTATCCAACGTTTTCTTCCCATTCCATTCCACTAGGAAAATGGTGTGGGATGATTGGCCCGCAACCACGCATTGCACTTCCTGCCGAATGCATTGGACCATGAGATTGATACCTGCGCAACGCAGACCATTGGTCAGCATGCAAAAAAGTTTTTTTTTTTAATCCCAATAGTGCATTTTTCTTATCCAAAATTTAAACTTTGGATGCGTTTTTTGAAGTTTCCAGCATTTGTAATAAATGCGTAAAAAGCTTTGATCATCACTGCAAATGGCTTAACCAGTGTGTCGGCGGTTCAAATTACAAAGCCTTTATATCGGCTGTTTTAACGGCATTTGTACATAGTTTGATTATTTGCGGCTTGTCTGTGTACGGGGTAGTGATGTATTTTCTGTGTTTCTTCAATGATGGTACGGTATATCCATGGTTACAAAGAGACACTATCGATGATGAAGAAATTAGTGTGTTTGTGGATAACCCTTGCTTAGATATCAGTTACCAGTTCTTAACCATTCCTATTAATAAAGACGTATTTGTAACCATCGCGTTTGTGCACTTGATAGTAGCTCTAGTTGCAGTGTCTCTACTTGTACATTTGCTTACATTTCATGCGTATATTAATTATCTTGGAATTACCACTTATCAATATATACGAAATCAATCCAGAAATAGTAAAGATACAAGCACAAAATTGTCGAAACAGTGTCCATGTTTTAGTTATTACTCTAAGTTGGCTTTCAATTGTCGCTCTAAAAATAACCGGGTTGAGCCAAGCACTTTAGCTGCTCTAAGGAAAATAATCCCTAAAAATCGAAAGATATTGAAGAACAAAGTTAGTCCCAAATTTGCTGTTTCTTTAATAGATCCTGATGGTAATCAGTCTAGGTTCTAAGAAGCTTTTGTGAGACAACTATATGGATTTTAGTTATGTTTTGTACTGTTATTGAAATACAATTGCCAGTTATTGTTTCATTTTTGCCCAATACATTTGGAGGAATATTGAAGAATAAGAAGCTATGGTCTTGTAGGTCATGTTGTCTTCGAGGTATTGATGTCACCATCTTTAGACTACCTTTTGTTTTTGGTACGTTTCTTCTATCTCCCAGCTAAGAGTTACATGTGATTGGTGAAAATTCTTTTCCTCCAAATTACGAAAGTAGATTTTCAGCTCAAACTTTTGTAATGTGTGAGAAGGAAAGGTAACCCGCGCCGTCGAGGTCGTCATGTGCAGTGCGGCACACCGCTACGGCACCGGCGCCGCGGACGAAGAGCGCTGGGGCATCGCGGGCATGCTGCACGACGCCGACTACGAGAAGTGGCCGGAAGAGCACCCCAAGCGGACCGTGGCCTGGCTCGAGGAGCGCGGCGAGACGGAGATGGCTCACGCGATCTCGGCGCACTACACCAAGTGGGGAGTGCCCTACGAAACCGCCTTGGACAAGGCGCTCCTGGCATGCGACGAGCTCACCGGCTTCATCGTCGCTTGCTGCCTGGTGCGGCCGGAAGGGGTGGCGACCTTGTCGGCCAAGAGCGTCAAGAAGAAGCTCAAGGACAAGGCGTTTGCCGCCAAAGTCGAGCGCAGCGAGGTCACTGCCGGAGCCGAGCTGCTCGAGGTCGAGCTCGGTGAGCACATTCAGTTCATCATCGAGGCGCTGAAGCCCTTCGCCGATGAACTGGGCATCGCCGGCCGGGCGACCGCCTGAGGGCGCGGAGTCGAAGCCCGGGGTACAAAAGAAAACGCGCGCCCCGCCAAAACGGCTGAGGCGCGCGATTCAGCAGCCCGCGCGAGACGGGCTGACGTCGACCCGATCAGAAGGGGACCGACACGAAGACGTCCGGGTTGTCCCAGGTCAGATGGACGTCGTAGAACACCGGCGGCAAGCCGGGCGTCGACACTTCGATCAGGACGAAGGCCTCGTCGCGATCCAGGTCGGGCTCCAGGACGGCGCGCTGAAAGGCATCCTCGATGAAGCCGATCCGCGATTCCGCCAACAAGACCGCGTCGAAGAACACAGTGCCGAACGCGTCGGTGCGGAAGTAGTCATCGATCAACGGGTTCTGCACGGTCAACCCCGACCATTCGAGGGCGCCCTCGACGATGCGCACATCCACGTCTTGCCAGACGAGGTTCGTCACCGGGTCGTAGACCTCGACCTCGATCGACACGTGCCGCGGGAAGGGTACACTTTTGCACGTCCCCTTTATTTCCCATAAGTTCAGTTTTTCACGCCGGATACAAAATTTGTTGATGACTTTGCATGGTTGAAACTTGCTAAATAAATTTAATGAGCATCCTCAATGACACAACAGAAGGTTCCTTGTTTTCAGGCATGAGATTAAAACCCTCTAAACATATGATATTGCCAATTTGCTTTCTTAAATTTTCCCTCATTTTCCTAAATATGTCCCTCCTGAAATTTGTGTGTCCTCCTTGGGATTAAATGGCATCACAATTTCTTTTAATTTAAAGTGGCATATTCATGTTAAAACCATTGTCCATAAAGCTACTGCATCTATATTCTCTTTCAAGCTCTTAAGTAGATTTTACACCCCTTTCCCACTTTTTAATGATGTATACTTCCTTTGTTTACCCCTTTCTTGAATTTCCTTATCAGGTTAGGCATTTTGGCATCATCTCCAGGGATGAGTAATAAGATAAATATCAATTTGTACAACAAAAACCTGTAAATAATTTTCAAAGAAGGTAAAGTTCCATAATAATTTCTTATAAAAAAGCCAGGTTAGAAATTCTGTAGTGCAGGAGAGGTATGTTGTGCCTACATTTCTTTAAAAATATACAACAAAAAACCCCATATGGAACTCACCTTTTGAAAAGACACTCACCACCTAGATTCTGTCCTCTTTGGGCTGTTTCCTTGTCTCCTTCTTCCTAGTTTCCCTTTCAAGGCTATTCTTCCCGCCAAAAACCACCCATGGGCGCCCGAATCCGGCCGATGGAGTGCTCTTTCGGATGATCGGAACCCACCCATTTCGGCCCCTTGTATCCGCCTCGGGCCGGGAGGACATTCCACTCTCGACGACCCGAGCTCGTTATTTCTATGCTCGATCGGTCACTTACAACCGCAGTCAAACACCCCACCAAACGGTCATGTCGCCCCCTCCCACATCCGCCAATCTACGCAAGGCCTCCGCAGGTCACCAAACATATTTATGCAAATTATACAGAAAAGATATTGAAGATATAGATCTGGAATTTTCTCGGTTGGGGGATGGGCCTGAAGACCCCCTCCCCCTCTCTCTCATGAATACCTGTGAACGCTTGTAAAGACTCAAAAGTAAAAGGAAATCATAAAAATATTTTCTATATTCAAGAATTTATTCCCTATGTTTAAATTACTTGAAAAACGTTTTCAAAAATAAGTTTTTCAGGAAAAGTAAGAACTCCATTAAACCTAAAATTGGCAAAAATAGAATCAAATAATCTACCAAGTGTAAAACTTCCACAAATCAGCATCAGTAAATAAATGAAACCCAAAACAAGCAGAAATTACAATAAACAACAGTCAAACTAAAAAACGAGCAGAAGTTAACATGCTTAGGGCTCTCAACCCCTATGCCCTCTCAAGGCCAGAACATAATTTGCACTTTAAAAACTACAAATGAATGTGCATTGTCAGTTTAATATACATATGCTCATATTAATTCCTTAAAATCTTAATAATTTTTTATTTATTAAAGTTATAAAAGTGAAAATATTTTAAATCGTTTATTTTCCAGTAAAGTATAAATTATGTTCTGGCGTTTTGGTTGTTAGTTTCGCTAAATTCATTATTTTTCTTCTTGAGTGGATTAGTGTGGAGACGCTCTTGCATAATCTCATAACTAGAATCAAACTTTGGGCCCTGCAGTGAGTTGCTGCAGCTGAGTTCGAACCCTGGGCCACTTCTAACAACCCGAGGGGATCAAACCCAATGCATCACTGTTCGAAAGCTGAGATCAAACCCAATGCACCACAACAGGACTAAATTCATACTTAATTGTGGTTAAGGATATGTTAAATAGGTTAAGGATATGGTTAAGGATTAATCTCTATATGTTAAACACACTTGCGCATATTAAAAGATCACGAAAAAAACCTGAATGTTTTCATGTAATTTTTGGCACAACGTGACGATTTATAAAATGAAATATTTATTCTTTGCTACTCTTCCACCGTATCCACTGATTTGGCAACCAAGCTATTCGAACTATAATGTAAGAATCGTGTAGTATAGAATAATTTTGGTACAGTGAAATTGAATGAGTTTTATTATAATTTGGAATAAAAGGTCTGACATTGCAACGGCATGATAAGAAGGATGGGAGATACTGAAGATCCAAGCCATTTTTTTGCAAGGTCCGAAGTTCGAAGATCTGAAGTCTCAAGCTTTTAACTGTACCGAGAATACGGAGACTACTTGAGTTGATATTCCGAAAACCGAAGGCTTAAGCGTGCTTGGCGATTCAAAATAGCCGACACTTTTTACATTATTATTTCACAAACCTAAGGGTCCTTACGTTTAAGCTTACTTCTTATTGATATATTAACTGTCAGTAATATGGTTTAATAAAGCCATATTAACTGAAAGCTATATAATACTTACATGAAATATGTGTATTGTCATCCATTCGTTGGTGGCAAATAAAGCAGTCTCTATTAATAACATGACTATGAGTTGTAAAGGAGTAGTTTTACCCAGCACTGCACCGAAGGATATGAGAACAGCTGCAGTTCCAAGGTCAGCGTTAAGAAGACTGCAATAGTAAAACAAGATATCATTTGTGGTTCTTCTGAGAATGTACTCATAGCTAAATCAAACAAATTTTAGCTTTGCAACAGTCATTATAAACATAAATACGCAAAATTTAATTATGTAAAATAGTTATCTTTAAGGTGGTTTAGAGAATAAAAATAAACATAAGTAAAACACTAAAACAAAAAAGGAAAGAAACTACAAGTTAACTAATTTCTTTTGTTTTAATGATTTTGCAAGATTTTTATTAGTAACTAGCTGTTGGGGGGGCGCTTCGCGCCCCCCAAGCCCCCCGCGCGCGTAAGTCATTACGCGCCATATTAGTTACGTGCAATTGTAGTTGTGTCCCTGTGTCCCGTGAAGTATATTCAACTGTACTTTTAAATTGATGTTTTGGGAACTTTGCCAATTATTTTTTTTACTGTGAATCGTCGTTTTTCGAGATAAATGAAGAGCATTCCATTACTGAAGATTGTCTCAGGGAAACGAATCTTCAATAAAGGAAACTCGTCTACCTGATTTGACCTCAAGATAATCTCGTACATAAATCGAAAGAAGCAAAAAGCCTACTAGAGTATTAAGTGACCGGTTAGAGTCCTTTGATTTCGCTAATGGATCTGCTCCTTAGGGCATTAATAGTCAGACAATATGTCGGCATTAGTCTGTTGGAGACTAACAAGGTGATTTCCAGAACAGAATGTAATTGGAAACCAAATCGAGAAAAGGAGGATTAATGAATCTGTTATTCCTAGAGCATAACCACCACAATCTTTTTTAAGAAGCCATATACATATATATCCGAAACACAAGATTGTAGATTTGGATTAATTCTATTTATAATATTGTTTTGCTACTTACGGACCTCCAGCAAGAAAGCTGGAATCCACATTAGGAATGGGTTCAAGATCTTAAAATTTTGAAGAGAGGAGAGATCTTTTAATATCTTGACTGTTGGCATTTGACTGAATTTTCCTGCAATTATCCTCTTTTAACTTAATTTTATTCTGTGCAATTAACCATGTGCATGATATTAAATTTCTTGGTTTTGGTCCTGTGTCACTTTTCTTTCTTTGCCTTTAAATTATTTTTCTATGAGTTAATAGCCTTCCTCATGGCCCCAAAGTTATTCCACAGCAACTTTCATGTTTCTAGACTTATTTGCTCAGCTAATTTTTTTTAGGAGAAAATGTTTAAGATATACTTTGTTTTTAGTAAAGTGCAAATAAAGCTCTGGACTTTAGATGGTTTAAGAGGCAGTAGCCCTACTCCATTTTGCGTTAATTCGAGCTAGTTTCAAGTTTGAATTCATTATCTATTTTCCTTTCTGTTTGTCTTAAATCAATTGGAAAAAACTTCCCAAAAGGAACTTATTCAAAGGAAAATAAAGAACCATATTTTACTGAAGACCATCAGAAATAAATCACTATAAGAACACAAACTCAAAACGATCAGAAATTGCTCCTAAAGATAAAATAAAACCCAAAACGAACATAAATTAAATAAACAATCAAAAATGAATAAGTAAATCTTAAAACGATTAAAACTTAAATTGAATGTTCAAACCAAACTAATAACGAACATAAATTACTGCAAACAGCAGTTTGGCTACTGCATCCTTCCCGAACTGTAACACTCTAAAGTCTACTGCGTCATTTGTGTCTTATTGAAAACTATGTGTGTCTTGAACCTTACTTGGACAGAACTAATTGATCGTTTTCTATTTTTATCAAATATTTTTGGGGGAATTGTAATTAAAAAGGCATGGGATGGAGCTGGCTGCTCTCTAACCATTTCTTAACATACCCAACAAATCCTGAAAGATTTAACTCAATACCCTAAGCCGTCCTTAAAATTATTGTTGATCCTTCCTTTTGATAAATTGAATGCACATAGTATCTTTTAATTTAGTATAACCTACTCCTCAACATTCTCCAAGTTGTCACGTTAATGCCCTTTGCCTTTTTTGGATACACTCAGAATAAAATATTTCTCCTTCTTCCAATGATAAATCCTGCAGCAATTTACGATTCTTGCACTGGAGCTATGGGGACATGGTATATCCAGAAGTATAGCTACTAGACCTGTTGACTAGTTTGAACAAGATGAAAATTTCAAAATATCAATCAATGTTGAGTAGAGAGGGCACCAAAAAAGGACAAGGAGGGAGGGGGCTTGTTACCCTAGAGTTTCTCTTCAACATCTCTTCAACATACCTTGAAATTTTCAACTTAAGGTCAATCTCCTAGGTTGAAAGCTAGTTCTATTAAGATAGCATTGAAATACGTACCGAGATTTCCTCCTTTCTCATTGGCATCACTGACTACATCGAGGTTTAAGGCTCTTACGTGGGTACACACACAACGCAGGTTTATGTAGATATCAACTCGAAAAGGCCAAGCAAGAATTTCGCATGGATTTAATTTGCAAGGCTATGTTTGGCCAGGGTTAAATTTAGAGCAAATATTTAGCGCAGTCTCTGGTGGCAAAAGCTGCTAAATCGTCAGGATCAAAGAGGAATTTAAATTTGAAAACAATTATATTCAGACTTAAATTGTATCTTAAAGATAAAAGGCAAAGAGAGAAATGATAATAGATAATAATTAAAAAAGTAAATGAAACATAAAGCATAAGCAACTTAGAAAGGATCATATTTGGCGTGTATCGTAAAAATAAAAGGATCTTTTTTTAAAGACACTAAAATCAGTTACACCTTCGCAAACGCCTGATTATTGCCTGAAACTAGAATTATTATACGCTTCAATTTTATTTGCTTATTGCGTGATAAAAGTCAGTTATTTTAAATTCTTCAAGTGAGGTGCTTCGAGGCAGCTTGTTTTATCGTTATCAATCACAGAATTATAACTGGCAAATTTACTGAATGATTAATTTATGATTCTCTGGTGGCACAATAGGTTGACGTTCTGCTAGGAAATACATGACACAGGGTTCTATCCCTGGCGCCACAAGGTTGGGCGGCATGCCCTCTAAATGTACTTGTAAAAAAACAGCAACTGAGACGTCGATTTCAGTTTCAGATCCACCAGAGCAAAGGCTAAGGAGGATCTTTATCCTTTATCCTTTGTGTTTTCTATTATGACGGCTGTTGCATATATAGCCGAAATATCCGCTTTGGCTGTATGTACTGTCTTCACAAATTTCCTCATTGTTTTCCCTTGTTTTGTATAATGTATATTCCAATTCAAGCGCTTTTAGTTACTTTGTAAAGGAATATTTATAAAGAATATTTTAAAAAATGCTGCTTTTGTCGGGAAATTTGCAATTACTTCTACAAAATTCCACATTTTTGAAGATAGGAGCTTGAAACTTCTACAGCAGGGTTCTATGATACGCTGAATCTGACGGTGTGATGTTCGTCAAGATTCCATGACTCCTAAGCGGCGTTTCCCCCTATTTTCTAAAATAACGCAAATTTTCTCAGGCTCGTAACTTTTGATGGGTAAAACTAAACTTGATGAAACTTATATATTTAAAAGCAGCATTAAAATACGATTCTTTTGATGTAACTATTGGTATTAAAATTTCATGTTTTAGAGTTTCAGTTACTATTGAGCCGGGTCGCTCCTTACTACAGTTCGTTACCTCGAAAAGTTTGATAAGCTCTTCTAACATGTGTAGAAAATAAATTAATTGATTCTCTTATTCAAAATATTGTCGCTTCAAAACTAAGCAGATTGCATAAGTAATTACCAATGTTTGTTTTACAAGTTTTACTTAGTTATCAGTTTTCTATACTTTTGAACGCAATAAATTCAAAGTGACATATTTATGGAAAAATCATTTTTGCAATTGTAAAATTTTATTGAAATAAACTAATTTTAAGGTCTATTTTTGTTTCCTGCAACTTCTATTAATATTGGGATTTCCTCCATAAAAAGAGCAGATATCTTAGATATTTAGGTATTTATATAGATTCAACTTTGTCGTTTAAAGCACATATTAGTAAACTCGTGGCAACAGTGTCCAGGAACGTTCTGTTTCTGTACCAAATCGTGAGAACTTATATTTTTCATTAGTTGAATACTATTCTCAATATTGCCCGAACGTCTGGACGTTGATTTTTCCTTGGCATTTACGAAGACTTCAAATTGCTCAAAATAAATCAATATGAATCCTAGACCATTTTTTAACAGACCCTAGAAAGAAAAACTATCTGAAACTAAAACATGTTTTTTATTTCTGGGTTGCCTTGATTTGCAACAAATTTGTCACCTTAGTTTGGGCATATGGTTTTAAAATATCCAACGGCTCCGTAAAACGGAGGAGGATTTGCTAGATATTTTTCGAAGAAATTTATATAGAATGTTTTGGGTACGTGACTAACTGACCGTATCTCAATCAGTAGGCTGTGCAAATATGTGTTTCAATCCCGATTTCTAAGGCTATAACGACAGAAGGTATGAGATGGCTACGACAAATTCTACAGAGGAAGGATGACAGATTGCCAAAGATTGTCTTTGTTGGCCAACCATCTAGGGCCAAACACAAAGCAGAGCTTCCCCGAACGGGATGGGAGGATGTCGTAAAGAAAGATTTAAAGGAAATGAGAACTTCCTGGGACAGTGTAAAAAGGGAGGCTTTAAATAGACTGGAACGGAGTAGGAGCATGCTTAGCTAAATTGGTCTCAGGTGTCTTTATGAATAAATATTGGTAAAAAAGGAATACGTAACTGAATTCCAAATGATATTTTGTATCGATAAATTTTTTCCATTGATTCTGAATGGTTGGCCCAAATTTTTATTTTTCATTTATTTATTTTTTTGTAGATTCATCATAATAAAAGAAATACGTTTGAAATTGACTTTTTCGTTTTATTCAAGCAAAATTGATACTCAAGCTATTGCGCTCGTGTATTCTTATTTTTGATTTTTAACACAAAAGTCACTTTCAAAAAAATACAATTTATAAAACTGCATGACCGGAAGGTGATCAACTGATTCGGAAATGTTTGAGCATATTGAAAAAGGAGTGACGTTTCGAACGAAAGATGAGTTTCTAAAAAAGAAGCTTTGAACACAAAAGGAATTTAGAATCTTATTGTGGACAAAGATGACAGCCTTCTAGCAGCATTTGGTGCCTTTTATCTGGAGTAATTCTAGCTCAATAAATATAAAAATCTTTTATTTTGTGAGTTCAGCACGACGGTTTCTTTAACACGAAAGATTGTTGCGGAAAAAACTCATATAACTGAAGTTAGATCTTGAACATGCGGGCAAAGTAGAAAATGCTTACGCAGGACAAAGTGCTACAAGTGCTTCTGTCACACTGGGTGCAGGCTTTCGAGTGTCTCGCTTGCCAAGTGATGGGTGGTTTGAGGCAAGCTACCGCTTTTTCTATTTAGGCGATGCTAAATTCAACAGCTATAACCCACAGTACTTAACAGCACTCAACACAGGCTCAATGTTTGCGAATGCATTTGTAGTATCAGTGCATATATAAACTGTTAGAGCAATTTAGAAATGTCACATTGTTAGCAAACTAGAAATGTCACATTCCATGTTAGCCTGTAATGGATGATTTTCATCCATTACAGGGAGACTTTGGTCATGGGAGTGATGCAGATGAATGAGAGGGAGCGACAGCGAAAAGCTGTCTGTGAGATGGTTAAACAAAGGCGCATTAAACTCACGCAGGCGGCACAGCAATGTGAATTAAGCTATCGGCAGATGTTAAGGGTTTATGCGGACTACCTTGAAAAAGGCGATGCAGGGTTAATCCATCAAAGCCGCGGTCAACGGTCCAATAGGAAACACCCTCATCGCGATGAAATCATAGCAATATATCAGAAGAAATACGATGGTTTTGGTCCAACGCTTGCATCAGAGTATTTGCTTGAAGAAGATGGGTTGTTTATAAATCATGAGACCTTAAGGCAATGGCTTTTGGCTGAGGGGCTCTGGAAAAAGCAGCGCAAACGCTCACCCTACCGCCAACGCCGGGAGCCCAAAGCACAGTTTGGTGAAATGGTACAAATTGATGGTTCAATTCATGATTGGTTTGAAACGGGCGAGCATAAGTGTTTACTCAATATGGTTGACGATGCAACCAGCAAAACGCTATCCAAGCTTGATGAAGGCGAAACCACACGCGTTGTTTTTGAGTGTATATGGAAATGGATAGAACGCTATGGTATCCCATTGTCATTTTATGTTGATTTAAAAAACGTGTATGTATCACCCAAATCTGATGGGTTTAGTCACGGATGTTTCCGACTGAAAATTTTTCTTAGCCTGCTTCCATTTGAAAAAGACTTTAATTTCTGATTGTTTTTTAATCACGATGGAAATCCCCCCTGGGGAAAATTCTTCCAGCAAACACCCCCCTCCCCCCAAGTAAGAAGGCCCAGTAATGTCAACTTACTTATTTGTATGGTAGATTCTAGAGGATTTGGGTTTACAATAGGCCCAATCAATTTTACAAGGTGATTCAGGGAATGAAGATTAGAATAGAATACTTGGGTTCCTATAGTTTAAATGATTTTTCTAATCTAGCTTGAGAAATTGACTTGAATACAAAAATACTGTGAAAATTATATTCTGCACAAACAAAATCTACCAAAAATAACGGTCATCATTGTCTAAATAGCCGTGTCAATATGTCATAAGAAATCTTACTTACCTGAAGCTTATATATTAGTCGGTTTGGGACGGGGTTCTGTGGCGTGACGCTGCAACTTTAGCCAGAGTCGACCCAAGTCTTAATGGTTGCCCGGATAAATCTCGAAGGAATTCAAACTTTTTTATGCTCTTGATTTGGTGACAACCTATTTGGTGACATTTGTTGGCCGTAAAAAATAACGACCATCAATGTCTAAATAGCCGTGTAAATATGCCATAACAAATCTTACTTACCTGAAGCTTATGTACCACTCGGTTTGGGACGGGGTTCAGTAGCGTGACGCTGTAACTTTAGCCAGAGTTGACTCAGGTCTTAATGGGTGCCCGGATAAATCTGGTGAAGCTAAATAGAAAGGATGTGCGAAACCACAGGAGGACTGACCTCAGCACATGAAGTCTAGCACCGCATCCTTTGCATTCTTTTACATTTTATATAATTTCGGAGGAGTTTATAATCAAAATTCAGTTGGTTTACGATCATTATACGAAATTAGGTTTGTCAGTTCATGAAAGTTTTAGGGAGGGTGTGTAACTTTTGAAATTTACTTTACAGACTTTTGCAAAATAAGTCAATAAAGCTGACATAATTGTGCGTTGTGTCAAAACGCGAACACCAAGAGTGACGGGAACAGCAAAATGCCGCCCGAACAGGCAGCGAAAGCACCGGAAACCGACACCATGACGGACCCGATGCCGGAGTCTGAGGAGATCGACTTCGAGATCATCGAATCCCTATTCTTCGCCTACCGCGATTTCACCTCCGATCCGGATGCGATCCTGGAGAAGTTCGGCTTCGGTCGCGCCCACCACCGGGGTCTGCACTTCGTCAATCGGCGACCGGGAATGACCGTTGCCGACCTTCTGGAAACACTGAGGATCACCAAGCAGAGCCTGGCGCGGGTGCTGAAGCAACTGATCGATTCGGGCTATATCCACCAGGTTGCCGGGACACACGACCGCCGGCAAAGGCGCCTTTATCCCACGCAAAAGGGGCGCGAACTGGCCCTCGAACTGGCGAGGCCACAGTCTCGCCGCATAGCCAACGCACTAAAGAGCCTGGATCCGGAAGAGCGATCAGCCGTGACCGCTTTCCTGCGTGGTATGGTCGATCCGGACTGAGGCAACAATTCATGGGGGAGCCCCTATGAGCGAAGAACCGCTTTCAGACGATGCGGCCCACTTGCTCGTCATCGACGACGATACCCGTATTCGAGACCTGCTCAACCGATACCTGACGGATCAGGGCTTCCGGGTGACAACGGCAAGCGATGCAGCAGAAGCTCGCCGCAAGCTGGAGGGTCTTGAATTCGACCTTTTGGTGGTCGACGTCATGATGCCCGGCGAGACCGGGGTGGCGCTGACCAAGGCGCTGCGCGAGATCCGCGACGTGCCGATCCTGATGCTGACAGCTCTGGCCGAATTGGACAGTCGTCTGGAAGGGCTTGAGGCCGGTGCCGATGACTATCTCGGCAAACCCTTCGATCCCCGCGAATTGGTGCTGCGCATCAACAACATTCTCAAGCGCGGCGGACCGCCGGTACATTATTATCCTGGGCACAGGAAAGATGAGTTGGCCAACTCCAAATAGCTAAAGCTTATCGAATTTGGATCCTGTCAGTCAAAAATTAGTTCCCGATAATTGAAAAAGTTAAGGCCCGGACATCAAAACACTGATCACACTTTATTAAAAACTGGTACTGAGAACCCGCACGCAGAGTCTACCATTGAAAAGGACTCAGCCAACAGCTTTGCTTGTTGTTTCTTACGTAGAAGTTTTTTATAACATAAAACTATAGATTAGAACTAGGGGATCTATAGCAGCTCAATAATGAAGGTATTTGCGCAATTTTTAACAACAAATTCTAACAAAAGAAATAAGTATCCTTAAGGTGCCAGCTCTTATTTAATAGAATTAAAACTCACTTAGATCCAATTACAGCTCCATTTGACGTACTAGTAGCATCAGAAACATTTAAAACACTTCTCAAAGTGTCTGAGAGGGTTCCTATGTCTGGCCCCCTGGACGTTTTAATCGATGGTCTCTAAAAAAAAAGAAGAAAAAAAAACATATGTGAAACCCAACTTTGCAAAAGAAGATAATGCAGTAATAATGTCACAAAAACCATATGACATTTAGCTAACTATCTCCTCTGAATAATCACTTACTATCTGAAAAATCACGATTATAACTAGCCACCGTACAGAAAAAATTTATTAGAGCATCTACAAATAGAGAAAGATATTCCTCGCACTATCCAGCATGGCCGTATACAGGGGGATACCCAGTTTGACCCACCACACTCGAAATTTTTGTCTTTCAATACTATCCAAATACACAGCTTTTTACTGTGGGTTTATTTGGAAACAACCTCAATATATTACGCATATTATATCCTCTAATTGCACACAGTGTCCACGTTTAGTTAAGAGGGAGGGGGGTATTTTTCTGGTTGAGGGTAATTGTACAAACGAAAGTCTTTTCCTTTGTTATTGTACAAAGGAAAGCTCAGCTGAGCATTTGCATGTTACCATTTCTAAATTAATTGTTACCACTTGGAATGTCACGATTTCCACATTTCGATGGGACCAGTTTGGCATTTCCACTCCTACAGAAGTCATACACCATTCGGACCCTCTATAATAAGTACATCGTTGGTAACAATTGTCAGCTGTGTGAAGTAACCTTGCTATTAATGGACTGCTGGACCGACGGAAGGTCTTCTGAACAAAGCTCAGAGAACTAACCATGATTACAGGGTAGGTCTACCCTAGAAGATGTGCACCATATTCCTGTGCAAAAAGGAATTTGCACAAGCAGTTGCTATTTTTTTAGTGTTGGGGTTTCACCACCGTTTCTTTTTTTTAGATAAATGACCTGTTTTCGTTTCCGTAATTACAATTGCTTAGATTTGCCTGTAGTATAATTTTCAATGATAAGTTAAAGTCTCATAGCTAAGCTATAGCTGTTTTGCAATAAATAAACTTGCAAGCTAAATTCTATTTTGGTCTTCTATTCTGGGCTATTGAAAGATAATATTATTCAAAAGAAGCCAGGGATTTGAACTTTAATTTAGTGGATTGGCCAGGGCCAATCTAAGGTCCACCCCTACAGAAAGTGCTTTTGTACAGGTGTGGTGTTTTGTTTTTTTTAGTTTAAATTGAGACCCCATTTAGGGGGTCTATTTTTCAGAGTTGATGTATGTGTGGGTTTTTTCAGGTAACCTTTGAAAGAATACAAGTAGCCTAAGCTATTTTCTACAGCTGTGGGAGATTACTTTTCCAGGAACTCAGGTAGGGTAGGAAAAGAGTTCGCGAGAAATACCGTCACTGATATATCGACAGGGGGGCCGTTTACCCTCCAAGAGATAGCAAGAGATATTAGTGGTGACCCAGGTTGGGTGCACCCTTGGCCTAGAGTTTGGCCCGTTTGATCTTTCCATCCTGTTACCATACCTTGGAGCAGGGTATAACGCAAAATGGTGCCAACATACAACGGCTTATTGTCATTTTTGCGCGCGTTGAGATAGTCGCTGGCCCAGTTACTGAAGAGATCCGTGGCGTGTCCCGGGGGATCGATCTCTACGCCGTTGTGTCGCATGTAGTTGCGACCGTGGCGACGGTGATGATAGTAGTCGTCCATCATATCACCTAAGAAGCCCTTGAACTCATCAAAACCACGCTCGTTGGGCGTGTTGGGAGATTCGAGTCCGAGATGCCATTTGCCCACCATGCCCGTGTGGTATCCGGCGCTCCAGAGCTCTTTGGGGAGGAGGACGGCGGCGGGATCGAGGAAGCCCCAGTTGTCACGGGCGTAGGTGCGGATGACGCCGGGTACGCCGGCTTTGTCCGGATACTTTCCTGAGAGAAGGGCGGCGCGTGTCGGAGAGCAGACAGGGCAATTGGCGTAGAAGCGGTCAAAGCGCATACCGGATTCGATCAAGCCGTCAATGTGGGGCGTCTTCAGATCGGTTGCGCCGTAGGAGGAGAGGTCCCCGTATCCGAGATCATCGACCAGGATGAGGAGGATGTTGGGCGGTGGGCTTGCGGTCTCCGCCGTATAGGCGGGTTGTTTCCAAATGAGTCCAGCGAGGATCAGGAGGACGAAGAGGACTGCGCGGGCAGATTTAGATTGTGGGGTTCTCATACCAAATGACTCCTAGGTTTTCGACTTCTTCACAAGTCATGACATCAAGATCGCCGTCTTCGTCCAGATCGATGGCTTCGAGGCGATCAAACTTAGTGCCGACCGGGCCCGAGATGTCATGGATCTGGTCGATGAGACGGGTTGAGACGGCTTTGAGCGGGAACCAATACACACCGATGCGCCCCTCGCTGGCATGTTCGCACGAACTGACGATGTCGAGTTCCCCGTCTAGATCGATATCTGCAAACGAGCTGGCTTTAGCGGTTCCGGTGGGGGCCTTGATGACGGCCTGGCGGGATTGCCATGGGGCCGTGTTCGAGCGTCAAAGGTAGAGTGTACCAGAATTTTTTCATTTTTCCTATTGAAGGGTAGGTAAAAAGCACTCTGGAGGAGGCTTATTTGGTTACAAAGCAAAAGTTATAGTTCTCTCTAAGAGTCGATAGTAATTGGAGGGCGACAAAACACACCTTCAGCTGTTTTTCCCAATCGTATCCTATCAAAATTAGTCCAAAAGTGAAATAACCATGTCTCTGAATTTGATATCCCCCAGGGCAGGGGCTGTAAGCTCTGGAAGTTGTCCATTGTCAAATTATAAGGTTTTTTGATGGAATCAAAAGTCCCGGTGCTCTTTTTAGGATTCAAAAGTGATTGGAGGACACCCCCCCCCCCTTAATGCCTTTTTCACCCAAATGTATCGAATCGAAATCTTGAAATAGCCATGTTATTCAAACTAGTCCTAAGATTAAATAACTATGTCTGCTGAGTGGACAATCCCCCTCCCTTGCACAGCCCTTGGTACAAGGGATATAATTTACGCATGTTGCTCATTATTGACACATAAGGTTTTTTTATTGAGAAAAGAGGGAAAGTTTGATCCTGGATCTCCCAAAAAGGCTTATAATATTAAGTTGAAACTTTAAGGAAATGTTGCGAGAGATTTTAATCTCTTATGATTAATTATGATTTTAATCTCTCCTGCACCCCCCTTATCCCTTATGGTCGTAGAAACTTCCGAGGATGTTCATTCGATCAGAAAATGGTAGTTCGTCTTTTTATGGCACTTGGTATTAACCAAGTAACATCTAGCGATCGCAAATTTTGTCGGTCTGTCTGTCTGTCTGTCCCGGTTTTGCTAGTCTAGGTACTTCCTGATAAGCTAGGACGATGAAATTTTGGCAGGCGTATCAGGGACCGGACCAGATTAAATTAGAAATAGTCGTTTTCTCGATTTGATCATCTGGAGGGGAGAGGGGGCCGGTTAATTTGGAAAAACAGAAAAAATGAAGTATTTTTGACTTACGATTTAATTATTAAATTTTTAACAAATGATAAACATATTGTGTCAAATATGGAATACTTGGATAATTTTTGGGTACATTTTTAGATACTCACATTTTAATTTTTTCCTGTTCCAATCATTTATAAACATTTACATGACTTTTGCTGTGCGATACTTAAAAAACAATGTATTTATATACAAGGCTAAAATATAAAGATACCTAAAATAAAAGTTTATGCTAATAATGTGACCAGATTAAAAAAATTTAATACAATTATTCAGTGATACATTTTGAACAATATGCAAATTCTAAAACAGGAAAAGAGCGATGGTGAAAATATTTCGAGACTGAATTGGCTAATTTTTGGGTTCATTTTTTGATAGTCATTAGTTTGATTGTTTCTGTTTGAGCCATTTAATAATTTTGAAAAAAGTTTTTGCCGTGCGACATTAAAAAAAGAATAAAAAACGTACGCATACAAGACTCTACAGAGCTACCTTAGGTAAATACTTCTGCTTCTAATTCGTAGGGATGAGAGGTAAGGTAAAAAAAATATGGTTTGTGACTCCGAACTCAGGATTAAAGAAATTTTCAACTTTTAAGACAGTAATTCGGAGACATCTTGATTTAGAGTTTGAACCAAGTGGAGATTACAAAACGGAAAAAAGTCATGGCAGAGATATATCCAAACTGGATTATCTTTAAAAATATGGGGAAAAAACTGATAAATATTTCCAACATTTCTTGTGGTGAAGAAACAAGGCGAACTTAAGAAACAACTTAATGTCTGATTTATCTGATTTTCAATTTGTCTGATTTTTTGGATGGGTTTTAACTTTACAAGCATTAACCGTCAACACGTATTAGAGGAAGATTTTCGCAACCATTCAACCATTCGCAACCTTGACAAAACATCCAGCTAGCTTCCCTCGTTTATCATTTGGTACTGGTGCTGCACAAGTGTTGTGTGTTTTCACTTATTTTGTCTCCCCCTCCCTGAAGTAGTTAAGGTACTAGCTGTCCTGCCCCCCACAATCTTAGCCCTGGGAGAAAACATATAGGCTAAAGTTTTTTAATTCAAAACAAGGTATAGGATTTTATATATACAAGAATACTCTTTCCTAAACCTGTGTTCATCTTGGAAATGTTTCTAAAGTCTACCTTTCCCTCTTCTAAAAATGTAAGTGGGATTCTTTCAAATCTTGTATAACCTCATTACACTTTTATTCGAAAGACTGACGCGACTCTTGCTGGCGACAGAGAAGGGTCAAACCATATGAACCGGTATTCATTAATTTGTTAATTACAACGCCTCATTAACCTGAAATTCTGTCAAGTTCGGCCACCCATTATACGCAAACTTCTTGTTTTGGCCAAGTGTCCTCTTCCGCTGAGAAGGCGCCAAAAGCTCTGATCTGTTTTTGATTTGTAATCGTATACGAAAGATGTTTAAGTGAGTTTTGTGATTCCCCGAGATTAGGAAGTGATCTGGTTTTTATCTTCTTTCCGGCATATTTTATTCCCCTACTTGGTTTCCATGACATTTTTTTCTCATTTTGAAGTGGTCCACTCTTAAAACGTAAAAATAAATCACACAGGCCCTTGCAGACACTTTTTTTTGCAGAGAAGGGTGGCAGAGCCTTGAAAGAAGTTTAAATCCTGGAAAATATAAATTTTTTTGTTCCTTTATTTACTTTTTTCTGTTGTATTAACTGAAAATTGTTTGAAATTGTCATTCAGTATTTTATTTCGGGGTGAGTGGCGCAAGCTGAGATAGTTTTAACATTTTATTTTACAAAAGCACTCTTAAAGTGTTTTTTGTTCGTAAAACTGATCTATTTTTTATTAAAACAATGAATTCTGATTTTCCTCTGCGGTTTAGGAAACTCTTCCGAATCGTAGCTATCTAAGCTTCCCAGTGTCATTGTGTTCGTTGCTCATAGAGAATGATGGATGTACACCTATCTCAATTCTCCCGGATTCACCGATGGTCTGGCGATACACCTTTGCAGAATAACCGTCGTATTTTATAAGGCCCGACCAGGTGGCCATCCATAAAAAACCGCGGCGATCCTGTAAGATATCATTCACGGCGTTGTTACGCCATTCAAACTCAGACGGTATTTGCTCAAATTTGTAAGTCGAATTTTGAGCGAAACCCGAAATGCAAACAGTTGCTAAGCATATTAGAAAGCAAGTATGTATGAAGGGTAATTTCATGCTTGCAAAATAACAAATATCTAGCATGTTTTTAGAGCTTGGCGGAATGCTTTTGCGTTTTGGCCAAACAGTTCATTGGCCCCTATCTAAACAGCATTAGATCAACAGCAAAAACTTAAAGGTCGAAAAAGAGGATTACGATACCGATCAGGCCAAGCCTAAAAAAGATCGACTAGGGGCGAGCAAGCCGAATTTCCGGCGCGTTATCATTCAGGACGCCCCCAAGGAATGCAAGAAGAATGCAGAGAATGCAGAAATGCGCATTTGTAAATTGCCTTCGACCTTGAAGAATGCAAGAAGAATGCAAGCCCTTTTGCATTCTTGGAAGTCTTAACCAGCTGATTATCAATACTCTTTTTCGAAGAATGCAGAGAATGCAAGGGGGCCTTAGAATGTATTTTTTAAGTTTCAAGTAGGTTGTAGGGTTTCAACAAAAAAATTGACGCTCGTTCCGAGCTGTGAAACCCCTTATGATACGCCGAGTCAATTC
>JAAAKM020073195.1:161725422-161800371 GCA_010016025.2 Alatinidae sp. Z8VKAUB7J3 | reverse complement strand
CTATGTCTCCTTCATGGGGAAAGCCATTCTGAAAAATCGAGACGCCAATCTCCAGCAATGTCTTTTTGGCGAGCATCTGCTTGCTGAAAATCCCGAACTTCCGGTCGCCCTGGTGGAAAGTGAAAAAACGGCGGTCATCATGGCTAGTTTCCTCCTAGATACCATTTGGCTGGCCACCGGCGGCAAACACGGCGCAAGGTAGACGGATACGTTTACCAGACTTTGGCCGACCGAATGCTGGAAAAAACATGGCAACTATGCTGTTAAATAGAGTAAAGTATGTACTTTCTGGAAATAAATTTTCTTTGAAATAATCTTTTGTTGTTCACTTATCTTCAAATGGACCCTACTTATAAAATACCCCTTGAATTAACCTTTAGGGTTGTCATTCACGTAGGACTTTGATGTACTTTAGTTTCTATTGGTTTCAGGCATGAGTTTACCTGCTATTTTGTGGAAAAAGAAGCCCAGCAAAGGGAGCTGGAGAATATGGTAGCAAATACAGAACCCTTTTAGATCTATATTATTCAAACTGATTGATTTACTTTGGTATAATTTCTGGTAGAATGAATGTTTTTATGGATTTTTTTTTTGTATTGAATGTGTGACAATTAGACTTAAGACCTCCCACGCCCGTTGGCGCATAAGGCGGCCACAATGCCTCTCCAAGATGACCTCTCCAGCGTCTCCGGCCAAAGTTCAACAAGAATTATTCTTGAGATTGCTGCATCTTTTTCTAGGCATTGCCCAAGTGTATCCTTCTGTCATCCGCGCTGTCAATGCGAAGGATGGAAAGTGACCATAAGAAAATGCTTCCAGAGAGCTAAAATCCATTGAAGGGAGAAAATTATAAGGGTCTTAACAGAGTTGGGTGGAAGAGGAGGGTATTGAGCTTTGTTGGCTGTATGTGACTAAGTGCTGCAATGCTTTGTCAGTAATAGTGGCATCGCTTAGATTTCATATTAATCAACTTGAATTGATTCTTTGGGTCCCAAGTGTATTAGTACATCTTAAAATGGGGAATTGTGTACTTAGCTGTTTTGCTGAAGATTTTAAAGATACTGGGTCATAAATATCTTATCCTTAACTTATCTTCTTAAACCGTGTATAAGAACTAATGCCAACTCCACCTGACAAACTTCATTTAAATCTTACAATATAGCATTATACAAAAAAAAAACCTCTCATACTTACTTTCTACAATGCTTTTCTCTTCTTGTCGGTTTGGCTGTTGCCGGGATGGCGGCATCGCTTGCCGAGATGCGTTACCACCGGCCTGCATCATTTCGGCTGGTGGTCAGCTCAGCTCCCCTGGGCCCGGCAATCGGCTTGTTTGTCCTGGCGGCCGGTCCTTTCATGCTGCTCAACGATGCTTTGGCAGCCAGGCGCGAAAGCAGAGCCGGGGCATCTGTGGTTCTTGCGGCCACCATGGTTGCAATTCCGTGGCTGACAGCGCTCGGAATTGTGGTGATCGAACTGGGCTGGCGGCTGTCGCAAATCACGTTATGACTGTTCAGAATCGCCGCAGCGCCAACAGGGGACCACATGCCAATCTACGAACTTGAGGGAAGCAGGCCGGAATTTGAAGACCCCGATACCGGTTGGGTTGCGCCCGACGCCAATGTCATCGGAAAGGTCTTCATCGGTCGTGACGTCGGCATCTGGTTTGGCGTGGTGATTCGCGGTGACAACGAACCGATTACCATCGGCCCGGGCACCAATGTGCAGGAACATACGGTGATGCATACCGACATGGGCTATCCGATCGATATCGGGTCAGGATGCACCATTGGTCATCGCGCCATGTTGCACGGGTGCAAAATTGGCTCCAACAGCCTGATTGGTATCGGTGCGATCGTTCTATCGCCGCGACTACAGCCCCGTTGAACTACCGGTCAGCTGGGCCACAACCGCCGATTCGATCGCAGCGGCGCTGTCGATCCAGATCGATGCCGACGAACTGCCGCATTGCTTCCGAGTCGTACAGCGCTTCTTCCACCGCCGGGTCAGACAGGTTGAACCAGGCCTGCAGGAAGTGAATCCGCAGCATCCGCTCAAGACCCACCGGCGGACGGCCAACCTCGTTCTGCGGGTACACCGGCTCGATCAGCTCGCAGAGCACCGACCAAGGAACCACCCGGTCCATCTCCGCCAGAAACACGCTCCGCTTCGTCGCCCGGCTGAACCAGAATTTGCGATTGCTATATGTCACTTGGTTAATACCAAGTGCCATAAAAACTGCGCTTGCATACATCACACTTGAATGGCTATTCAACGGTGTGGATTCTCATGTGTATCCCGAAAGTATTCTTCTGATAAAAACTTTGTTTGCATACGTCACACTCGAATGGCTTTTCACCAGTGTGGGTTCTCATGTCTATGGCAAGATTACTCTTCTGATAAAAAGTGCGCTTGCATAAATCACACTTGAATGGCTTTTTCCCGATGTGGGTTCTCAAGTCTGTGGTTTGAGTCTTCTTCCAATTAAAACTGTGCTTACATACATCACAGCTGAATATGTTTTCACCGGTGTGGATTCTCATGTGTATGGCAAGAGTTTTCTTCTGATAAAAACTGTGCTTGCATACATAACACTTGAATAGCTTTTCACCAGTGTGGTTTCTCAGGTGTTTGGCAAGAGCATTCGTCCAATTAGAACTGTACTAGTATACACTTCAATGGCTTTTCACTGGTGTGGGTTCTTATGCGTATGGTAATATAACGCTGCTGATTAAAACTTAGCTTGCATACGTCACCCTTGTATAACTTTTCATCGGTGTGGGTTCTCATGTGTATGGCAAGAGTGGGTTCTCAAGTGAATGGTGAGATTACTCTTCAGTTAAAAACTGCCCTTGCATACATCACACTTTAATTCCTTTTCCCCGGTGTGGGTTTTCAAGTGTATGGCATGAGTCTTCTTCCGGTTAAAATTGTACTTACATAAGTCACAGCTGAATAGCTTTTCACTGGTGTGAATTCTCATGTCTATGGCAAGAGTCTTCTTCTAATAAAAACTGCGCTTGCATACGTCACACTGGAATGGCTTTTCACCGGTGTGGGTTCTCATGTGTATGGTAAGAACATTCTTCCAATTACAACTGTGCTTACATACCTCAAACTTGAATGGCTTTTCACTGGTGTAGGTTCTTATGTGTATGGCAAGTTTATCAGAAAGAGGAATTATAACTGTTATAGGAAGAAGAAACCTGTGGCTACGAGCAATAGAATGCTGCAGGTGTCACATTCAAGTAGCCAGTAAAGTACATTAGAAAAGAATATGATACAAATTAACTCAATCAGAGGCCAAATAACCTGGCATCGTTACATTCATAATAGATAAAGGGGATTCAACTGTTTTTCTTTTGGTTGGTGTTACAGGTCACCATTCATGCACAGAGGTTCATCAGTGTTTCTAGGCCGAACCGTGGAAAACAAAAAGTGAGTACTAATTCGGTAAACTTGATAACTGTTTATCGTTTGTAAAAATAAAAATAATCATCTAAAGGCGGCATTTCTTGAGTTTACCCTTCTCTGCCCTGACAAATATATTGTGGGTATAAAAGGTGGGAGCTACTCTGACGCTGTGAGACGGTTCGAGGTTTTCACTATGCCATAAGTTCCTTCTCGGTCTCTACTCCCAAAAGAGGAATTCTGCCTGTGTGGCCTCATATTGGCATCAAGGTAGACTTTGGTCGAGTTTTCTTAATCAAAACTTTGACTGCTAAAAGTGCTGCAGTGTGACCTTGAGGAGTGGCACCCTCCGAGAATATGACCTTTTATAATACCTCTGATTAATGGATGACTCTAAAAAGTTTGGTCTATTTTGGTGTTTTTTTTCGGCTGAATTACCTCTTTCTAGCTAATTTATCAATTATGGGTTAGTTCCCCGTAGTAGCATAATATTTTTGGGCATGAATATATAATGAGTGGGAGGTGATAGTGTTAAGATTGTCTGTTCATCATTCTGACTCTTTTTGATGTAAGGAGCATTGCCAAGCGTGAAAAACCATGTGGTGACCAAAATGGGTCAAAGATTACACAAAGCTTCCATTCCACTGAAGATGAACAGAAATTTAAACAAAACAACAATTTAACTAAGAAATGTCAAATTTTTTGGCCCAATATCCGGGAACCTCTGTCGAGCATTTCAATAGTGACATTGAGCGTAGTTACACTATTTGAACATATTGGGAATGCGTTCTGCACGCTGGAATGTGCCAACGTCTGTACCTTCTTCTATTTGGCGAGATTTTACTATACGAGATACTAATACACTGTAAAGCACTAGCAACCAAAGACGAGCATGTAGCCGAAAGAATAACATAAAAAGTAATACCAAGCCATTGCATCTTTGAAATATACTCGAGTAACATTGTACCTATACGTAAAGGAGGAACAAGGTTAGAAATTTAGAATTATCATTAGAATCATTTAGAATTGCAGAATTCCTATTTAGAAGCATTTACAGAAAATCCAACTTGGCCCAAAGCATCAGTCAGAACATGCAGATTCTTAGCGAGGCCAGACCTGGTACGGCTAACTAATAGTACGTCATCAGCATAAGCAATACGACTAACAGAACCTGCTGGAACTAGGCAATGAAGCGCTTGCAAATGTTCATCATGGTCAAATGCGCCCAAAATATCCACCGTGCAAAAATAAAGCGGCATTTTTGGCAGAAACCAACAGCTGGTCAAGTATACAATGGGCTTGAGAACAACTAAAACTTGCTCTGAAAGCAATTGTATAATCAGAAAAATCACATTTAGGCTAAATTTCAGGCAAGACGGAATATTCAAATAGATTGCTCATAATGCAAGACACTAATTGGTCGATAACTGGAACACTGATCTTTTTTCCTTTTCTTTTTCACAACCTATGTTGCGATTCCCTAAAGAAAATTATGAGGAACTAAGCAGAATTTGCGGTAACAATAATGGGGACTTAATGACAAAGTGATTCTAACACATGTTATACCATTTTGAAAAAGGGTAATGCCAGCTTTGTCTTTCACTGAGACTGACTGTCTTGGCTTTACTCTAATTGGCCATGGCTCTCAAGTCGTTCGTCACTTGCACCAAGTTTATTTTAATTCAAATTCAAATGAAGAGCACTTTCAAGAAGTTCCCATTTTCCTGAAATCTTTCCTTATGGCATCCACCCATTCCACTCAGGGATGACCTGCTTTTCATTTGTCCCTAGATTGTTGGAAAAGAAGGACAATCTATGACTATCTGTCATCTTTCATCCTCAGAATGTTTCCTAGTCATCTCATCCTTTCTCTGATTATAGTCCTTGAACGCAGGATGCAACTACATTTTTTGCACAGCTTACTATTTGAGATATGGTTAGTCAGGCAACTAAAACAATCTGTAGGCAGTTTCTCTGGAGAACATCTATCAAATTCTCTTTTGGTCACATATGCAGTGACTATCATCAGCAGAAATACGAAAATAAAACAATTAAAGACAATAAATTATACACAAAATAGAATAACTATGTATTGTTTAATAATCTTATTTTTTTTCAAACCAATACTGGAAGCAAATCTTCTTGACCTTCCTGGCTCTGGTTCGTAGCTTTATCTTAACTAACAATTGGACAGAGGTTAATTGCATTGGGTGAAATGAACCCTACTCTATCTGTTTTCAATAAATTATCACAAATAGAGTTCAACCCAAATTCAACTGTGTCTATTTAAAGCCATGTTCTTGAATAAAAGTTTCTTAATTTTAGCAGTTTCCCCCCAAACAAATTTTTAAACCCTTGTCCCTAGAAATCAAAGAGACATTTTTGAACAAGATCAAACGGCCCGGAAAATCAAAATGTGTTCTAATAGAGCTGACATGAAACTTCGGGTAGGGAATTTTGCTTTAAAGCCAATGAAATAGAGTCTTGATGCTGTAGCAATCTCATTTCCAAGTTCTGGTTAGTATATCGTACATATGAGCTTCTACAATTACATGGGATCTACCCCACTTTGCTGCCCCAATGAAGTACAATCCTTCCCAGAATTTTGGAACGCCTTTTTAAAGTAAATGAAATTGTGTTATTTGGGAGTAGGTGATCACAATATTTTTTGGAAAGAATCTTGGGAGCCCGAAAATGGTCAAATAACTATTTTTCCGACTGGATTGAAACTCTGAAGGATCGCTACCTGGGCTAAGAGGCCAAAATCTTTGTTTGGAGATAAAATAATGTTAGAGGGTCCTGAAATAGGCCAAAACACTTGATTTCCCTGAAGCATTTTTTCTGGTCGGCTCAAAATTTGCATCCTTAATTCTTGGGTGGAGAGAGCTCCAATGCATAAGAAAATAAGGAAAGAAATGTTTGTTCCAACGAAGAGCCGGATTTTTTTTTTTCTACGAACGGATTGAAATTTACACTCGCAAGTTCTCGGGATGAGGAATCCGTTATGTACGGATCAATTTAGTTTGGGGACACGAGTCCTTAGAAAAAGGGTCCACAAATTTTTGTATAGGCTTGAAACTTATATCTGAAAATCCTTGGGTAGAGGGGACTCCGACTCGCACAGGAAAAAAAATATTAATTTACCTGCAAATGGGGGCCAAAGAAGGGCCAATAATATTTTTTACAATAATTACGAACGGCTTGAAACTTAAACCGCAAATCCCTGACCTAGTTGACCCAGCTGTTCACGAAAGAAATGGTTACCCAAATGTCCCTTATCAGATGGAAACTTGCAACCACAAGTCCGCAAGCTAAGCAAAACCTAATATGAAAGAAAAATAGCTTGGGGACACGGTCCCCTCAGAAATGGGCCCAGAAAATGGTGGAGAAAAATTCTGCTCAACTCAAAGCTTAAATCATCGGAGCAAAAGGACCCAATGCATAAGTGAATAGTAAGAAAACTGCTGGTCCCCCCCAAAAAAACCGGAGCTCTTTTCCAAACGCTTCAAACGGCTTCCAAACGGCTTTGAAGCCGTTTGAAGCCGCTTTTCCAAACGGCTTCAAACGAATCGACCCGGTTGGACAAAAATAATGCAAATTGGGGACACAGACCCAACAAAAATAGGTCAAAAAGCTTTCTTTTCTTTAGCTTTAAACTTAATATAAATTACGTTATTAAAGAAAACGTCTTATTGGATTTCATGGAATTAACCGTTTCTAATTATTCAGTTAATATCCTAAAATCCTCTGCAAAGTTTTTGGTAGCCAAACAAAAAGGTTGAACCCTTTTGAGAATTAAACCTAATTCATTTTCTTCGACAAATGTTGGTTATATATTGTGACTGTGCTTCTTTTACCTCTACTACAGACAGCATAACCTTTTTCGAGGAAAGACTAATATAATTTAAACCCAGTAATTTCGTTAGTTTTCGGAAAGTATATTGGCTAAGTCTCGGGAAACGAATAAATTTGGCACGAAACGTAATGAAATCCTCAAATATAAACATATACTGCTTCGGGACGTGTATATAAACAAAACACAAAACTGTTAAACAGAAAATGATTCCACATTTTTTTAATTGGAAAAAATTTCAAACTTTATTTTCGTGCTTTGATTTTTTTTCGTTTAACTCTGAATGAACTGACAAATCCCTCCAACAAGTTTTTTTTGGTGATAAATTTTCCACATTGATTTAAGGAGTGCGACGTGTATACATTGTATACATGTATACATTGTGATCGGTTCGTACCCCAATTGCGACGTGTTATATCTACGCTGCAATCGGTGTGCGCCCCCTCCCTTGTGACATGTTATATATACACTGCAATCGTTTTGCCGCCCCCCATTGTGACGTGTTATGTCTACCCTGCGATCGATTCGTCGCGTTGAAGTTTTTCACGTCCACGCGAGCTTTCATGCTTTCATTCTGGAAACATACGTGTGAAGTTTTGTGTTTTATAATCTCTACGAATTGTATTTATTTTCTGCTTCCTAATTATTGGAAGTAACACTTGCGGTTTGACACAATAAATGGGAATTTACAAAATAGGTACCTCCACGTGATATTGAATTAAATTCTTCAACTAGTTTAAGAAACAGATGACCTAACTGGTTGGATGATGGACAGAATAGAAGCCCCGGAACCGCGACGTCTCCGAAACCTACGGCCTGGCGCTGGACCCGTTCCGCACCGTCGGCGACCTGTCCGCGGGCGGACGCCAGCGGGTCGAGATCATCCGCTGCCTGCTGCAGGACCCGAAACTGCTGATCATGGACGAGCCGACCTCGGTCCTCACCCCGCAGGAAGTCGATATCCTGTTCGAAACCCTGCAGAAACTGCGCTCCGAGGGGACCTCGATCCTTTATATCTCGCACAAGCTGGAGGAAATCCGCACCCTCTGCGACCACGCCACCATCCTGCGCCTGGGCAAGAACGTCGGCGAATGCACCCCGGCTGACACATCAGCCCGCGACATGGCGGAGATGATGGTCGGCAGCACGTTGCAAACGCCCCAGCGCGAGAGCCGGGAATTCGGTCCCGTCGCGATGGACATCTCCGGCCTGTCAGTGCCGGCGCCGTCTGCCTTTGGCACCGCGCTTAAGAATGTGCATCTGACCGTGCGCAAGGGCGAAATCCTCGGCATCGGCGGTGTTGCCGGCAACGGCCAGGACGAGCTTCTGGGCGTGCTGTCGGGCGAAACCCTGACCGAGGCCGACGCTGTGAAGCTGCACGGCGAGCCGATCGGCAAGCTGGGCCCCACCGCCCGGCGCAAGCTGGGCGTGCTGGCCGCGCCGGAGGAACGGCTGGGCCACGCCGCCGCCCCGGACATGAGCCTGACGGAGAACGCCATGCTCACCGGGTCAGTGCGCGAGGGGCTGGAGAAGAACGGTTTCCTCGACTGGGGCAAGACCAAGGAGTTTGCCGAGCGCGTCATCAAGGCCTTTGACGTCCGCACGCCGGGCCCCGGCAATGCGGCACGCTCGCTGTCGGGCGGCAACCTGCAGAAGTTCGTGATCGGGCGCGAGGTGCTGCAGGACCCGGATGTGCTGGTGGTGAACCAGCCGACCTGGGGTGTGGACGCCGCCGCTGCTGCCGCCATCCGCCAGTCCCTGAAAAAGCTACGAAAGTAGTAGCATTGCTCCACAACATAATCATATCTATCTCATCATGTTCCGTTAGGTTAATGTTTTGTTATGTTTCCGCTCATGAACAGGGTCGTCGAAAGGGGGAGGTGGAGGGTGGGGCCAAAATATCATGAAGACTGAGTGCGATATTTTTTCCACTTTCAAAATTTGTGTTAAAAGTTAAATTGTGTATATTTATTCACTTATAACAAGTTCATTTTATTATTTCACTGTTTTCTCTTTCCGACCGATTAGAAAATTTGAAATCAAAAGGAATTTCCTGTCAAAACGTTTGAGAGAATTTATGCCTTAGCATACAACCCAGAAATACAACTGCAAGAGTTTACCATTGATATGTCGCGCTATATTCTTAGCTTCTCTACCCTTCTAGTATCCCGAGCCATATATATGTCCTGTTTCATTTTTATCACATTTATAAATGTTTCCTGAAGGACTAAATTTCCAGAAGGGACAAGTTTCCTCAGGAAACTTTCTCCGGGCATCAATTTAACAAGCCCAAATTATATGGATCGTCGATAAGCAAGCTTGAAGCAAAATGATCAGCTCTTCTAATGTTTTGCAGTTCAATTTACTGCGATGAAAATGTTTGCCTTCCTTGCCCAAAGACTGTGCTTTAAGAGTGCACTTGCATCTTAATGTTAGAGAAAAACGTCACACTAATAAATTCACCTGTGTTCCAGAAGCGTAAGTCATTTTAAATTCGAGGACTTCCAAGCCATTATTCAACATGCCTCCTGGAAAGGCTGCGAACACCTCATGTCATCCCCGAGAATTGTCATTCCACTGCCAACAAAAATGCCCCAGCGAGCGATGTTTAATAGATAATTATAGACTGCTGATGACAAAACCGCGGGCATTCTTATGTAAATTTGCATTGGCGGCAGACTCAAAGCTAAAAATTTTTGCATTGGCACTACCAATACCCCGGTTATACTGGGTATTGTTACAGATACGGTGACAACCGAGATTGGCTCTCATAAGATATTGGTCGCTGCTTCGATCTGTCACGATGTCTACGATTGAAAAGGATAAAGTTCAACTGGCTGCAAGGTCAATTTAGTCCCTTCTTACGACATTCTTTTGTTATTGTTCTTTTTTCAACGCTGAGGAATAGCCTTTGATCATGTGATTACTGATCGCGTTCTTCTTTGAACGTAACGTTTTAAAAGCTTCGATAGGCTGACAACTTAAGCGTTTAACCGATAGCAAATAAACAAAACCAAAGTGTTGCTCTCGCAACACTTTATTCGGGGAAGTCGGACAAAGGTTGCCGCATCACTTCACGTTGCTCAGGCAACGTTGGTCTAGTTTGTTATTGAGTTTGGAAAACGCTAACATCGCCTATCTCAATGCAAATTTTTGACAATTTTACTCAGCTATTGAGTTTGTTATCGATTTTGGAAAATGCTGACTTAGCCTATCTCAATGTAAATTTTTGACAATTGTACTCAGCTATTGAATTTGTTATTGATTTTGGAAAATGCTGACTTAGACTATCTCAATAAGTCGGAAAAAATCGAAAAAAGGAGGTATTTGTAACATACGAACGGGTGATCAGATCTTAATGAAATTTGATATTTAGAATGATCTTGTGCTTCAAAGCTCTTATTTTAATCTCGACCAGATTTGGCGACATTTGGGGGAGTTGGAGGGGGAAACCGGAAATTTCTTAAAATTTGACAATTGCAGTATCTTTATCTTACGAATGTCTCAGATGCTCCATTTTCAATTCTAGTCGGATCTGGGGACATAGGGGGTTGGAGGGGGGAAACAGAAATCTTGGAAACCGGAAATCATGGAAAACGTTTAGAGTCGAGAGATCGGGATGAAACTTGATGGGAAGAGTAAGCACAAGTTCTAGATACGTGATTGACTTATTTTGGACGGATCTGCTCTTTGGGGGGGGGGGGGGATTTCCAGGCGTCCCTTGGTAATAGCCGATGGGCACTTACACATCTTTTTATTTAATTTTATTAAATACAAAGTAAAATACTTTGGCTAAACAAAACTTTAAAGTAAATGCCAGAAATATTTTTCTGCACCCAGAAGATAGTTATGATCATTCAGCACCATTATCCAGGCATGTTCTAAATGAAACGGTTGAAAGTTAATTCCTGCTTTTTTCTACTTTTATATTGATTGGCTCCCTTAGAATTTTCAGTTGATAACAAGTTGGTGGTCTTTGGAGTAAAATAGTAGTTTGGTGCCACAAAATGCCAAAAGACACAAAATTTCCAGGGCACAATGTTATTGGTCTCTTAAAAAGGACGCTAGAACTTTCCGTTCAGACGGATAAGCTCTTGATCAATCTTATAGGACCATCGTTTCAATGCAAGTGTCCAATGGGGGAAAGAAATCAACAAATAACACGCATATGTGATCTTTCTTCTGGTAAAAAGTCATGATTTGACATTATTGTAGGGCACGGCTACGCAGCAGGCTTGTATATATTGATTCTTATTGTCGTTTGTCTTCTAATTGCAGATAATATGAACTTCTTTTTGATGTCTTCATGTCAGGTTAGGTTTATGCAGGAGCCTTGGGAAAAATTCTAGAAAGGGATTAATTCTAACAAAATATTCTGTAAATAAATAATCAGTTGCTTGTTTAAAGGGAATTCATACATTCGTTATTCTTTTGTTTTAAGTCATGAGGTGTCAAATAAGCAATAACAATTGAGTTAAGAAAGTATGGCGTAAATTTAATTCCTCTTTCATGTTAATGCGTCAAAGAATCATCTATTTTATAGGATTTGATTTTTCTGGAACTCGTCCTGATTCTCGCTGTTGCTTCTCTTCTAACCGTAGATTTCATTTACGATTCGATGTTTACATTGTGATACTGTTCTTAAAATGTCGTTACAAAGCCTTCTAGCCCGAGATTTCATTGTGCAACATTGGGAGAAATCTCATGAATTGCTAACATCAGGGAGTGGTTGATCACACCACCAAAACAATATGCTAGACCCAATACAGTGTACCAGCTCCAATTTTTGACGAGATATAGCATAAGCAACTGTGTCAGTACCATGGCCGTAACTATCGATTTGAATTTGGGGTCATACCCAAACAGCCGTTTGATTTGAGAATACTTTGCAAGGATTTCTTTTCTTCTAGGTGCATGAGGCTCTTGATCTTCTGTCCACTCAAAATCTGTCCTCGATATATGCTGTCCCATTTTTAACTGAAAAAATAAAAATACTTTGCGTGAGTCCTGTATTATTGCCTAATATACGTAATTTGCTAAGTAAAAATAAGAGATCCTTTGGGAGGAAACATTCCTGTAGACAATTTTATATTTGAGTCAACAATATTGTTGCAGTTACCATTTTTTAGCTCTTTACGCAATTTTGCCTTCTAACCGCAGACAAGTCTTTTCAAAGATTTTTAATTATTAAAGCAAGTCCAATTCTACCAATGATTTCTAATAAACTACAAACTTTTGGTTTTCTTTTTTAAGGTTTTTGATTTGATGTAAACCATCGTCAAAATATCGAATCGTCAATTGTAATAATTGCAAATTTTTGTTTTTTTGGGCCTTCTTACTGGCATTATATAACTGGTTGCGTTCAAACCTGTAAGCTTAATCACGTAGCGAATCGATTTTATCTAATAAAAAAACAAAGTAATTTTTAAATTTTCAGGCATTTTTGTAGTTTTAATCAAAATATTCAAATTATTGCCAAGGCACCGTAAAAATTCTTGCAGTTTACGTATTAACTTTAGCGATTCTGAATTGAAATTGAAAAAATTTCAACTTTTTTTTCATGTCTTAAAGACATTGCTTATACTTAGAAGAAAAGAAATTCGGTAGACATATTTTACTAACGACTTCAACCAAGCTTCAAACTTTGGTGTCCTTTTTTAAGTTTTTCAACCAGGGATTGGAAAAGGATTTGGTTTTACAAGATCCAATCAATGAACGTCATTAAATGGTTGTCATGACAATGAAATGCACTGGCCTTTGTACAGCATAGTAAATGAACTAAAATTCAATGTTTAATTATGTTTAATACAATACTTGACACATATGGCGGCCGTTATTAGCACATTTTCTCGCCAAAAATGCCGAATAAGGTCTTTTGCGAACGACTGTTCTTAAATTTATACCATGGCCCATTTGTGCAATATTGACGAAAACCGTCGAACGGCAGAAGTTTTTGAACTTGCAGCGGGGTTAATTTTTTGGAACTGGAACTTTTAAGGGTAATTTAAAAAGGAATTTCGCCTTGCTAGGATATCATGGAGCAAAAAATTGAAAAACTCGTAATGAATTGAAAAAGCTATTGTTATAAACTATAACAATGTTTGGTTAATTTTATAGTTGCTGCATAAAGACTGGCCACCATTATACCTATATGACATTCAACATTTCCTGAATATCTAGCATGCTAGATTCCTAATAGTGCACTGCAATTACTTTGTTTGTGTTGATTTGTGAGTGCAGATGTTAAATTTACAAAAGAATTTGGTCTGAGTGTATGAGACTCCATAGGCTAACTAGTATAATGACAAGATGAACATAGCTTAGGCTAGTGTACTTGATTTTTTTCTTTAACATCTTTCTAAATATACTAATATAGCTGCTCGCACTTCCCCATCCCCTCCTCACCTCCCATATGTAGCCCTAGTAATGTATTTCTTTGTTACTTCAATAATATTATACCTTCTAGCTCTTATAGGCTATTAAGTAGCTTGATGATTTCTTGGGGCTATCTTGATGCTTTGCAATTTATCTTTATGTGTTACTGACCTCATCACAGGGCAAAACTGGGTAAAATTCTAGTTAATTGACTTCTTGCTAGGCCTATCTCAAAAAGGGTTTAGGTTAGGAAAGTGAAACTTTCAGGGATCGAATGGGACCTCAAAAGACACCTGCCCGTCGACGTTATTCGCGAAACGGCTCCGCTTGGTTTGGGCGGTATCTACGTCAAGGACGATGTCGGCGGATCCGGGCTCGGACGCCTGGATGCAGTGGTAATCTTCGAAGCGCTTGCCCGGGCCTGCCCGGCATTTTCGAGTTTCATCTCCATTCACAATATGGCGGCCTGGATGATCGATTCCTTCGGGTCCGATGACCTGCGTCAACGCTTTCTTCCGAAGCTGACCTCCATGCAGGCCATCGCGAGCTACTGCCTGACCGAACCCGGTGCCGGCTCGGACGCCGCGGCGCTGAAAACAAAAGCAGTTCGTGATGGCGACAGTTATGTGATCAACGGTACGAAACAATTCATCTCCGGCGCTGGTTCCAACGACATATATGTCGCCATGGTGCGCACGGGTGACGCGGGGGCGGGAGGAGTGACCGCGTTGGTCATTCCCAAGGATGCGCCCGGCTTGTCCTTCGGTGCGCCCGAAGCGAAAATGGGTTGGCACATTCAGCCTACGGCACAGGTTATCTTCGACAATTGCCGAGTGCCGGTTGAAAACCGGATCGGAGACGAAGGCGCGGGCTTTAAGATTGCCATGGCCGGTCTCGATGGCGGAAGGCTCAACATCGCTGCGTGTTCGCTCGGAGGGGCGCAGTCGGCGTTCGACAAGGCTCTGGCCTATACGTCCGAACGCCAGGCCTTCGGCAAGACCATCAACACTTTCCAGGGTTTGCAATTCAAGATGGCGGATATGGCGACCGACCTGGAGGCCGCCCGGCTGATGCTCTATGCGGCGGCCAGCAAGCCCGACAACAGAGATCATGATGCCGGCAAATGGTCGGCCATGGCCAAGAAATATGACACCGATGCGGGGTTTGATATCGCCAATGACGCCTTGCAGCTTTTTGGCGGCTACGGATATCTGGCTGACGACGGCGTCGAGAATATCGATTGCGACTCCCATCAAAAGTTAAGAGTCTGAGAAAATTTGCCTTATTTTGGAAAATAGGGAGGAACACCACCTAAAAATCATAGAATCTTAACGAAAATCACACCATCGCATTCATCGTACAAGAGGACCCCATTGTAGACGTCTCAAGCTCCTATCGATAAAAACGTGGAACTTAGTATTTTTTGCCAGAAGACCGATCACGGGTGCGTGTTTATTTGTTGTTGTTTTTTTTCCAGGGGTCATCATATCAACCCAGTGGTCCTAGAATTTCGCAAGAGGGCTCATTCTAACTGAAATTAAAAGTTCTAGTGCCCTTTTTAAGTAACCAAAAAATTAGAAGGCACCTAGGCCCATCGTACGCTCATTTTTTTCCCAAAGTCAATGGATCTTAATTTTGAGATAGCCATTTTGTAACATTCCAAGTTACTAATTACATATTCTTTAAATAATTGAAGTTATTATGGCCCAAGGAAAAGCAGTGGTCCCAGAACCAGTCCAGGATGGGGACTAACAAATCTCCTCAAGTCTATACGAAGTACTAAAGAACCGGAGATCAAGAAGTCCCTGGAGATTCAGTATACATTAAGGCTTTGTACAGCCCTGGGCTAATCTTGATCACAACATGGTTTTCCACACTTGGCGACGCTCTTCTGTCAACAAGAGTTGAATCTTGCACAAGCAACCTCAAGGCTATTACCTCAGATTCATTATATATCCATACCTACAAATATTATGCCCTACGGAGAGGAAGCTTATAATAGATAACTTGGCCATGAAAGATTTTTCAGCCCCCCTCCCCCCCCCAAAAAAAAACAACATCGAAACGAAAAAAATTCGAAATAATTATCCATCAATCAGAATCCAATCAGATGCTATGTCGTTTGCTAGGCAATAATTTCCTCGTTGGACATCCAGGTCACCCTGCTGTGCTGTTTACAGTTATGGTTTTGAGCAAACTAAAAAAAAGGTCAATCTTGAGGCCACTGCAGAAAAAAGTAGATGTTTGCGAGAAAATTGCAGAAATTTAAAATTTAGAGAGGGAGCAAACCCTTCAATTTTTTCTTCGTACGTGCCTGATTAACGATTAATGAGCTACTCTATTTGCTTTGAAAGACCCAACAAATAAGAGGGTAAGTTAATGTTATCGAAATTCTGGTTTTGTTTTATAAAAAGATTATTTTATGCAAGCTGACGCACGCGGTAAATTTTTACCGTGCTATTCTAACGGTAAAATTTAATCTCTGTGGTACAATGTTAGTTGGAAAACTGGTACAGTCCATCTCAAGCATTGGCAACGCCGTTACTGAGCTGTGGAAAGGAGGGTCACAATGAAAGTTTCTGTTGATATGTTGCCCTGCTGATACTCCCTTTGAGATCAGCTAAGCAAACAGTTTTGGCAATCATCCAAAAAGCATGAAAATACCAGACGCAGCCATTAGTCGTGACAAAGACAAACTAAGCCCATTTTCATTCATACAGTCTAACACTGGGTATAAATAGCTCGTAATGACGCCATTCTTTTTTTTTCTGCATAAAGAAACCTGAACCCTAACTTTTTTCAGGATTGGAGATAAAATTGTTTACATCTTCTACCTCAACCCGCCACTAATATTTGTATTTGCCTCGCCCCCTGCTCCCATTTCCTTTATCTAACTACGTCTAAAATTTTCAACTCTTTTCCCTTAACATTTCCAAGATGTTATAGTAATGATATTTCGATGAACTGGATGCAAATAGTGTTTTTCGATTTGCTTCTGTGTTTCCCCCAAGTCAAAATAAATTCAACCTGGGCATCCCCTTCCTCACCAAAATACTCCCTGTAAGTTTTAACTCTATCCCTGAAGCCGTTCCTGAAATATTCCAAATTATTTTGAAAATCAGGTGCACATAGTGTGTTTGTATTTATGCACGTTTAGTCTCTAGCATGCTCTTGGGAAATATTAAAAGAAAACAATTTTTTTCATGCAATGACATGTAGAACGACAATAACAGTATCATCTAATACAAAACAAAAACTTGCAGCCATAGGCAAATTTGGTCAAAGCTACGATGATCTCATACAACAACTAATTAAGAAACAGACTGAGGAGACATGAGCATAATTTTAGAATTAATCTGCAAAGGTTGCGTTTCTGGTAACTGCAAAGATCATATCTCTTCTGTTACGAGAATTGACAAAAAATCAGGACTAGAGTTTGAGGTAAGATGTTGCTGCAGCAACTGCAGGAGTTACTCAAAATGATCTTCAAATTGTTTTTTCAATTTTGTAGCAAAATATCTGCATCCGTTTCAAAGCTCAAATCAAAATTATGTAGAAGAAATTCAAAACCAATTCAGGTGAGGGGTATGGGGGTTGACCTCATAAAATACATTCAGGATGCAGACTCGCAGGTATCTGCAATTCATGACATCAAAATAAAACTGCAATCTGATTTGCACAAATACCTAATCCTAGGAGGACAGATTAGAAATGAAAAGAATAAGGGAATAAAATTTCAAATCCCAACAAACAACAAAAACATTACAGCAAATGCTCTTGTTTATCCCAATACAATTCAGATTGACATTGGATGCAGCATGTCTGCATTTGCAGAAGATGACAACGGCAAAAAACAGTTTGCCGCACTATTAAATTCAATATGGCAGGAATTGTGCCAATACTCTGATCATCTGGCTACGATACCAGAGCCACAGGACTGGATTCTCACGCACTATCACTATGGACGTGACGGTAGCATGGAATACAACGGAGAAAAATTTCACATTACAGCACGTGATGCGCTGGGAGATTTTGTAAGGACATACAGCAAGACAATGCTTGATGGAAGCACAATAGTCCGAATAGAAAAGATTGCAACACCAAAAATTACCGTAGGCAAATTCCTAGGAAAAAAGGAGGACACATCATGAGTCTTACTGCAAAAGAGATTCCAATATCATGACAACTTGGGAAGAGAAAATGGTAAGTGTATTTACCTTTAATTGTTCTTTCAAATTGGAGATCCTTGCCGGAATACCTGTTTTTTCTCTTTGCTTTTGTTTTTTTCAACTGGCGGAAAATCAACCTCGTTTCTTGTCTTTTTAATAGTTGTTATATTTTGTTTTTATCAAACACTCTGTATAGCCTGTGTTGTCTTTCAGAAAGCTTTTTGAACTGCTATTCATCGACCATCTGAACGGAATTGGTATGTTCCACCGTATCAGTTTGGTTTCCAACCGTGTCTTGATTGTACCCATGCTTTGTCCATTGTTGCGGACGCATTGATTGATGCTGATGCATCAGGAGAAAGTTTTTTGCTTGCAGGTCACAAGGTATGCAAAGGGTTTGATTCTCTCATTAACAGCGGTATGTTAATCTATGCTGTAAAACATGGGGTGAGCACTTCATACATTAGACCCTTCCGAGGTATGTATTCTTGACTTAAAGTTCGTCTAGTGCTCCATTCATCATCTAAAGTAGATAATCCTCCAACGTACCGTTCTGCTTCTAGCCATTCACCCACTCCTGATGTTTAATGGACGTCGAGAAAGGTGCCCATCAAGGTGTCGTTTCTTCCCCTTCACTCTTCAACAATGGATTTCTCGATGCCCAATCCGATGCTTCCTCGTCTTTGATCTTCGTCGGTCTCAATTTGTCTCTCGTCTGTTATGCAGACGACATTTTGAACTTAAGTTGCACTATTCCACGCATTAGTGACGTTTTCACATCGCTGCAATCAGAATATGCAAAGCTCGGCCTAGAATTCAATGAAGTTGTATTCTTCAAATGGAAACACTCACCGTCAGTGCATGTTCCACTCGGAAACAGCAGGATCGAGCCAGTTGATCACATTACTTACCTCAGTCTCCTCATTGGCTCCTCAATAAAGCACACACAACAACTCCTTTTAGCTCACATCGAACGCCAAGTTGGACCCGGGTCGCTCCTTACCTACAGTTCGTTACCACATACTGTTTGACACTGTTGGACTTGTACTATTTGGGATATATATTCGCACATGGGGGGGGGGTAGGTTGGGTTCGGTTCCCATAATTTTGTTTCAAAAGTATTATTTTATCCTCATGTTTTGTTATATTTAATTAGGAATTAACCTTACTTCACATCTTGGGCGTGTTTCCAATAATCAACAAGTACCAAAGTCAGTTCGCTAGGGAGTTCAAAAGCATATTGTCTTAATGCTGTTTTTGTTGGAAACAAGTTCCATTTATAATGTGTTTCCTTATTAATGCTATGAGAACTAAAAACTCATACAGAGCACCACGGCATTTAAAGTTAACACAGATGAGCACGCTTCCTTTCCACTCTATTCAGAATTGCATTCTTTATTATTTTCAGTTCGTCTACTTTAGACTGATTATGCAAAATATCAAAGTAAAAACGGCAATTTTCATGGACCACAACTTTTTGTGGATAATTTCAATTGCGATATAATTTTATTTCACTCCCATCAATGTTTTTGGGATTGTTTGTTTATCGATAAATATCATTCAGGAACTGTAATTGAATTTTATAAGCATTCTAGCACTCTTTAGTTTATTATTTTTTTAGTTTACTATTTGCGATAAGCTTATTCATTACTTTCTTGTTTTTGCTAATGTACGGCTGGTCTTACCAAAGTTTTGCGATCTCTTACCAATACTCTGCAGTCCTTGTAATTTGTATTCAACTCAAAAACTGGCATCCAGTCTAATATATTTACACTATTACATATAATATATCTTTTTAGACTATATATCTATTATGATACAGTTAGACTAATATAAATAATACATCTATTATAAGGAATCTTTTTTGAAGATCCTTTCAAATGTATCGGGAATTTTAAGGTCAATTGGGAGAAGTGAAATGCAAACAAAATATTTCAGATAGAGCACTGAAAAATTATTTGTTGCAGGCTTTCTGTCTCTCTTTTTCAAGGGAGTTAAGAAACCCTGGTTCCATGTTTTTGGAAAATTGCCCAGACTCGGTAGTTTCAATCAAAAAGACCCAAGGGCTTTGAAAGGAATTCAGACAGCTGTTGTTCTTAGTTTCTCAGTTCTCCTTTCGATCCGGAAAGGTGAAAAATGAGGAATATCATTGGTTGATAATTAATAAGACGAAGCCGAAAGGCTTTGGACGATGGAAGCAAAGGGCCTGTTAAGATTCCTGGTGGTAACTTTAGGGGGTTGAGATAGCTGGTCAAATCCCTTGCCACACAGCTTTTTAACCTCAGTATATCAATTTTTAATTTATTTCTAAACAACTCTTCGACCTTAGTAGTCTATTAGGATCGAACAAATTTACGAATTTACTTTCAATGAACCTTCTTTCGACGAACTTCAAATCTACGCTCTACGCATTTTCTTTCCACCAATCTACTAATTTTTTTCTTGCTACGATTCTGCGTTCTACAAATCTACATTCTACGAATCTACTTTTAAAGAATCTCATTATATAAATCATTTGCCATGCAAAGGTACATTTGATGGTAAAGGGTTTATTTATGAAACATACAATCCTCCGACAAGCCTACAACTCTAACTCAGATTAAAAGTACAAAATCCTTATATTATACTACTGCTTAGGTCTTTGCTTTGAAAATGATCTAGACTGACTACAGAATAGGAAGATTTCTCTATTTTTGCGTGTTTCTGACCTATCTCCGACTTCTTTTTAAATCTAAGGAGAAAAGTTTACAACTCAAGACTTTGAAGGAACCCTGTTAATGAACTGTCTCAGAGAAATCTAGTCGACAAACAGGAAATTATTTGTGACCCGAGAGTAATTATTTTGTTCTCTACAAAAATCGTTATGTGATCAAGAATATCAAAACGTGTCATCGATATAGAGTCTCCCCATGGTCAGTGAGCACGGCGATGATCTAATGGCACCACCAAGGCAAAGAAGTTCACGTGGAACCCCTTGCCCCAGTCCATCAGGTCGGTGTTCCGGGTATTGAGCCGCTCCCCGTCCGGGCCCTTGGGCGAAATCCCCGCATTGTTGACCAAGGCGTCCAGCCGCCCGTCCAGCAGCTCCTGGATCTGACCCACCGCGTTGATCGTGTCCGACGGGTCCGACAGGTCCAGCTGCACATGGTTCTCCTGGCCGCCGCCCCAGGGGCATTCCTGCGGGAACGGCTGGCGCGAGCAGGTGATCACCCGCCAGCCCTCGGCATTGAAGCGGCGCACGGTGGCGTGGCCGATGCCGCGGCTGGCGCCGGTCAGCAGCAAAGTCTTCTGGCGCATGGCGCACTCCTTGTGTGAGAATCTGGCCTGAGCCTAGCACCCGCACAGCCATCCGCAACGGGGTGCGCCAAACGCAACCCTTGGCAGCGGCGGCGGAACCCCTTAACACATCTCTGCCAAGGGATGATGCAGCAATGAAGAAACAAGATATGAACCGCGATTGGATTGCCACCGCCGAAACCCTCTCCAGCGCGCTGCCGTATTTCCAGCGCTTTGCCGGGGCGATTGTCGTCATCAAGCTGGGCGGCCACGCCATGGGCAGCGACGAGGCGATGGACACCTTCGCCCGCGACATTGTGCTGATGCGGCAGGTGGGGGTGAACCCGGTGATCGTGCATGGCGGCGGGCCGATGATCAACGCGATGCTGGAAAAGCTGCAGATCAAATCCGATTTCGTGAACGGCAAGCGGGTCACCGATGCCGCCACCATGGAAGTGGTGGAGATGGTGCTGTCCGGTGTCGTCAACAAGCGCATCGTGCAGGCGATCAACCGCCAGGGCGGCCGCGCGGTGGGGCTGTCGGGCAAGGATGCGAACCTTATCACCTGTGATCAGGCCGTCCCGGACCTGGGCTTTGTCGGCGCGCCGGCCGAGATGGACCCCAAGGTGCTCTATGGCCTGTATTTGCCACATTTACGAAAAAGTGAAAAAAAAACCCAAAAGAAGCGAATGATATTGATGAAAACCAGCAATTAGATTCAGCATATCAGAGACCCCTTTTTCAAGCTCCCATCTACAAAATGTGGAATTTAGCATTTTTTTGGAAAAAAAAGATCATTGTTGGGTGTTTATTTTTGTGTTTTTTTTTCAGGGGTGATTCTTTTTCCCCAAGGATGCACCGTTTGGTGCCATATAATTACAATTTTGCCCCCAAAAAGTGCAATTTTGCTATTGACTAAAAATTTGGAGACAGCCAAATAACTTGAAATTATGCAAAAACTAAATGTTCAGCTTCCCACTCCTAAAAGCAGTAATACCGGAAGGTGGTGTACTCAATCCTTAAAAGCCACATGGTTAATACAACATAAAATCACTTATTTAAAGTCTGATTTAACTAAATTGATTCGCACGATATGAAAAAATACGCAGTTATGTATAATTGAACATCAGCTACTATGGAGGAGGGTAGGTGAGTCATTGTGTTGTGTAAGTTGGCAAGTAAGGGCTGTGAATCGTGAACTGTCAAATAAATATAGATGAGAGTTTTGGGAGGGGGTTTGAATTTATTCCTTATCTCCTTTTGCTTACACTAAAAGTTAATATAAGTGTTGCGGTGGGGTGGAGCCAATTGAGAGGAGGTGGCATTTGCTCCCTAGATATTTTTATCACCTTAGATTTAAAAAAATTCCTTTGTTTGGCATATTCATTGAAAAAATACCTTTTTCTTATTATCTTCATTGGGAGAAATTGAAAAGAATAATGACACCCCCTATGTTTTGGAAAATAATTGCCACACCCCGAAAGAAAAAGATTTTTTTGTTTTAGAGATTTGGTTCTACTGCTAAAAGATGATAGCATAAAATGTTTTTTTGTTTATAACATAAAAGACTGGATTCATATGTTTACCGGCGTAAAAAGATGTAGAGGTGGGGAAGGGTAAACGCACATTATGGGCCATAAAAAAAAAAAACAAATGAAATAGTTTAGTTTCAAAGGAATTTTTTACTTTCTTAAAAATCCGTCTCTTTTACTTGGGACATAGAACAAAACTTTTAACAAAGGTACTTTTTAAACAATAGTAATGAGTGATGCTAAATTTACAACTTAGCCATTTTAAATTATTCTATATATATTTAACTTGTGAGTATCCTGTTGTTGGAGCATCGCCACCGAAGCTCATGTCTAAATAACATTCAAAAAATTTTTTTTACAGGGCCTGTTTGTCAGTTATCCCGTCAGATTTGTATCACGAATTATCGCTTTCTGAATTCTGTGTTTTGGCCCATAAGCTTCGGGAGGAATTTTTAGATATCAATTCTTCTCTTCGTCTTTCTACTGATGTTAGATACATCTATGAAGCTACAACAACTTTTATTATAAACGGAAGTTTAGACCATCGTGTAAGTCCTTCTGTTTTATTATTACTCCTGGCTGTTGATTGTATTCTCTTGCACACAACAAGGGTTAAGGATGAATAATTACTCTTGACCCATTGATGCAAATTTCTCGTGGTATATTTTTGCAACAATTTTTGGATAGAATATAATATATTTGTTGCGTTTCAACAGTTTAAATATGGTGAAAGGAGGACAACGTAGTAAAGGACGTACCCTAGCTCACAGCAACCGAAAATTTTGAATTGTGTTTTGAAAAATTATGTATATAAGGGCAATAATAAACAAAAACGAATTATTCAGTGGCGTAAGAAGAACTGTCACTCATTTAACCTAACTTTGTAGTTCTGTATAATTGTTCTCGTTTAAAAAATACAATGCATATTTACTATAATCAATGCATATTTACTATAATAGGAATATAAAAATCTAAGTACTGTTTCTACCGCTAACATATGGGAACGATCCCCCCCCCCCCGAATCAGAGTTTTCCCCTTTTTTCCTTCCTGCCAAGTTTCTGACATGAAGTCAATTTGGGCCTTAGTACCACAATCGTTGGTATGCCACGTCAGTATATGGCTTGACTCGTGATGAGATATGGTGTTGGTTACGACAAGATATTTCATCGAAGCATAGTCTACCAGCCTTTGCCCATTTTCGCATCTATACGCAAGTCCGAACTTTTCAAGGACTTATGTGGAGGTATCAGATAGAATAACTCTCGCGTTGAAGTCTCCTCCAATAACCAGGTAGTCTCATGCAGCAATTGAGGAAGACAGTTGTTGCAATTCCGAATAGAATTCATCCTTAGCAGTAACTGTGGCATCACGAGTAGGGGCGTACGCGGAGAGAATGAATACGTTTGAAGGACTTCCTTTAAGCCTAATCCTAGCCAGTTGAGTAAAACAGGATCCCACTCAAAAAGTGCGTTCCTGGTTCTTTGGTCCATGAAGAAACCAACACCACGGAGTCCCGAGTTTTCGTTTACTCCAGAGTAGAAAAAGTAGAACTGTTGTAACGTTTCGAACGCTGATATTACTGTAGAGCCAGAACCGGAGATTCTGGTCTCAGAAACGCATAATATGTCAATACTGTACTTCTCCATCTCATGGACAAAAGAGCTTGTGTAGCTTCTTGTTTAACAGATCCAACGTTCCAACAACCAATCTTGATTTTGCTTGTTTTATAACTGTGGTTAGTTTTCCCAAGAATATGGCTAGTAGATTTTTCGACTTCGTCAACATATTCAAACTCGCGTCGCCCGCCGAGAAATCCGTAGTATAGTTGGCTTGCTTACTTCTCAAAACCCGCACCGAGGGGCCACGTCGCTTGCCAGGAACGCCGTAGCCGTATTCATAATTTTTCTAGGTCTAAGGTCCATTGATATTTCTTGGGAATAGAGTTAACCGCAAGGTCCCCAGTCTTGCGGGTGCCCTAAAAGGGTCGAGGCACCCCTTTGCAGAAGCTGTTGTCCATAGATCTGGATATTACGCCCTGCCATGGAAATTTTACTGGACACACGAGAAAAAAACAAAAAAAACATCGATTGTACATTCCCCTGAAATTGTCTTGAATCTATTCATTTCTGGAAACCATGATTCTTTAAAACTTTTCTTTCGGTTACTTTAAAACTACAAAATTATCAGGGTAGCGCCGCATATTCTTCAGTGTCACCTCGTTGAGACGCAAAAATGAATCTGCTAAAATAATTAGTTAAATTTGACAATATTTTTCCTGCGTTCATTCTTTGAGGCTAATTCTTTGGTGATTGAAGACTTTCAATCAACAAATGATTCTTTAAGACGTTTCTTTCGGTTGTTTCAGGACTACAAAATTTTTAGCGCAGTGCCACATATTCTTCAGTATACCCACACCGAGACGTAGAAATAAATCCCCAAAGCTAATTAGTTAAATTTGACAATATTTTTCCTGCGTTCATTTTTTAAGACTGATTCTTCGGTGATTAAAGACTTTCAATCAACAGATGATTCTTTAAGACGTTTCTTTCAGTTGTTTCAAGACTACAAAGTTTTTAGCACAGCGCCACATATTCTTCAGTGTTGCCACGTAGAAACGCAAATATAAAACCCTACAACTAATAAGTTGAATTTGACAACACTTAGCCGGCGTAGAAATTGAAACATTAATAACTTATTGATTTGTTTCCCATAGACAACTATATCTTCAAAGGAAAGCTGCACCTTTTGAAGTTGTTTGGTGCCATGTGCTTTTAGCTGACCCTTACCAGTACCAAATTTCTGGTAACACCCACCAGTCTAATGTCAGATTGGTATCAGTATCACAGCTTAGATATAAAATACAGTTATGAAAACTTCTATCTTGCCCATGAGAAGCTTTTGGTACAGAGATTTGAACGTGGTGCCTCCTAGGTCGTACTACAACACCGTTGGCGGGAACGCAATTTTGTTTTGTTTATCCAATTGCTCCAATCCTTTAGGTCTAGACTGCCAGTTTCTTATTCTTAACAATTCCACTTTTCAAATGACACAATTGTTTTTGTTTTTCAAATTCACTCCAAAAAAGATGGGAAGGGTAGGCAACAAAACATGGTATATGCCAATGTAATTTTGCAGTACAAATAAGAAATATACAAGCTGATTACTGTAACAAAGTTAGTTTAGCACACATACACTCACAAAAACAACACAAAATTCCCACCCTATTTCAATAACAAACAACAAAAAACGATGTTTTTGCTGCACAAGACTATTTATAATACCAAAATTTCTACTTAAAGTTGGGGTGTTCCCATTTCTAGTTATATTCTAGACAAAAATTATTTGGTTACATGATTGACCAGTTCTGATTTCTAATACATTTCTCACAATTTCACCCATTTTCCTGTAGTTCATCAGCTTTTTCCCAACTTTTCCTCCCTCTTTGTACAGCAAATTCTACCTACAAGCCTGCTACAAATATGCAGGCTATAAATAATGGTCTGTACCAATGCCATATTGCATATAAATAGGAAATATAAAAATTAGCTACTCTAGCACAGTTAGTGTTACACAAAAGGACAAAATGTCCATCCCATTTGAATACCAAACTGAAGAAAACCACATTCCACTTCACAAAAAATTCGTAATATCAATGTTTCTAATCAAAATAGGATTCTTCCTAATGCCAAATCCTTTCTACACAGATGTTGTCTGGTTACATGGCTGACCAGTACGAATTTCTTCAATTGAAATGTTGGGTCTTGCGAGTTCGCCTATTTTTGCAAGTTTCTGAAAAAAAAGAAGACGAATTTAGTCTATTTTCCGTTACAGCTATCAACAAGCACGAATTTGACCAAGGAGGGTTGAAATCTAAGGTTAGACACATGGGCAATTATTGGGCAAGAAGTCTATCAAAGAGGTCCTAAGGAGGATTACTGTCAATTTACTGATTTCAAATTTTGTGATATATTTTTGAAAAATCCCCCATGAAAACTCCTCCTGTATACGCTTTTAGCATAAGGATAATTAGACTATACTATGAATGCTAAATTACATTTCAAGCATAATTTTGCTAATCAAATCTAAGAATTACTTATTGGGTTTCACTGGTTTTATTTTTATCCTAGATACTGCTGTGACACCAATGATTGAAAATAATCTTCCCAGACAAGAAAATGAAACACTTCTGCCTGGTTTAAGCCCTCTGTTTCTTAAACAAGAAACAAATGCAGATTGTGAGCATGGAGTCCAAAGTGATCTCCAACTGACCTACGATTTGAATCTATTTGATGAAAACGCTGCTCATGAAAACTTGTTTTTACCAAAAATACCTCAGTACCAACAAATGCACCCAGGGGAAGAAACTTTCGTGTGTGAAGTATGTGAAAACAACTTCACTTCTAGTTCTCACATATCTGAAAACCGAAGAACTTATACTGAGGAGAAACCTTTCATGTGTCATGTATGTGAAAAAGTATTCACTTCTAGTTCTGAGTTACCTTACCACCGAAGAACTCATGCGAGAGAGAAAGCTTTTGCGTGTCAACTATGTGAGAAAAGCTTCGCCTCTAGAGGAAATTTGTTTCAGCACCAAAAAACGCACACAGGGGAGAAGCCTTTTGAGTGTCAAGTTTGTGAAAGAAGTTTCACTTCTAATTGGAATCTATCTCAGCACCAAAGAACGCACACTGGGGAGAAGCCCTTTGAATGTCAATTATGTGAGCAAAAATTCAATTCTAGTTGGAATCTATTTCAGCACCAAAGAACACATACTGGGGAGAAACCTTTTGAATGTCAACTATGTGAAAAAAAATTCAACCGACGTTTTGATTTATCTCAACACCGAAGAACCTATACTGGTGAGAAACTTTTCATTTGTGAAGTATGTGAAAAAAGATTCATTTCTAGTTCCAATTTATCCAAACACCGAAGAACTCATACGGGAGAGAAACCTTTCGTGTGTCAAACCTGCATGCATGAATTTAAAACGTTCAGAAACTAAATAAAAAATCAAGTGTTTTTTTTTTAACTGACGGTAAGGAGCGATATTAAAACTTAAAACGAACAGAAATTACTTTGTATATGAAAGGGGCTGTTCCCTCCTCAACGCCCCCCTCTTTGCGCTAAAGGTTTTTACTGTTTTAAAAAGTAGAGTTGAGAGATAGTCAAACTTTAGCGTAAAGAGCGGGGCGTTGAGGAGGGAACATGTTTGTTTTAATTTTTAATGTCGCTCCTTACTTTCAGTTAATAAAAAACTTGTTTTTATTATTTAATTAGGTAACGGAGAGGTCTTTTCAAAACTTATTTTTTCTTTTCCGTCTCTAAAGAGATTGAGAAGAAGAGGATTCAAGATGAAGGTTTTGGACCTTCGGCTAATCGTATGAACACGGTTAATCTGTGCACAACTCTTAAAATTTACAGCCATTTTCCAGAGTCTAAACGCATTTTTAAAATTCAGGTAAAATTAAGTTTTTATTTACTAACATTTTAACATTAAAACAAACCAAAATTAGAAAATATTATATTTCGGCCAAAAGTAGAAAAGATAACCGAGACTAACTCACTCCTCAATCAATTTGAAATGAAATCTTTTTTTCTCACTAGATTTTTGTCAAAACGGGTTTTTAAACTTTCGGCTCCTATGGGTATTAGTTTTGAAAAAAGTTTGGAAAAATAGGAAGATAAGTCTGCAAACCAAGGTTAGAATATTAGAAGCTACACTGATGACAGTGGTCAAATATAGCTTTGAAGCATGAGCGCTCCGAAAAGCGGATGAAGATTAGTTAGATATTTTGCTCATAAATTGCCTACGGGTTGTTCTGGGTACCCGGATGACTGACCGTATTTCAAACAGTAGACTGTACGAAAAACGTGGTTCATTCCCGCTTTCTAGGGTTATAAGGAAAGAAAGGTTGAGATGGTTAGATCACGTTGTGCAGATGAAGGATATTAAATAAAAAATCATAGCAAACAAACATACAACAGGTATTAATATAAATGAATAAATAAATCTTAAGACGATTAAGAATTAAATTGAATGTTCAAATCATGCTTTAAACGAACAAAATAACTGCAAACAAGAGTTTAGCTACTGCCCCCTTCTCTAACTGTAAAAGTCTAATACCCATTGCGTCATTGCCACTTTACTGAAAACAAATTATTTTTCAAATTTTTTCTTTTGTACTTAGCACAACATTGAAAATAAAAATAGAAAATTGTAAAGAAATAAAATCGAGCTTTCAGAAACTATACCATTACTTATCAAAGATTCAGTTTAATTTTATTAGTTCTGTCTAAGAATGTTCAAGAAAAATATAGTTATCTATAAAGTGCCAATGAAATAGTAGGTTTTAGAGTTTTACTTTTAGGGAAGGAGGCAGTAGTCAAAGTCTTGTTTGTAGTTATTTTTGTTAATTTTGAGCTTTATTTACATTTCCAATTTAAGTTCAACTCGTATTCATTCATATTAGTTCCTGTTGTATGTTTGTTTGCTTTGATTGTTCAGTTAATTTCTGTTAGTTTTTGGTTTCATTTATACTTTAACAGTGATTTTTGACCATTTTGAGTTTGAATTATTATTGGTTTTTATTTCCACTTTTCTCAAGTTTAATGTTGCTTCAATTTTTCTGTGAAAAAATTCTTTTTGGAATTTTTTTCAAAAATTTGTTTCTGTTCGTTTTTGATTGCTAAGTTTCAAGTTTTTGAACATCTACTATTTCGAAATCAATTTCTTATCAACATCAAAGTTTCATCAAAGTATCAAAACTTGTGTCGCAAAAGTAAAAAAGTATCAAATTAAACAAATTATTAAAGTAACAGTAAGCAACTTGCATATCTTACAGTCCTTGCTCTGTAAATCAAATTTGCTCCATAAAACAGTAGAGAAAAGTAACAAAATGTAAAAGTAATAATAAGCCAAATAAACCGGACATGGCCTGCGCCAGCACGTCCTGTCCGCCCTTGTGACGATAGGGGCCGTCGAGACCGAAGCCGGTTCCGACCCCGTAAATCAGGCGCGGATTGCGTTTTCTAAGGTCCTCGAACCCAAAGCCCATGCGCTCCATGACGCCCGGCCGGAAATTGTTGACAACGACATCGGCGGTGTCGATCAGTTGCAGAACCTGTTCCCTGACTTCCGGGCGCTTCAGGTCCAGCGCGACGCTCTTCTTGTTGCGGTTGAGCGAGCTGAAGACCGGATTGTTCAGTCCGTCCGGGTCCGAACCGAGCGACCAGCGTGACAGGTCTCCGATCTTTGTCTTTTCGATCTTGATGACCTCGGCGCCATAGTCAGCCAGCATCTGGGTGCAGCACGGCCCGAGCATCACCTGGGTGAAGTCGATGATCCGGACGCCATCCAATGGGAGTTTTGTCATTCGGCCGCCTCCAGAAGGGTGGCGTTCGACGACGGCACATCACCCGGGTCCGCGCCCTGTGCCCGCATCTGACGCTGGATCGCAGAAATGTCGGCATCGCGAACCGGAACGCCTGCGTTGAGCGCTATGGTGGCGGCGACCCCGACAGCTTCTCCCATGGCCATGCATGGAGGAATCTCACGGCTGGATTTTTGTGCCTGTGGCGTGGCGGAGTAGTGCCGTCCGGCGACCAGCAGCTGATCGATGCCTTTCGGGACCAACGCGCGGTAGGGCGTGTAGTAGTCGCGGCCCCGGCAGACGGTGTCGGCGAAATGCCTGCGACTCATGACATCGTCCTTGGTGACGACGTACTCTCCGACCAGTTGCCTTGTTTGCCGAACACCGGTCTGCGGCGCATAGTCAACGACATATGCGTTTTCGAACCCGGGGAAGTTCTGGCGCGAGAATTCCAGCAATGCTTCCATGCGGCGGCGGCCCTCGAATTCAACCGCCGTTAGGTCTTCCACCTTCAGACCGTCAAGCTTTGGTAGATGTAACCTCCTGAACCGGATACGGTTGGAGTGGATTCTCCGGGAATGGTTCGTAGTTCACGGTCGGATTTCCGAGTGTGACAATTTCGTAGGGCCTTAACGCATGTTGTGAGTGAAAATAGGATCCGCCCGGTGATGGTGTATGTTTTGTCCTTTATTTAAGATTTAAGGGCTGACCTATGCCATTAAGTTACTTTTCGAATCACGCCCCGCTACGATCCTAGCGAACCAGAGAAATGGTTTTGGATGGCAAATCGCCAAAGATTACGACGATTTGAGTCGGCTCGCACTTGATTTCAGTTGGTAGATCTGGAAGCTGCTTGAGCAGGTGTCTCCGTTTTCCCGTGACAACATCCTGGATCGACAATCCCGCCGCTTTCCAATCACCAGAAGTTTCGTAGAGTAGATAATAGCCATACTCAGTCAGTTCGTGCCCGCTAACGACGTCCTGGTGGAGAATGCCTCCTGCCACGTCGTAGACTCTTATGCTTTGGCAGGACGAACCGCATCCCCAGGCGTGAAGCAGTTTGTCCCCTTTCGTCCACAAAATTGCTCCCCCCTCTCCCGGCACAAAGTCTTATATCATTTTACCATCAGACAGCCGAAAGATCTTCAATCGTCTCGGAGGCTTTGAACTATGCCAAACATATGCATAGTAACCGCTTATACTGACACTCATGTCATGGATGTGTTGGGGCTTGTCGAAACGATATTCGAGCTGAGTCTCGCCCTCGTTGGAAACCGTGAGTTTCCGCGTGTCTTTCGAATACGCGATGAGCGGAGAGCCCATACTTTTCAAACCAAGGAAAAGTCCAAAAACTACGAGTGCCAACCTTGTTGCAATCATTTGGGGTAAAGATTGCCGGACATGGATTTCGCGGGCAATGCTTTAGGCTATTCTTGTCCTGGGAGTGATCCTCTCCCCAAGATTTGAGCCATTTTCAAGGGGAGACCACCATCTTGAGCAGACGGGAGACCTTGGTCCTCATTTTCAATTAATACAATTTCTCATAACGGTAGACTAATCTACGAAACAGAAACAATGTTTAGTCATCTTGATGTGACTGAATTTGGAGATAATCGAAGTCTGTATTTAGATGGATTATGGCACAGCTCAATGAATCTAAATGATCCAATGGATCTAGTAATTGATTATACAGAGTATTTCCATCTTGGAATGATATTCAAACCTGATTCTAAGAATATTTTATTTGTTGGAGGTGGAGGATTTTCTGGTCCAAAAAATTTCCTTCAAGTCTACCCTAATGTGAAAATCGATGTAATAGAAATAGATCCAGATGTAGTTGATACTGCAAAAAAATACTTTGATTTAAATGAAAACTCTAGATTACATGTATTTACTGATGATGCTAGAAAGCATTTATCATTATATGACAAAAAATATGATCTCGTAATCTTAGATGCATATGCTGCTACTTATGTACCCTATCATCTTATGACTGATGAGTTCTTTAAATTACTTGAGCAAAGAATCACATCAGATGGCATAATTATTTCAAATCTTATTGGTTCAATTGAAGGAAACAATTCCCCTTTAGTAAGATCCATTTACAAAACAATGGATGCTACTTTTCCTATATCATATATTTTTCCAACTGAAAATAATCCTGCAAATATTCAAAATATTATGATTGTGTCTTCTAATCAATTTTATGAATTTGATAGAAAAACACTTTTAGAATTATCAAAAGAGAGCCCCGTCAATTATTTGGTGGATGAGTTATCTAAAGAAGAGCATTTCTATGAAAAAACAGTTAAAGTGTCAGATGTTCCGTTTTTAACTGATCAGTTTAATCCATCAGAAATTCTACAAAACCCTCTTACTCAGAGAGCATTTGTATCAGATGAACAATTAAGTAAAATCCAAAAAGAACATGATTCCAACTTTTTAACTAATTTCATATTGGGACTTTTTCTCTTGATAATTTCTATGTATGCCGACAGGGGCCTTCCGGGGCTCATTCCGGTTACCAAAGGCTTTCGACTCGGGATTCGGAGGTAGGGAAATGATCAGCACATTACTCATGGTTTCGTTCCTCGGTCAGCCGATCGAATTCGTCCAACCCACCGAATCAACCTTTGCGGGCCGCACCAAGTTTGTATTGGAAACTTCGATTGAGGCGGAAGAAATCATCGGAATCGAGCTCTTCATTAATGGCGAATCCACCCATTACTTCGAGGAAGCGCCTTACGAAACTGAAGTGGACATGAGCTATTTCCCGAGGGGAACCACCAAAGTCAAAGCGGTTTTATCCGTATTCGACGGTCAGGAATTTTCAATTGCAATGCAAGGCGAGAATATTCCGGCCTTTATTGAAGAGAACGTCAACCTGGTTCGCGTACCGGTCCAAGTCCTCACGCAGACGCCGGGTGCTCATTTCAGTGCCGGTGATTTCTTGCTCTTCGAAGAAGGCAAACCGCAAAAAATTTCCTTTTTCTATGATGAGGAGAACCCCTTACAACTCACCTTGCTGTTGGATCTGAGCGGCTCCATGGAGAAACGGATCGTCATGCTGCGCAGTGGTGTACGCAAACTTTTAGACATGTTAGGCCCAGAAGACAGCGTCCAAATCATTGGCTTCAACCACTATGTGTTTGAAATTACACCAGCCGAGACGGACAAAGAGTTGGTCAAACAAAAATTACTGAGACTCAAGGCCGATGGCGACACCAATATTTACGGGGCAGTTTGGTCGGGGGTGAAAACCCTTGCCAAGGTGGATCAACGCCGTGCCATTGTGCTCTTCACCGACGGAGAGCACGGCGTTGAAACCATGGAAGATCTTTATAAAAAAACACTTGAAGATTGTATTTCCCTGGCAAAAGAAAAAGGTGTCCCGCTGTACACCATGGGTTTGGGTTTCGGTATCAACCCCAAACCCTTGAAATCGCTCGCTGAGGAAACGGGTCGGCAATGGCCGCTTCGATGTCCTTCTTCTCTTGCTCTTCAACCTGGTCGGCCAATTCTTCCAGCGACTTCTGTGTCGCGTGGATCATATTCTCGGCCATGTTGCGGGTATCAATGAGTTCCTTCGCCTTGCGGTCTTCTTCCGCATGGGCCTCGGCGTCTTTAATCATTTGATCGACTTCTTCATCAGACAAACCACTGGAGGCCTTAATGACAATAGACTGTTCCTTACCAGTCGCCTTGTCTTTGGCCGAAACGTTCAGGATACCGTTGGCATCGATATCAAAGGCGACTTCGATCTGCGGTACACCACGTTGTGCCGGTGGGATGTCACTTAAGTCAAAACGGCCCAGTGATTTATTACCCGTTGCCATTTCACGTTCACCCTGCAAGACATGCACAGTCACCGCCGTTTGGTTGTCTTCCGCAGTTGAGAAGACCTGTTGTGCCTTGGTCGGGATAGTGGTGTTCTTGTCGATCAACTTGGTCATGACACCACCCAAGGTTTCGATACCCAGTGATAAAGGCGTGACGTCTAACAACAGAACGTCTTTCACATCACCACCCAGGACACCGGCCTGAATCGCCGCACCCACGGCAACCGCTTCGTCCGGGTTCACGTCTTTACGTGGTTCCTTATTAAAGAAGGCCTGCACCTTTTCCTGCACCTTCGGCATGCGGGTTTGACCACCGACCAAGATCACATCGGTGATCTCATCGGTACCAAGACCAGCGTCTTGCAAAGCAATGCGACAAGGTTCGATGGTACGTTCCACTAAATCATCCACTAACGATTCCAGCTTGGCGCGGGTCAGTTTAATGTTTAAATGCTTCGGACCGGAGGCATCGGCTGTGATGTAAGGCAGGTTCACATCGGTCTGCGTGCTGGAAGACAATTCGATCTTCGCTTTTTCCGCCGCTTCTTTTAAACGTTGCAATGCCAGAGGATCGTTGTGTAAATCCACGGCCTGCTCTTTTAGACATGCTTGGAACTTAGGGGGCAGTTTCAAAGCAATATTTTTATATTTTTGAAGAAGAGCTTGGTAATATGTCTAGAATATTTGCTACAAAATAATATCAGTTTTCATTAACAAGGTAATATAGAAAATGAAAACTCACATTCAGTTTCAGACCGGGAAAGACCTAAAAGGAGAGTTCAGCTAGCTCTTCAGACTTTTTAAACCGAAACAAAGTCTTTCGTCTTTTAAGACAAAGAAAAGAGCTATAAATAATGCTGCTTTCTAAAACCACGGAGAGAATAATATTTATTATACACAGCCGATCTCTATTTGAGCATTTGCAAAATACAGCTGCAAAGGTGCCAAAGCCTTTAAACGTTTGAGAAATTTTTGGTGAAGCCATTAGTATTCTGACGCAGCCATTATGCCAGTGGATGTGACATGGTTTAAACATCACACTAGACTTTTTCTTTCTGAATCTGATAATCATAAAAAAAATAATAAAAAAATCTAGATTCAAGCTCAAATCCACCCAGACTGTGATAGAATCCGGCAAATTCTGATCTAAATGTTGCTTAAGAACGGGAGCTGTTACAAACCATTTTGTGTACTTGTGTTCATAGTAATAATTGGAGGGATGTAGGGGGCCAATCAGGTTTTGAAAATTGCTTCTTTTTCAAGTTTAAAATCAGTATCAAGTCACACAAAATCAGCTTTAATTTAGCCGTACTAAATTGAATATTGATGATTGAAAAACTACTGACTCTTTTCTTTTCATGTTTTTACGGTATTCTTTTTGGCCAATTGTTTCAGCTTTGCTCAGCTTTTTTGGCAGTATTTTGGTATTCTACTAGGATATTATGTTGTTTTGAAATAAATTATATTCAATAAATGTCAACTGTTTGGATTTTATACAAGGAAATTAGCTGAAATTATTCAAAATGAGTTTGTTCAAATTAAATTATTTAAGAAATATGCCGGTTCCAAAACGTATTAGCGACATTGGCGGGTTCGGTGCCGGGTCGGATCAGAGCTGGTCGGCGATGGGCGGGCTGGTCTATGACCGCTGGGAGCGCGCGTCGATCTATGTGATGTACCGCGGCCTGGGGGTGGACTATGAGGAGGGCACCCGCGGCACCGGCAGTTTTTTCCGCCATGATGCGGTGACCCATGGCCTGCTGGCGGGCATCGGGTTCAGGTTCTGAGGCCGGGCCGCAGCGTTGCGGCCAGACCGTTCAGGCTTTGCGTGACTGTTCAGTCGTTGATGTCGTGGTCGAAGGTTTTGACCTGGCCTTTGGGCAGTGCAAACAGCCGTTTCAGCAGCAGCCACGCGGCCAGAGACAAGCCTGCAAAGATCAGCAGCAGCAAGGGCAGGCCCCAGCTGCCGCCGGAAACGAGCAGCAGCAGCGCAACCGCGGCGGCGCCGATGGCAAAGCCCAGGCAGACAAAGCCCGGGGCGAGGATTTCGAGGATGCCCAGCACCAGCGCTGCCGCCCCCCAAACCCACCAGAGCGTCCAGAACCCGTCTGCCATCACTTGCTTCCTTTCAGCAGCTTGAAGGCATCGCCAAAGGCCTCCAGCGCGTGGGCCGGCACGACGATGGTCTTCTTGCCGTCGCCGTTCCCCAGCGCATTCAGCGCCTCGACCTGTTTCAGTGCGACTTGGTACTGCGCTGCCTCCAGCCCGTTGTCGCGGATCGCCTGGGCCACGACGCCGGTGGCATAGGCTTCGGCGTCGGCCTGGATGCGGCGGGCCTTGGCGGTCTGCTCGGCGGCGTAAAGCTCGGCGTCGGCAGCCAGTTCAACGGCGCGCTTCTGGCCCTCGGCCTCAGTCACCTGGGCGCGGCGGGCGCGCTCGGCGTTCAACTGCTGCAGCATGGCGTCGCGGGTGGCCTGATCGAGGTTCACATCCAGGATTTCAGCGCGGGTCACTTCGATGCCCCAGTCATCCACCGCGCTTTCGACGGTTTCCTGCCGAAAAAACTGAGATCTCAAGATTTCTTTAACGTGCAGGTCTGTTGCATTTTTTGCAACTCTGAAGTGGGGTTCGAAAAATCGATAAGAAAGGGGACCAACAGCGAGTGGACGAAAGTAGCCACGATAGAACTTAGACACTCAGTGTTGTGGGCATGCAAAAGTAGAAGTAAAGACAATTGGGCTACGACTGTTCTCGGAGGGATGAATTGCATTTTTTCTGACCTCCATGCTGCACATGCACTTTACCATAAATCATGCTCTGTAAGCTTTAAGACAAACAGAAGCATGCCAAAACGGTACAAAGAGGAGAAAGAAAATGATCCTGCCAAGGCGGGAAGACCTGCCGAAACAAACAAGCGAGTAGCTTTTGAAAAGTCTCTAGTGTACTTTAAAAGTGAAGAAGACCAACAGTTTGCTCTTAGTGACGTCACAGAAAAATTGAATTTTTTCCTTGGAGTTAGTGAAGGTTACAGTCTGAAGCACATCCAACGTCTTTTGGTTGAAAGCTACGGGGACCGTGTGCTTATCACGGATTTGCCTGGGAAAGCTAGTATTGTGAGATTCAGAGAGACGGCTCATTTCATTTTGAACGAGCATATCACGCTTCCTAATGACCAATTTGAGGACGTAGAGATCATGAACATGATAAAAACGGTTGCTAGAATAATCAAAAGTGAAGCTAAAAGCCTACCTCCTTTATCAGAAGAGTATCCACTCTTGACAATGTCGAAACGTGCTTAAGCTACCTACTCAGGTCCTTCTGTCTTCTTCTTTGCGAATTAATACCAGGGGAAAACGAGATTATTGCAGTGGCAGTTCTTGGTCGAGCAATAGTACAAGTCTGTTTACCTTTAACAGTCCTCGCACCTCTTCCAGTGTTTGTAGCGGTTCAGCTCCACCACCACTTCGGATCACGGTTTCTAATAGACAACGTCCATAAGCTAGGCCTCTGTTCATCCTACAAACAAATGCTCCATGAAATTAACACTATAATTGTGGGGACCCCTAGCAAGGGTACACTGGGCCGTGGATTAAGATGGCGCTGAATAAAAGAGTAAAAATGATTATATGGCAACAACAAAAACTTCAAATTAGTCATTATTGTTGACATCGCCTTCTTTCAAAATATGTATTGCATTTTATCCTTACACAAGTTTTAATATTTTACATGTCTGAAAAAACCTCCATGTTATACAACTTTGAGTACAAAGTTAGCCTATCTCACTCTCCTTATATAGCCTTCAGGAGCCCCCTGTGACTTCAGGAACACAACCATGATCACATAATTAGATTGATAGAAAATACAATGAACTTTCTTATTTTGGTGGAGAAACGAAATTGCTTACATCTCCACTTCCTGGCTGGTTGCTGGGAGCAGCCAATGATTTCAGTAAGCCGCCTTTCAAATGCTTTCAAATCTGAAATAAAAGCTCATAAATAAGGAGATTGGCTGAAGGCCTATAGGATTTTTTTTAATTGACAGATTTAAACATATATAGCCAAAAACCATAAAGCATGATTACTAATGGGCTAGTTCTCAAGTGATGTTCAAAATCTTTCTTTTTTCACTTCAGAGGTTGTTGTTTGTTTGTTTGATGAACTTGTGGGCAGGCTGCCCACTGTGCATGTCTCCTCGATTTTATCAGAGGCTTTCAGGGTGAGAGGTATTCCACGTCTAATTTCAACTGTCTTACTGTTTTTCTCTCATGATCAGGAATTAAACAATTAAAATAGCCATCTAGCTATTGTCTATGGTTAGAAAGGGTCTTGAAGATTCTCAAGGACGGTTCCTTTAAATCAATGGCACAGCTATATCCAACGCCATCTAATGATGCCACGTTTGAGTCTCCATATCTATATTGCAAACAATAAACTAGCTTATATGACAATTTAGACCCATGAGCTTGGCATGTAATTTATACATGTACGCATACATATACATACCATTAATGTCTCGACATCCCCTGGGGAATTGCCTTCCTGGATGCCAACCGAGCCCTGGTAACCGAGCGCTCCGGCGGGCTGCGTTTGCTCACGGACCAACAACTCGACCCAAAACCCATTGAAGGACTGCCTAAGGTAGTCCACGAGGGCCAGGGCGGCTTGCTCGATGTGGCCGTAGACCCGGATTACGCCGACAACGGTTGGGTCTACTTGTCCTACAGTCACGCGTTGGAAGCCGGTCCTGAGGAACGACGTCCCCGAGCCATGACTCGCCTGGTGCGCGGTCGAATCGCAGACCACGCTTGGCAAGATCAAGAAACCATCTACGAGGCACCGCATGCAACGTATCAAGGCACGCGACACCACTATGGCAGCCGCATCGTTTTCGATGATTCCAACCACCTTTACTTCTCCGTTGGCGATCGGGGTGCGGGTCAGCAAGCCCAAGACCTGAGCCAACCCAACGGCAAGATCCACCGCCTACACCGGGACGGAACCATTCCAACGGACAATCCGTTTCTGACCCAGTTCGACGCCCTCGCCAGTATCTATTCCTACGGACACCGGAATCCTCAAGGACTCGCCATCAACCCGACGACGGGACGCCTCTGGGATTCCGAGCACGGTCCCATGGGTGGGGATGAGCTGAACCTCATCGTCCGCGGCGCGAACTTCGGTTGGCCGGTGATCACCTACGGCCGCAACTACGACGGCGGCATAGTCTCAGAGATTCGGAAACAAGCCGGCATGGCTCAACCACGACTCTACTGGAAGCCCTCGATCGCAGTGTGCGGCATCGATTTCGTACAAGGCGATCTCTTCCCACTCTGGTCCGGGCATCTCCTCGTCGGAGCCCTCAAGTATGAGGAACTCCGCTTGCTGGATATCACCGAAGGACAGGTGATCCATCAAGCGATCCTACTCAAGAACATCGGTCGCGTGCGCGACGTAGGCTGCGGGCCCGACGGATCGGTTTATGTCGTTTTTATCACTATTTCTAGTGATTTTTTACATTGCATAAACAAAAATCACTCAATTTGCACATAAATCCCTAGATTATTGAAGAAAATCACAAAATCAATAAGACACTCTCCTAAGTCTAGTGGATTTTTTTTTGTCACTGGGTGGCAACCCTAGTGCTAGCACGTCAGTAGTCAAACACGTAAGCAGGAACTTGTTGCGGAGGTTGAAGGTCAAAATCAAGCAAAAAAAACACCAAAACAGACAAAATATGCACAAATATAGAAAGGAAATCGCGAAAAATCCTTTGATTTCAGTTACGACAGGGGCTAAATGGCCATTTCCCTCATATAGCCTAAGGGCAAGGCAGGAGTTCCACATCGTTTGAACTCGATCTTGAATCAAATATGTTTAAGTTACTTCCATTATAATCCATGACTTATTCGTTTAGCAACCCATAGAAGATGGTATTAGATTAAAGGAGGGTTGAACATTTTCCAGATATTTATTGGTTTTTTTTTTCAATTTATTAATTTAGAAACTTCTTCAAAAATGAGTAAAGAGCTTAAATTGAAACTTAGATCATCAAAAATAAAGTCATATAATAATTCGAATTTCTATCTAACAGATATTACAGTGGGTGCATGGAAGAATCAACAACCCGCAAAAAAAATACGAAAGGTAGATGAAGAACCGAAAAAACAATCAGGACTACCGCCCCCTAAATCTTCTATATCCTTCGGCAAATTAATTACTGCTGTCTTTAACGGTAAAAAACAACAACGATCAGGACTATCACCCCCTAAATCTTCTATATCTTTAAGCAAAAATATTACCGTTATTTGTAACGGTAAAAAAACCACGGTATGGGTAAAAACAATGATCCACAAAAAGAAAACATCCGAAAGGAAGATGAAGAACCGAAAAAACGATCAGGGCTACCGCCTCCTAAGTCTTCTACATCCTTAAGCAAAATAATTACCGTTGTCTTAAACAGAAACCTTGATCACCTCAATAGAGAATATTGATTGTCTAAATTAATTGAAACAATCACTGCAGACTCTTAGCCTAATAGTTTCAAAGATGGCATTACCACAATTTAGCATCCTCGAGCTGCGTACACCCAAAGGCATATTTCTTAAACTTTTCAACCATTTTGATAAAAACGACTATATTAAATTTTGGGTCAGGCCCGATACTGGGGCATCTGGCACGAATTCTGAAAAAATTGTGGCTTGGAGCCCTTCACTCAATTCTGTTACCAAAAGGAGATACTGTGTCTTGGAAATTCGGATCGATTGAGCTTTTCCTGAACTTCCCACGATATTCTATTTCATATAATTAATTCATAAAATAAACAACACATGGTGACATGTCGCTTCTTACTAAGTGCTTGCATTTACATAGATTACGATATTTTTCTTCGCCTGCAGCAAACTTTTATTTTATATAATTATTTTTTCATGTTATTATTTTAAGTTGCCTTTTTCCACCTACAAATGTCCTACACATATACACTGTATTAATTATTCTACATGAAAAGCTGCACTGATTAAGTTTATATCAAAAGCTGTATTTCTATCTAAGCTTGAGATGTTTACCTAATACTGTAATGATTCCTCAATGAGATTAATAAAGAATACGGTAAAAAAAAAACGAAAAGAAAATTGTTTTGAAATGAACGGAGCTAAAGGAAAGTTGTTACAAAAAAAAAAAAAACAACTAAAAGGTGTTATTTAAAAATGTTTGTCCACCTGCGGTTTACATGGTTAGCTACCCTGTTAAACTTGGGGCGGTACGTCGATTGGTTTAATCCTTCAAAACATTGTCTGGTTTTCGAGATGCTTGGAAATTTCATCATTTTCGAAATTTTGGAAATCGCAATATTACTGCATGTAGGGTTACTGATTCGTGTTATTGTTAAATTCCCACTCTTAACTACAGGGAATACTGAGTGCCGTTTGACCTCTAGTCCCATAGAAAGACTGTCTTTACCCAGGTTCTCAAAATAGGATATTAGAAACATCATGGGAAATGTTAGATGGATCCAGTCGTAGTTTTCAGTTAGTGTCACGGAGAGAGGGCAAAGGGTCTCCAAATGTTGGATTAGGCGTAGGGGATTTGAAATCGAAAACTTACTTTTGTCCCAAATATATTTTTATCCGAAGAAGGTCAAACCACTTTTATCTTATAAGCTTAAAACATATTTAGAAGCTCGTGAGTCAAGGGAACTAAAGGAAAAACCTGGAAATTAAAATTTATTTCGTCTACAAATCAGCTAACAACCTTTCAATCGGCCAGGACTCTAGATATTTTTGTCCAGCCTAAACTGAAAGAAGTTACTTGACTTAAAAATGTTCTGATCATACCGTACCAAAATACAAAATCAATTGTTACGCTTAAAATTGAGCCCTCCTTTTTCTGTCTCAAATTCGCTTGAAAATTACAGTCATGCCGTGTAGGACCGATTGACTCCCTTTGCAGAACATAAATCTGAAATTAATTTTGGCTGTATCAATTTGTTTCATTAACCTGAAATGCATTACATTTTATGCATACTTTTTTCCTTTTAAACATATTTCTTTCAAATGTGTTGAAAAGCAATGTCGTTATTTTTATGTTTTTGGATTGTGCTCACTGAAAGTATCAAAAACACGCTTCGTGATGCGCTATGCAGCAACATGAAATGAGCCCACAGCTCTTGTAAGCTCAGAAACACTTCCCTATTTTAAAGTCTAGTAGCAGTTTTCCCAGTTTGACTGGCCATCATAAAAGAGTAGTAAAGATGCTCAGCAAAAAATGAATCGTTTGGTACATGCAGTTGGAAATTTTTGAGGAGTCTTGTATTGGTAAGTCAACGTCTCTGAAATCTTAAGATACTCTTAGAAATTCTTGGATTAACGAGAATTTAATATTGTGTGCAGGTCCTAAAATTTCTTATTTAAGCGCCTATACCTAAATTTTAGGGCTAAATTCCACTGTTGCTTAAAGTGCAAAAATGTTCAGATAAATTTGAGACTCAACATTGAAGCCACACTGAGCACAATATTGAAGTCTCCTCCCGCAACATGCCAGTATCGCTTTATTGAATGAAGGTCAGCCCTGGTTGTCAAAATGGCCTCTTTGTCACACCACGCCAAAAAAATGCTCAAGTTAAAGCCACGGATAAAAGAGGTCAAAGAGACAAGAATAAACAAAGTTGAACGTTATTTATTGATATATGTTTTTTTTTTTCTTATTCATTTTTCACTCATGCGTATTCTTTAAAATATTCTCCCATGAGGATATTTCCAGGAGATTGCTCTTAAATCAAAAGGTTGGTTTAAGAACCGTTCTAAGCCTTGACAGAAAAAAGAAAAAAAATATATAAAATTCTAATTGAATACAACCAAAGACAGCATGTTTCGCCTAATCTGAATCAAAAGTTTTAAATCTTTAGTCGAAACCCTAGGAAGAACTTTCTACGGTGGAAGATTTTGCAGGGGGATTATTCAAGGAGGGGTAGGTAGGCGATACTTCCTAGGACTATTTTCACAACGATCAGAAAAAAACAACAACAGAAAATTTTCCTCTACTGGAAGTAAGGAGCAACATTAAAATGTAAAACGAACATAAATTATTCTGTATACAAGTAGGTAAATCCCATTTTATATATTCTGATTATACTAAAATTCTTCTTTTTGTCCCAATTCTTTTAGAATGACTCTTGAAAAACAAATGCCGTTTAATTAGAATTAGAAACTTTTATAAAAGTGCTGAAAAGCTCTAAATTAAAAAAAAATAGTTTTGTTTCCACTGAAAGAACAGAATAATATAAAAACTTCAAACATACAGAAATTGTTTATTGTATAGAGGGAGGCAATTCTCTTTTCAATTGCCCTCTCTTCAAGCTAAAGTTTCAGAGTACTTTTAAAAAAGGTTCTGAATCTAACCTATTCGCAAAGATAATTTAGCAATACCAGGGATTCAGTTAAACCTGGTTTGGGAAATCAGCTGATCCGAAAGCCATCTCTAATGCAGGTTTATCCAGAACTGGATTTAGCCAGAACGTAAGTCGAATTGCTTGGATGTATAGAAATACTTGGATGTACAAAAACACAGACAGATTAAAGGTAAAATAACAGGGGCAAATGGAATAAAAATCAATCCGCCATTTGAGAGAGTTGTTGAAGCTTATGAAGGCCCGAAAGTACCTATATAATAAAACAAAACAGCTTTTTTGAAGAGTGAACTGATGATCTGAGTTGAAAATTATTCAATTATAATTATCGGACCGAACTAGTTCAAAATAGCCAAAAAGATTATTCTTATGAGTTTCTAGTCGCTGAAATCCTCAGAACTATGAAAAACAGAACTGTAATTCTCTTAGTTCTAGCATCACAATTTTCCTTTGCAAGCAGAGAGATCCGAACAATAGCATTAGGTGAAGCAAATTTTAGCGATAGCTAAACGTAGGTATTAATAAAACCTCATTGTCAATTGGCCATTAATAACTTTTACGGCTTACTTTCCCTGTGCCTTCAAGTCTCAATCTCGTTAAGCCACACAAAATCCAAAGATAACGTTTTGCAGTACTTTTCAAAGTGGTTAATTTTTTAGACCAATGACTAGCCCAGGACCCTCTTAGGATCTGAACTTAGGGAATTTTTGGGAGTCAGTTCGCTGGAGGCTTGGCAAGCTTTAGCTTCAGAGGAACACAAAAAAAAATAAAGCAATTAGGTACTGCAGACAAATTGCTTACAAATTTTGTCTATAAGCCAAAAACTAGCGCATAAGGGCACCGTCACACTGTTTATTTTCTGAAACCGTGAAATTGAAAGAGTAATTTTTGGTGATATTCTTTGTTTTACGCCAAGACAAATATGGCTGAAGTTAGTGGTTTCTAAATCCAAAACTTTTTACATTTTTCATTAGGGTGAAGGGGGAAAATGGAATTCTTGGAAACTGGAGTGCCGAGTCCATTTTTAGGTTCCACCCTCATCACAAGTGCCACATGAGCTCTTGGCTCTTGTTTTTTCTAGGATGCGCTTTACTGTATTCTGATGTAAGTGAGCTTACACTTGATTTTGAGGATTTTCAAGCTGGGGAAAGTTACTACTCTGTCACCAATTTCGTCTGGGCTTCTTTTGCTATACTTTTTAGTACAATCTGTTTGAAAAAAGTGCAAAAGAGAAAAGTGTTATTTTGATCAGAATCCCTTAGAAATACGGTCTTAGGAACACTTAGATTTTGGGTTCTTTTTATGCTTTATGTAATGCCTATGGTAGTGATGTCACATTGTTAAGAGTGGTTAAATTTATTCTGTCACTAATTCAGAAGCCACTCTTGTCCCTAATTAATTCTCCGTTAAAAGAGGATTTCTTCCCATCTTGTTTTAAAGTAGCTATTGTGACTCCTATTCGCTAGAGTCGTTAAAAAAAATAATTTAAGAAATTATAGGCTGATTTCTGTGCTATCACGTGTTTTAGAAAAGTGCTTTGCTGCCTGTCTTTATGCGTGTTTAGAGCATCATAATGTCTTATATTCTACCCAACTCAGATTTTGGCATGGTTACACAACAGAACAATCAGTTGCCCATCTATACAGCATAGTCAATCAAGTGCTGGATGAAGGTTATAGGGTTTTAGCTATATTTTTAGATATAATTACAGCTTTTGACACAGTTGATCATATTCTCTTACTTCTAAAGTGTAAGTTTTATGGCATAAGAGGCTATGGGCTTAACTTTCTATGTGCATTCTTAGCAGGGCAGCTATAGTATGCTCAGATTGGCTCAAACTGTTCACCAAGCTTTTTTATTACATGTGGAGTTCTGCAGGGCTCTGTTATTAGACTGCTATTATTCTTAATTTTTTTTTCAATGACCTAAATTAAACCTTGTCTGATCCACTGGAACCGAAGATCGCTTAACATTGTCGTGTGTCGCCTCTTTATAGAGGCACGAGTGTGCCTCCTTGACTACTAACAACTCACTGCAGCACCAAACCGCCTGAGGCTAACAGAGGTACGCACACTCCTCCTGTATCCCAATTTATTCAAAGCATCTCTCTTTAAACCCTCCCAAAAATGCCAATTCTCTTAAATCTTTCCTTACGACATCTTTAGATTTGATTCGGAGACGATCCACTTTTTGTTTGGCCCTAGACGGTTGACCGATAACGAAAATCTTTGGCAATCTGTCATCCTTCATTCGCAGAACGTGTCTCAATCTTTCTTTCATTATAGCCCTAGAAAGCGGGATTGAACCACATTTTCCGTACAGTTACTTTTTCAGATACTGTTAGTCAGTCGGTTAGCCAAAACAATTCATAGGCCATTTCTCTGGAAAACATCTAGCAACTCATCCTCCGTTTTTCGGAGAGCCAACACTTCAGAACCATACTTGACCACTGTCATCACTGTAGCGTCTAGTATTCTAATCTTGGTTCGCAGTCTTTTTAGTTAGGACTAATTGCACATTGGCACTATCTAGGTATTTATTACCTAGTCTTAAAAATTCCAGGTTTTTTCAGTTTTTCTTATAGCTGCTTTTTGATAATGTTAAGTATTAGTTGGTAGTATTTGGGCTTTGTCTTTCAAGCTAAGACTAATTGCCTGTTGACACTATCTAGGTATTTATTCCTAAGTATTAAATATAATAAGTTTTTACCTTCTTTACCAAGTCTTCCTAGTTAAGACTAATTGCCTATTGGCACCACTTAGGTGTCTAATCCACATTCTTAAAAATATTCTTTACCTTTAAGTGTCTTTTACCTTTACCAAGTCCGAGAACAAGTCTTTACCAGCTAAGGCTAATTGGCTGTTGGCATTATCTAGGTATTTATTCCTAAGTATTAAATATAATAAGTTTTTACCTTCTTTACTAAAAATAAGTATTTTACTTCCAAAGTAAGTAGAAGTGGAAACACTGATTGCTATTGCCACACGATAACTGATAACTATCGAGCAGAGAGAACCGCTTAATCGCCAAAGCTACAAGCTCAAAATTTTGTTACAGTCACTTTTTGTTAGATATCTTTATTGACATTGTTCGTATACATCATTGCATTTTATTTAAGAAAGCAATATTAAATAGTGATTTGATTGCGCTCAATACAACAAAAATTTGCTGTTAAGCTGCACATTTAGTCTAAATGATATAAAAACTTCAAATTGTAAAAACACAATAGTTAAAAAGAAAAACAAAGTTCAGATACCAGTATGCTAAATCTAGGAAAAAATGCGTGTCAGTGACAATGCAACAAAGTTTTGCTCCCTACAGTACTAAAGTGAGACTATTTACAACATGCAAGATTCATTTCATAAGGTATGTCTGCTCCGTAAGAGATTAGGTTCTAATGAATTCTAGGCTACTAACGTAACTGTAAAAGGTGTATTCTAATGAACATTTCAATGACAAGGATAGTTCCTATGGTCTTTCCATGTTAATGAAGATAAGGTTAATTTTTGGGCAAGGCTCTTTAACTCCTTTGTGTTTACAATATTTTCAACAAAATGTAAACACATTATTAAATAAGCATAGTAACCAAGGCTAACCACATTACGAGTAGTCAAGGCAAAAAATGGGAAGTTTCCCCAGTGAATTACACGGTAACCCAGTATTAAATCATGAAAATTTGTAAATAGAATTAAAAACTCAGCTCTACTCACTATTTTCTGCTGAATCTTTTAATCCTTTGGGAAAGTCGATGAACGGTTGAACTTGCTGTAACTGATGTACCTTCTCAGCCAATCTTGCCATTGCTCCATGGTAACTAGATTAAATTCAAACATGAAGCAATATTAGAACTTAAACACGGTCAAGGTAAAAGAAATATTACGATTGATGGCTTCGCCCTCAAAAAGTCCACCTATTTAAAACATCGGAAAGAACATTAACTATTTGCTTCTGTTAATGGCGGGGGGGGGGGTAGGGGCATAATACATATGAGGGCATTTGAAAAAGGAATAATCACTTAACCTATTGACGCTAATGACGCAAATTTCTAATTGTATGGACCTGACAAAACCCTTATTTCTTACTTGAGCTGTTAAAACACTAGTTTCAAAATTGAAAACACTCAAGTAATACTATTCAATGAACTTTTCAGAGGAGAAGGGAATCGAAAATGATTTAAATTGTAGTACATTAGCAAATTATTTTCCTTAACACAGTTTCATTGTCTCATGGCTTCATTGAACAAACAAAATTAAGCTGGTCGTTCAACTTTTTGTTTTCCAGAAATTGCCAAAGAAGAAAAAATTATTGGAGGGCAACTAAACAAATTTGGAAGGAGAGTGGGGGGAAAGCTTCATCATTATATGCAAAAAAAGAAAAGAAAAAGGTATGAAATAAGTGGCAATAATGCAATCCCCGCCATTTCTAGGGGCGGGGCTTGAGATGATGAAGACCTGCTTACTTTTGTCAAACCAAAATGCTTAAGGCTTTTTGTCCATATTGGACGAACTGAGAAATTTTTTATATTCATCACCTTTTGATATAAGAGTAATTAATTAATGCAGTCTAAATCTGGTTCAATGACTTAAAAGTAGCATATAGTGATGTACGTCAATATTTCTTGGTAGAGGTCTTCACACTGTTAGGATTAACATGAAAATTTTAAGGATGTAAGGATTTTCATGAGGATTGAAAACATTGACTGGAAAAACTGGTATAAGTAAGCTGTACATATGGTCAAAACTTTTATAATGATTTATAAAAAATTTTTTTTAAAGGAGAAAGTATGTAGAGAATATGGAAGTGTGTATAAACGTCCTCAATCATACAAACAAAAACGCCAGAAAACTTTCAAACATCAACAGATAACAAATTAAACAGGCGCAACGCATTGGTCAGAACAAATACGCTGGACAGCGCCATAGCGCCTGCTGCTAGCACCGGTGACAACAACGGCCCGCCGAACGGGTATAGCACCCCCGCCGCGACCGGGATCAGCAGCGTATTGTAGCCGAACGCCCAGAACAGGTTTTCCCGGATGTTGCGCATGGTGCCCTGGCTGACCGCAAAGGCGTTGACAACTCCATTGAGGTCACCGGACATCAACACGACATCGGCGGTCTCAATAGCCACATCGGTTCCAGTGCCGATAGCGATACCTACGTCCGCAGCAGCAAGGGCCGGTGCATCATTGATACCGTCCCCGACAAAGGCCAGCTTGCCGCCATCCGCACGCAGGTTGTTGAGCGCAGCAACTTTGCCTTCTGGCAGCACTTCGGCAACCACATGGTCAATCCCGAGATCGTCGGCGATCGCTTGGGCCGTCACGGCGTTGTCGCCGGTGATCATAGCAACCTTGAGGCCCATCCTGTGCAGCACCTCAATGGCACCAGGCGTTGTCGGCTTGACCGGATCGGCCACGGCAATCACCGCGGCAATCTGTCCGTTAACAGCAGCGTAAAGCGGTGTCTTGCCCTTGCTGGCCAGCAAACCGCTTTTCCCGGCCAGCGCACCAAGATCCACGCCTTCGCGTTCCATAAACCGGTCCACGCCGATCAGCACCTGACGGCCTCCAACCGATGCCTGGACGCCAAAGCCGGTGATCGAGTCAAAGCTGTCGGCGTCCGGCAGCTTGATCTCCCGCGCTTCCGCTGCTGCAACGATAGCCTTGGCAATTGGATGCTCCGAACTTTGTTCCACGGCGGCGACCAGCCGCAGCACCTCATCTTCGGTCTGGCCCCCGGCCAGGATCAGGTCAGTCAATTCCGGCCGGCCAGCGGTAAGCGTGCCGGTCTTGTCGAGCGCAACCACCGTGCTTTCCTGCAGCAGCTGCAGCGCATCTCCCTTGCGGAACAGCAAAAAACCTTCCAATCAAACATTTCGGGGAACGAACTGTAAGCAAGGAGAAACGCGGCTCAATAGTAACCGAACTCTAAGAAACAGATACATCAAAAGAATCGGCTTTTTATGCTGATTTCAAATATATAAATGTCATCAAGTTTAGTCTTACCCTTATGAGCAGGAGAACATTTTCTTGATTTTCGAAAAGGGAGAACACCCCCTAAAAGTCAAGTGGTCTTAATGAAAATAACGCCATCAGATTCAGCATATCAGAGAACCATACTGTGAAGGTTTTAAGCTCCTGTCTGCAAAAAGGTTGGATTTTGTATTATTTGCCAGAAGAAAGACGGACGGATGCGTGTTTATTTTTTTATCGCCTGGGGTGATCGTATCAGCACACTTGTCCTTAAATATCAGAAGAGGGCTCAATCGAACGGAAATTAAAAGTTCTAGTGCCCTTTTTAAGTGACAACAAAACTTGGAGGGCAACTAAGCCACCTCCCTTGCCACTTTTTTCATCATGCTTGAAAGGCCCAATAACTATGTCTCTGGGTATAAAATGACCCCCCCCCCACATCCTAAGGGAAAGGTCTCCAAGTTATAAAATTTGCCCATTATTTTACGCAAAGCATTTGTGATTCGGATGCATGCATACATTTTCAGGTGGGGGGACAAATTTTCTGCTAGGGGTTAAGAGATTTTACAAGCGGAGTGGTTAAGAGTAATTGACCTAGGTAAATTTTCACCTGAATTGTATTGTCTAGAGGATATTTCCATGGTGAGGGGGTTTCTCCGTGGAGGTGGGGTCGGATTTCCAGGCATTTTCTAAAATACGATCAGAAATTAAATTTAAAAAAACGAGTTTTTCCTATGGAAAGTAAGGAGCGACATTAAAACTTAAAACGAACAGAAATTATTCCATATATGAAAGGGGCTGTCCCCTCCTCAACGCCTCACTTTTTACGTTAAAATTTGGTTCTTTCTCAAAGCTCTCTATGCTACCTGTTTCACCGAATTTGCTCAGGGCAATTTTTTTCCATGATATTTAAGGTACCTTTACTTTTTAAAAGCATTCAAAAGTGGAAATGAATACACCCTCTACATCTGCAAATAGGACAGAAATGAAATCATTAAAAAATAAAATAAAATTAGTGTTTTTATAATGATCTTCGTACTATTACTACACGGGGTCAAAACAATTGTAGTTTTGTTTTGGAATTCGGTAGAAGGAGATCTACTCCAGGAATTACTTTATTGTTTTAATTTGTATTTCCATTATTTCATTGATACGCCGATTCTCTTGTTTATTATTGAAATGCCTAATAAGCGCTGATAATGTCCATTTCAAAGAGTAATGGTAACTCATAAGAGTGGAAACTGGCGCTAGTGTAAAAAAACAAGCACCAACGCTATCTAGCGTCTGGCGAAATTCGGCATATTCTAAGCCTAACTAATTAGCCATGATTTGTCCTCATCAAACCTAGTCTACCAATAATTAAGCCTATTAATGTGTACTACGCCTAATTATGTTAACAAGGCAATTAGGCGTAACCCTTTGCCATCATGGACAAATCTATAGACCATCATAGACGAAGTCTAATTCGATCAAACAATGTATCATAGTATGTATTGAAGTCTAGGAACAAACAATATTATACACAATAGCCATTTTTTTTCACTCAGAAAAGTTTTCAGTTAAGAGCCAGTAATAATTTAGCATAGGAGGAGGGGCTGAGGGGTGACGGCTCCGCTCATTTGCAGGATCATTTCTGCTCGTTTCGAATTTGTTCTTTATTTTGAAGAGAAAACACAGTTTTTGAAATTTAACATGTTTTGGTCTATAGTTTTAGCTACTTAAGCATGAATCATTTTTTCACGAGTCAAGATAGAAAAGGCGTGGATTTTTCTGGATTTGGTTGAGCAGCATTTACTAAATTTCTCAGTTAATCGTGAGATTATTTAAATAGTAGCTTGAGGTTGTGGCTGTTCTGATCGGAGTGTTTACTTGGGGGAGAAACCCCATATCCAGAGGCACGTGGTCAGCAGACAGATTCTGCCTTATTATATGCCTCAATATGTATGCATATATTCGCTTGGCAATGTGCTTAAAATTTGAGGTTACAGCTCAACAACAATCTTCAAGTTCTTTAAGTAGTTTTTGCTGGCATATTGACCGTCCAAATGGGAAATGTGGCATGAGCACTTCATTACCAGAATCCAAGGATAGTTGGCTATAATGAGCGTCGACAAACTTTGGCAACAGTCCATCGTAGAGTTAGACGTGTCTGCACAAAAACTGACCCAGTTTCGTAAGTCAACGCCTTCCTCTTCCAGTACTTGCTATCATTGGCTTAGTTATTGCTCAGCCTACTGTGCGGGCAAGAGAATATATCGAGCATATCAACTTTCGTTTCTAAGCCACCATCAGTAAAAGTGACGCAAATCACCAGCTGTTTATCAGCAGACACGTCTGTGGTTTCATCCACGAATAAAAAACGCAGTACTGTTTCAACATTCCCATTTGGTCTTCTCTGAGTTTTGGTCAAAGTTTTTTTTCAAACGCACCGCGTTTGTCACTTTCTGTTTGCCCAGAGCATGTCTACTAAGTAGGTCAGAGCCGGGTAATGAACTTGCTAAGTTTGTGAGGTGGTCGTATAGGCTTTAAGGCCAAACATGCTCCAATAGGAAGCATGCAATTTTATTTTCAATGTCCGTGAGATCTTTTAGTTTGTGCGTAGATCCAGGCTTTCTCACTAGTAAGGTGCGCTGACGTTGTGCCATGCTTCCGCAAGAATGTCTTACCCTGAGAGCATCTTAAGTCTTTTTTGCAGAAAATACGATGAGCCTTCCCCATCCCCACCCGAACTGAAATTTGTTTCTCCAAGAATGTTGTCAAAACTAAGATCAGCCTGCATAAATTAAGTATCCACTGAAACGGGTTGATTTTAAGATTTCAAATCAATCTTGACAATTGTTTTTCTAAATTTAAATACATCTGTAACAATTAAGTTAACTCTAATTTTGTAATATGCTGCCAATTTTCATTAATTTGTTTTCTTTTTAAACCAATTTCTTTGGAATCTAATAAGATGTAATTGTATGACTGAAGGAAACTCACCGACGTCAGTCGTTGACATTTAGACAATATATTTAATTTTCAGTGAAGTGCAAAAGATTTTTTTTCAGGAAAAATATTAATTCTTGGTTTAAATATATTTATTGACGATCACAGTCAGCATTAGCCTACAAGTTTAAAAAGACATTTATTTTCATCAGTATGTTCTTCCTTTTAAATCTTTTCTTTCAAACATAAAAAAAAATAATAAAACGAACATTTTCATTCACTCTTTCAAATATATAAAACATTTTTTTTTAAGTAAATGAAACTTTCAGAGACATCAGTTATTAATATCTGAAGGAAAAAATGTCGTTTTTAGACAAACAGTTCGTAGTAACGAATTGTAAGTAAGAAGCGGTATGGCTCCAAAGTGGAAGAAACTCTAAAAAACGGAATTCTGATATAAACAGATATATCAAAAGAATTGTCTTATTATGTTGATTCCAAATATATAAGATTTATTAAGTTTAGTGTTACCCATCAGAGAGTCTTAGTGTTACCTATCAAATTATTATGCATCCAATAGTCTAGTCAAAGAGTCTTAAAGAAAATCATCAAGAATCTCTTAAAGAAAATCAATCAAAAGAAAGTCACTTAAAAGATTGGAGGGAAATTGTCGCCCCTCCTATGCTCTTTTTCCCCAAAAGTCGTCCAATCAAAGTTTGATATAGCCATTTCGTTCGACATAGATGAAATATCCAATTACTGTGCCTTTAGAGATACCATGACCCCCCCTCAAAGCCCATGGGGAAAGTTCTTTAAGTTATGAAACTTGCTCATTTTTGCGTATAGTACTTTTTATTGGGCTCCGTCCCAGGAGCCGCGCCAGCCATTCGCGTAATAGGCCGCGCCCCGGTTCCAGTGGGTCTCAAGGCTTGCGACCATCGCGCGGCCGGTCAGCCCGGCGGCCATCAACGCCTCAAGCTGCGCCATCGCCGCGCCGTATCGGTACTGAAATACCGGGGTCAGGGTCCGGCCGGTTTCCCGCGCGGCGGCCATCAGCGCATCGGCGTCCCGCAGCGACGTGGTCAGCGGCTTTTCGCAGACCGCATCCTTGCCGGCCTCCAGCGCGGCGAGCGCGACCGGAAAATGCAGCGGCGGCGGCAGGCAGATGTCGATCAGGTCGATTTCCGGATCCGCCAGCGCGTCTTGCATATCGGTCGCGACCGGGATCCCGCCCGCGATCCCTGCGGCGCGCCCGGCGTCGCGATCCACCACCATGCGCACCGCGAACAGATCCGGCAGCGCGCGATAGGCGGCCAGATGCTCCCGGCCGATGCCGGCGCCCAGTATGGCGACGCGGATCATGCGCCCTCCGCCATCATCTGGGCGCGGATCGCAAGCTCCATGGTCTTGAAGGCGTGCTCCTGGGGCATCGCGGTTTCGGTCCGGTCGCGGATATCGGCGGCCAGCCGCGCGAAATAGGGCAGGCCCGCGCCCGCGCAATCGATCCTTTCACAGCGGTCGCCATTGACGAGAAACAGGTGATCGACGCCCGGCGCCCCGGCGATATCCACGTATTTGCGCAGCTCGATATAGCCTTGGGTCCCGAGGATCGTCAGCCGCCCGTCGCCCCAGGTCGGCAGCCCGTCGGGCGTGTACCAGTCGACGCGGATATAGCCGTGGCCCCGGTCGCTCTCCAGCACGATCTCGCCGAAATCCTGCAACCCCGGCCGGTCGGGATTGGCGTAGTTCGCCACCCGCGCGCGCGCCACCTGCGCGTCGGTCGAACCGGTGAAGAACAGGAACTGATCGATCTGATGCGAGGCGATATCGGTCAGGACTTGTGTCTCAGAGCTCTTATTTTAAATTGCGACCGGCATTAAGCCTCTGAATTTCCTATTAAATCAATTTATTGATTCTTAGAATTTTGCTAGAGCTCATGCCATATGAGCTCTTAGGTCTTGTTAAACAGGCTATCATAAGCTCTGTGAAGACCAGAATTACTTTACATTGTAGCAATAATAAATAATTATAGATAGATAACTCTAGCATTTAGAAACTTGAATGAGTTCTAGTGAAGTATGGTGTAAAATAAAATAGGAATAAATGATTTGAATATAATTTAGAACGAGTTGAAATATTTAAATAAATAAATAAGTCACAAAGTAATAGGTGAAACTTCACATATGAAACGACTATTCAAAACTAATGGATTAGAGAAAGAAACAGATTTTAGAAATAAACAATGACAGAGAAAAGGAATCATCTTTTGAAGACTCAGGTCAGATAGAGAACAAACCATAAACATTAAGAATATTCACTAATGTACTTTATCAGGTTCATCAACAGCCTAAGGGACAACTACAGTTATGCATGATTTCAATCGATAAATCTCCAAGATATGAAAACAAAAATAACGACTTTGATTCTGAATTGGCCTTCCACATTTTTGAAATTCATGATCATTTACTTATTTTTGATGATGCAACTTTAATATCTATAGCAAATGGCTCGGTTCAGTGCCTTATATATATTCTAGCTTTTACAGTGATTGGATTAATTTTTAGGTTATTAAAGAATTGCTATTGCAGGTCGATAATTCTAGGTTTTTATCATAAAATCTTTGAGTAAAGAAGTTGTTTTGTTCATACAACTGCCCCTATGGTAGTCTGGGGCTTTCCATAGACAGCAAACTGAACTACCCATGTTGAGTGAACCTTCGCATGTAGAAATTAAACACGGAAATTTTACGGTATGAACTAAATTAGTATCATTAACTTTACAAAGAGATATAATAAGTGACGTTACGCAATATTGACATTAAAATCAAGCAACTTAGCCACAAGGATTTTGTTTCTAATCAAACATTTATACGACTGATCACAAAATTTTGAAACCCTTCTAGGTGTAGCGTGAATCCTATCCGAAGAGAATTCAAGCGCGAGAGTGCATGTACTTAATGAGGTCAACAACACGGCATGAGTAGCCAAATTCGTTGTCGTACCTAGAAAGAAAAGATCGATTATTTTTAATTTTTTAAGAAATATACACAATAGCCTGCATGGACAAACTGGCAGTGGACAAAAGTATACACGGAAAAAAATGAATTAAAAATATTAGAACAGTAAAAAGTCAAATCGAGTTTTGTAAAAAAGAGAAAAGGGGTAAAATGCGCCAATTTTATTGAATGGGAATCTTAGAAGTAAGTTATGAAATCTGGTTAAGCTTTCTTGGCGAAATGAACAGGTACGAATTAACAGGCGAAGATCTTTTCACTGACCATTTAAAGTATGAAAATTAAAAAGCTCACTTTTATTGCTGCAATCGAAACAGTTACTAGGAAAAATTAGATAGTTCAAATTACAAACAAACTTTGAAAACAGATAGCGGAAGCGCTGATTGCAGAACACGCCGCATCAACAAAGGTAATCCCCCAGGCCAATAGTAAGTCGAACAGTTTAAATTTCAGCTCCTTAAATAGCATCGAAAACGATAGTGAAAAATTTTGATAGCCCCTAGTAGAATTTTCCTATGAGCAATAAGCCAGAATATATCATTGGGGGATAGGGGAGTCGTTAAAATTCAAAGAAATGGGCCAACTAGATGAAAAAATATGAGCATCCTTACATGTCAGGGAGAAGAGGATAGATTCAAAACAGACGCGGTTGAAGCCTCCTTGATGTACTGGGGAGAGGGTCTTAATTACTGTTTTTGGTGAAGGTAACCCGCAAGGTCACTCATCAAGGTCAAAAGAGTCGCTCATGAACTCTATAGCTCTCAAGTCTCAGAGAAAAAGATTTAATCAATTTGGCCTCTAAACAATCTTTTTGTTGTTTCATAGTGGGGAATATACAGCATTTTCATCGTTTCCTATTCTCTATACTTTTTTTTGTTTTAAACTTCACAGCGTTTGTTTGAAGTTTATCTGTTTAAATGAGTTAGTGCCTTTAAACAAGCGATGGTCTATTGGGCACATTTCGTATTCATTTTATAAAAGACGTGTGTAATTTTGAGAAACGCCAAATTCGTTTTTTTTACTTTGTAAAATAGGACCAAGGTCAAATAGGAATTAAGTTTTCCATCATTTTTAGAAATATATTTTCCTTCTTCAAATCACTCATTGTCCTCCCAAAAGAAGTTTCTACGCACATAGTAACAAAGTGGTATGAAAATTTTTTTTTCAAGAAAAGTCAAAATAAAGCAAGGCTGCAAGCAAAACCCAATAATCACAACCCAGCAGTCAAATTAAAAAATGAATAAAAATTTATATGACAATAAATTATATTTATGTAGGACAAACTGAAGAGCTAAGAATTTTACTTATCATTTTAACAGGTTAGCTATCGCAGTAGCACCTTTTGACCTTAACCAATACCTAAAATTAACTGTTCTTTAAGTAAAGAACGGATATATTTAGTGAAGTTTTAATACCAAGATTCAAAATTATATTGACAAGAAAAAGTACTTTTGGGAAACTTAGGCAATCAAAGACACTAGATTTTCATTCCATTGGGGAATTCGACTTTGCAGTCGTCTTCCTTAAAACTTTTGAAAATAAGAACTCGTGGAATAGATTATAAATGTTTACGTCAACGTACTCCCCTCCTCTCATATTGAAGCAGCTATTTGTATATAGGTTTGACATAAGGATGTGTGGATAAGTCAAAGAGAAGTCAACTTTGCAGGAGACAGAATAGGCTTACTAATAATAGACGTTCCTATTTTGTATTTATTTTTACTGGTTGGTCACCAAATGATGCATATGAAAAATAGAGTTTTTTTTCAGAAATGTAGAATTATATATTTAAAAATTTTCTTTAAAAAAATTAATGTAAGATTAAAATTAGGAATTTTTCTGGATTGTAAAAAATGTGCAAAAGTGATTCCGCTGTTTGAAGGAGGGGACAACTAGGCCTACTGATTATAGGCCTATTTCATAGTTATAAGTTATTGCAAAGATAATTGAAAAGCTTATTGATCGTGGGACTGTGAATTTTTCTGAAAACAGAGGATTCTTTTTTACATTAAACTGGTATAAGAAAGGGTGGTTTGCCATTGCAGGCTATTTTACTGCTTACTTCTTTTATTAATGATGCTTTGGACATGGGAATAAAATAGCTGCTGTAAATTTCTTACGAATATTTTACTCAAAAATCTCTATTATTAAATCAAAATATTGTTGTTACTTAAAGTTCCCTTACAATAGTTGTATTTTGGCAATGTCCACAATTGTCCCTAATAAATATTAAGATTTGCCATTGCTCCACGAAAAGGTTCACATCAGCTACTAGTAAATTAAAAAAAAAAAATCCCAAAAGTACTAAGTTATTAATTGATTTTACTTAAAAATAGTTGATAAGCTGAATTTACTTAAAAATCGGTTGTTAAACTACGCTGTCTTCAGGAATGAGGTGTCATTGCCTCGAAACTGACTGATGTACCTTTCTTTCTCTTTTAGCCGTCCATCTAAAGTAGCTAACTTAGAAAATATATTAATAACTTCGTAGTACCAGCTGAGTTTGATAAGACTATTGTAAGTTTTGGGCTCGTTCATGGGCTATACCCTTTTTAAGGTCTGAAGGGATTAAGAGTCTAAGTCTTAATTTGCGCATTGAAACAAAGAATTCAGATTGCGGTCTACATATTATAAATATGCGAAGGACCACTTACAGCTTCCACCATGGACAAGTAACCGTATTGTGACAAGTCGGTATGGGATTATCGACCCTAATGAAGCGATCATAGCCCGTTTACATACTTACTATCTCTCATGCCATAGTTCATTCCTTTAACTTCTTAACACCCCTTTGGTGCCAGTGTGCCTGCTTTGAAGGTCAGTAACAGTACGCTGCAATCGGAGATTGCCTATTGGTTTGTGACGCAAGCGACGAGTCCCGCCAACCAGGGGATTATTCGAGGCACGCCCAATGAGATTCTCGACCGTCTCATTCAAGAGTTAAAGCCGGGTGCTTCCGATACCTATGTGATCGGGGTCTATGCGCCTCCGGGTGTGGGTGGGGGCCATGCCGTGACGCCGTTTGCCGTGGAAAACATCGACCACAACATCTTTCACATCTTGGTCTATGACAATAACCACCCAGGAAAAACGCGGCGGATGATCATCGATCGCAGTCGTAACCGATGGGAGCTCGGGCTGTCGATCAATCCTGGTGTGGCGGAAAGGCCCTGGTTTGGAGATGCCAATTCCAAGACCTTTGAAATCGTCCCCTCCCAGCCGCGGCAGCTCATCCAACAATGTACGTTCTGTGAGTCCAGTGGGTTGGAGCGAAGAAGCAACCATGACGAAGTGCCGTTGAGCGAGATTTACGTCGACGGTAACGGGGTGCGGTTGTTGATTACCGATGTGGAGGGCCGGCGTTATGGCTGGGATGAAGACGAATTCCTGACCGAGATTCCGAACATCACTCACCGCTACATCAAGTCCATGGAGCTTTGGGAAGATACCCCTTCCCCCGTCTACTACATTCCGGGCGATCAGGAATACCAATTGCGTTTGGATGGGACGACCCTGGAGGAAGTGACCGAGACGGCGGTAACCCTGATCGGCGAAGGCTACGCGATTGCCGTCGAGGATATCTATTTGGAGGCCGGCGAGTTTGACACCCTTGAGTTCACCCCGGATGGAACTGGCGTTTCTTACACCTCGGATGCCGGCGAGTCGCCGGACATCACTCTGGGATTCGTTACAGACGCGGCGGACTTCGATATGATAAATACAAGACAGTCATTAAGATCGATTTACGACGACTCTTGGACAATGATGACATAGCGGACACCTCTTATAATATTTTAATGACTTATTTAATGTATAACTATAGTTTTGGCTATTATCAAGGCATGTCAGACATACTTATCGTCATATTAAAGATAATCGAGGATGAAACGGCGGCATTTTGGTGTTTTAGTCGAGTTATGACGGTTTGGAGGAATAATTTTGATTTAGAGGAATTTCATCAGATCAAACGATTGAAAGATTTGGCTAGATTGTTGAAGTTCACAGATCCTAAGTTTTATAAATATCTTAAATCAAATAACTGTGATGATTTCAAATTTTATCATCAGCATTTGATGGTGCTGTTTCAACGTGAATTTGTTTTTGAGGAAATTCTGCGACTTTGGGATTGTTTCTTTGCGTGTATTCCAGCACCAGGGGAACAAATACCTCCACGTTCTCTTCCAAGAAATTTTGATGTACTTTTTGCCCTTGCCATCTTTAATAAAGAAAAATCAAATATTATGGATAAAAAATTAAAATTAGATGAGAATGATATTTTACAGTACTTCAACCGTCTCGCCGGGAATATGGATGTTGATGCACTATTAAAGAAGGCGAGAAACTATTACAGAACTTTTCTTGCTAATCCTGTAATTCCTTGCGAGATTAAAGATATACTTAATCTTTCAGTTTGCGAAGACGAAGGTAGTGATCGATTCGTTTTACTATAAATATTCCAGCATTAAGTTCTATATGTAAAAAATGCAATGTAAACTGTGTATGTGTGTACCCGATTGTAAGTCCTCCGTGTGAATATTGCAGTGTCCATTCCTATACGTAAAATCCGAGTGTTCAGTTCGATATGTAGATGTGCTAGGGTCAGGTTCTACACGCAAATATTAGCTGTCTTAGTTCTATTATTCGTTGTCTTAATTGTAATAATGCTGTATTGAGTTATTCATAACGGGCATGATTATAATCTTGTCTAGAATTGAATAAAACAATGAGAAAATAAATTATACTTAAATTTTAATTTTTCAATTTAATTCAGAGAAATCTCAGGAGGAGTTTGTATTACAGTAAACCAGGTCAAGAAAAGTAAAAGTTTAGGTAGCAAAGTAGATTGATCTCTGCATGGACATAAAGGACACAGAGTTTGGTCCTAGGTGCCAGATACCCGGCGGTCAAATATATAACCCAAAACATATAAGGCATTCGCGTCTGGCCCAACAATGTTTATGTGTTTAATTCCAGAAAAGTAAAAGTTATCGAATACAGAAGGAGTAGCTAGACTCATTAGAGCCCCAAGTTTCACAAGGCCCCAAACTCCAACCAGAGGCCAGAATCTTGTTCTAAGAATAAAAATGATAACGCACTAAAGAAATTCTTAAGACACTGAATCGCAGAAGAAAAAAGAAATTGAGCCATTGAACTGTTCGGCGATCTGTTGGTAGGCTAACAAAAAAGGGATTAACCAGGACATGCATGTTAACCATGCAAAAAAAAAGTTATTTGCTTCGTTTTTCAAGAAGGGAGGAGGGGGTTCAAAACCTCTAGTTGAGAGTTTAAGATTATGGGTGACATAGAATGATAGAAAATAGCTTGAAATTTGAAAACAATGCACTAAATAAAAGACTTAATAGAACCCGCAGTTTCACATGGTCCCAGCCACTGTAAACTTAGGATTTTCTGAGGCAGAATTTTACGCGAACATTACAAAGGATAAAGGGGAGGAAATTTCAATTTGTAGGAAAGGATAACAAAGGAGGAAACTTTAAAGACAGTAAATTGTAAAATAAGAATAATTAAATATTTCAGCTCTGTTTTTAATAGCTGTCATTAGTAAAACGAAAAAAAAGGTAGAACAAAGATAAAATTTAAATTAGGATAAACGATGAGAAAAGTATATATTATGTTATTTAAAGAATTTTAGAAATTAGGTTCATTTTCTGGCAAAATATTCGTTTACACGATAATCGAACGTTTAAACTTAATGAATAAATCCCCATTAACATTTCTTATGGTGACTTCTAGCCATTGAGGTCAGCGTGGCCCAATGTACCACCCTCGATTACACCCTACTGGTGCACATTACCACGCCTAAGGGGTTTTCAACCTTTTTTCTTCAAAAATAAATTTATAAACTAAAAAATGTCCATTGTTTGTATTTGAGCTTATTGCCCGCTGATTTTTGTTCATGAAACTTATTGCTTGTTGATTTGGTCTTTTGTGAAACTTGCACATTGATTTTTCTCCTCGTGAAGCTGATTTTGTTCACGGAACTTGTTGAGTGCGGATTTTTGGTTTGTGGAACTTGTTGGGTGCCGATTTTTGTCTGTGAAACTTGATACATGATAATTTTTCTCTTCTTAACGTGTACATTGATTTTTCCTCCTCGTGAAACTGATTCCGTTAATGGAACTTATTGCGTGCTGATTTTGATTCGTGGAACTTCCTGCGTTGTCATTTTTTTGTTTGTGAAACTGTTTTTGTTCATGGAACTTGTTGCGTGCCGATTTTGTTCGTGGTACTTGTTGCCTGCTGGTTTTTGTTCATGAAACTTGTTGAATGTTGATTTTTATCTTCGTGAAACTTGTACGTTGATTTTTCTCTTCGCGAAACTGATTTTATTAGTGAAACCTGTTGCATGCTGATTTTTGTTCATGGAACTTGTTGCATGTTGATTTTTCTCTTCGTGAAACTTTTACATTGATTCTTCTCCTAGTGAACTGATTTTGTTTACGGAACTTGTTGTGTGCTGATTTTTGTTGGTGGAACTCATTGCTTGCTGATTTTTGTTCGTGAAATTTGTTACATACTGGTTTTTACTCTTCGTGAAACTTCTACATGATTTTTCTCCTCGTGAAATTGATTTGTTGATGGAATTTGTTGTGGTATGATTTTTGTTCCTGGAACTTTCAATTTGTAAAAAGTTAAACAAAACCTATTCGTAATGTTCGATTTCTGAATTGTATAAATGGCCGAATTGGATACCTAAGGCTTTAAGTTATACCTTGTCTTATTTCCTTGTCTAACGTTGCAGAGGCATGAATATAGATTACAAACAAATCAGCTCACAATTATAGTGTGTTTTCAAACAGGTTCGATGACGTCACTCAATTCTGCTTTCATTGATTTTAGGCTAAACCATGAATATGATTTGAAAAAAAGAGAGAGAGCACCTGGTCATTTAGGAAAACTTTAATGAAACCCCTTTATAAGAATGTTGATAAGAGTAAGTGTGGCAATTACAGATGCATTAGATTATTTCTGTATGAAGCAAATACAAGGGCCGTTGGACTTCTTGTTGTCTTGACAAACATTTTTTTTTAGCCTTGTTGATGTGTTGTGGTTTTGTTTTTACTTCTTTCCAGTTTGTATATCCAGCGTCAATTTTCCTGGCTCTAAAATTAATAGGAATTATAAACCACAATACGCAGAATTCAAGAATGACTTCAGCTGCCAAAATTTTTCAAAGTTGGGTAAATTCCTCAAAAAGGCTTACATGAAGATATGCCGGCTAAAATCCTTACTGTAGGATTTTGTGGAACTTTTATTAGTATTATGATTGATGGCAAAGTAGAAAGCCAAATATTCGAATAATATAAGCATATGTGAGTGTATTAGAGAAAAACAAATAAGGCGAAAGCAAGAGTTTGACTCGGTCATTCACTGTAGTTTTTGTTCGTTTTTGGGGTATTGATGGTGATTTTTGGTAGTTTTACGCTTGGTAGATTATTCGATTCTAATTCTTCCCATTTTTTGTTTGAGGGAGTTCTTTATTTTTCACTGAAAAACTTATTTTGTGAAAAACTCCTCGAAATTAATCCCCATAAATACGGTATATGAGGTCACAATTCTCATCAGCGTCCTTCGCACCCACCTTGGAAAATCCACCAGATCCAAGAACAACACAAGAAGGAGACAATCCAAATCTTCATTGTTTTTATCACTGGCTCTGATCCGGACTTTAGAGACGCCATTTCGTTAAAAATGGAATAAGAAGGCATCTCTGAGAAGACCGTCATGCTGGTAAAGGCATACTATGATAAAACAAAGGCCCAAGTTAGATTGGATGCTGAGTTTTCGGGTTTGGTCTTGATTGGGGAGGATGCACGTCAAGGTAGTTTCCTCTCACCGATCTTATTCAACTCTGTCATCTCATCGGAGATTACACTCTACGGGTGTAAGACTTGGCATCCGGAAGCAACAGAGGCGTCAAACTTGCAAATGTTCCATCACAAAAGCCTACGAAACATACCGGGTAGTTTGCCTTTGAGACAGAGTCTCAAACGACAAAGTCAGAAGATGTGGGGTTTGCTCAGTTGTCTCTGATGTTGTCAAAATTAGGCGTGACATAACTTCCACTACCAGCACGAAAGAAGAAAGCAGGAGTACAGAAGAAAACATGGCTCGCAAAAGTCAAGTCTGACCTTAAGCCTTTTGGGTGCTTCCAGAACTTTAAGCGATGTTAGGATCGTCGCTAAGTTGTGATCATGGAGCTTGACAACCCCAAACGAAATATCTGGAAAGAAGCATGTCGTTACTGCTGAGTGACACGTTGAGCCTGGTTGTGCTTTGAACGTGCAACAAGAACGAGTGAGTAAGTTAGCCTAACTTACTAATGTAAGTCTAACGATATGTACGAATAAAAAATTAGATTGTTGATGATGACCAAATAAGTGTTGTGCTCTATGCAATGAAAGAAAACACTGCTTCTTAAACACTTACCAAAAGGATTTTGGGTAAGATAAGAGGTAAGATATTAATTTTTATAAATCGCTTTCACAAGCCTCGAAGGGCTGAATTTTGACTTCGGAGTAAAAAATATCATAAAAACATAAAAACTAGCAAAAGAAATGCCAAAACGACAAATTCAACAAAACTACTGTTCATCAAATATATTGACTAAATATTCAAATTTTGTCCAAAAAATTCAAAAAGCTTTAATTACAATCCAGCATTATAATTTTTCTGCATAAAAAATGAAAAGCAGACTCCACCAAAAATTTTACAATTGCTGATATAAAGGACTTAACAACAAAGAATTGGAAGTTCATAGGGCCGGTACCCCGTATCTTGGTTAGACCTGGCATGATTGGACAAATGACCAGAAATTTTTAAAAAAATAAATTTTCGCAACCGAAATTAAAAAGAAACCTCTAAACTTAAAACGAACAGATGTACATCAGTGGGGCTTTCTCCTCACACCTCCTCGTTCTTTACGTGAAAGTTCATGGGGCCGGTACCCCGCATCATGGTTAGGCCAGGGCATAATTTGACCAATGACCGGAAATTAAAAAAAAAAAATAGATTTTCGCAACTGAAATTAAAAAAAAACCTTTGAACTTAAAACGAACAGAAATTATTTTGTATATCAGTGGGCCTCTTCCCTCACACCTCCTCACTCTTTACGCTAAATCTTGACTATTTGTCCAAAGTCTGTATGGACAACTGCCGAAAACAAGGCCCTTTGAACTAGAACAAGAATCTTTTTTAAAGCACTATAAAACTTTAGTGTAACGAAAGAGGAGTTGAGGAGGGGCATCCATCTCGTTTAAGGAGTAATTTCGATTTGTTTTATGTTGCTCCTTGGTTCTTGCTAAAAAAAAAAGTTAAAACTAGCCTTTTGACAGGTTCCAGCTACAGAAAATTCTGATTCAATTAGGAGGCTGACAAGCTTTAAAGTCCTTAATTCAGAGGTCTTCTGAAATTATGCGTTAAAAAAATTAAAGGTATTCGGTTAAAACGCTTGCGGATTACAGAAGCAAAGAACATCATGGCAGCTAAAATGCTGATTTCAGCTGAAAAACTCCATCCAATAACGAAAGTAAACCAGTTCAAAATAGGGTATATTTGCAGTCTTTATACAAGAAGGCCTAAGTATCGGATTTTCGTTCACAAAAGCGACTTTTGTTTATTTGCTTAAATTCTTGATTTGTGCTATTTATTGCTTGATTTGTAGTTGAAGTAAAAGCATGTTTCAGAAAGACTGTTTTAGAACTATTACGTGAAAGAAGACTTCCATTTCTTAATGAAAATCACGAGAAGTATAAGTTCTAAATCTTTAGAGAGCGTAGGGGCTCAATCGTAACCGAAACTCTAAAAAAAAAAAAAAAAAAAAAAAAAAAAAAAATTATATCAATATATGCATATCAAAAGAATCGGCTTATAATGCTAATTCCAAATATATAAGATTTATTAAGTTTAGTGTTATACATCAAAAGCAACGAGCCTGAGAAAATTTACCTAACTTTGCAAAAACGGAAGAAACACCACTAAAAGTCATGGAACTTAATGAAAATCACACTACCAGGTTCAGTGTATCCGAAAATCCTATTTTAGAAGTTTCAAGCTCTCGTCTGCAAAATTGTGGAATTTCGCCTATTTTTGTTACCAGAAGAGAGATCATGGATGCCTGCTTATTTCTTTTTTTTGTTTATTTGTTTTTTTCCAAGGGGTGATCATATCAAACCAAAAGCCCTAGATATCTGGACATGGCTCGTTTGAACTGAAATTAAAAGTTATAGTGCCTTTTTAAGTGACCAAAAAATTGGAGGGCGACTAGCCCCCCTCCCACCCCCCAGTTCTCCTCAAAGTTGCCCCGTCAAAATTTTGAAATAGACATTTTTTTCAGCATAGTTGAAAAGTCGAGTAACTATGCATTTGAGGATAACATGCCCCTCTCCCCCCCAAAGCCCTTGGGAAAGGTTCTTTAAGTCATAAAATTCTCCCATTGTTTACGTATAGTATTTGTTATTGGGAAGTATACAGACATTTTTTTTTGGGGGGGAGGGAGGGGGTTAATTTTATACTGGTGAGATTTTCCTTTACAGTTTCTTGAAGCTAGACCTAATGACAGCAAGTTGGCGTTTGCTCTCAGCTGCAATATGGCTTTTTTCAGAAGGCAGGAGGCTTCCAAGATAGATAAATTGGTCGAATGTTTCAACTATCTAGCTGTCAATGGTGATTGAGGAAGAATTTTCATGCTAATAGAGAGATGGGGCCATAACTTTCGTTTTGTTGGCCTTTATTTGTATACCGAAGAGTTTTGTGACTTGGCTTATACAGTCTAACTGTCTCCGAAGTTCTGCTTTAACTGTATACATCTGCATTATATCGCCAGCTTCTCAAAGCCTGTCAGCAAGGACTCGGCCTTTTTCTACTCCGTTACAAACCATACATCTTGCTCATACAAAAGTTGAAGCAAATTTGAGCTTTTCGACTAGGGACTCAAATTCTTCTCTTTTTCCGTCAGTATCCCACATCCCCCTGCGTCATCACTTGATTTCCTTATTTTCAAAAATAAACTAATCCAAAAGCATTTTTTCAAGAAAAGTACAGTAAAGAGCAATATTGAAGAATAAAACTAGCAGAGATAAAATCACATTAGTTAATTGCTATAAGTTTGTAATAAATAAATAAATGAAACCTAAAACGAATATATATTAAAATCAATAATCTAATCAAATTTAACAAGTGCATGAATCATTCTGAATGAGTATGGATTAATTGATATGAGCTAAAAGGAGCAAAAATCACCATAGGTTGAAATAAGACTGCCGCCCCCTAAAAACCTTTTTTAAGGGTAGTGTCATTTGCTCTTCAATAAAACGTCAGAATGTCTGGGAATCGTTTGAAATTTGGTAAGCAGTTACCTACAGCCCAGGATACTTTATCCAAGAATTTAAACTACTGACCCTTACAGTACCGGCACTCACCAACCAAAAATTATTGTAATTTGGGGAATCCTTGACTTAGCTTGGTAGAATGATATATCTTGGGGGAAGTCACCTCAGTAGTAGCTTTGAACTGGGTACTTCTGTACAGAAGATAGCTGAAAGCATTAATTTTTTTTTTACTGAAGAAATGATATATAATAACAAAATTATTATCCCTGGTTTCAGCAAAAACAACTTTACGTGTTGCAATAAAATGAAATTTTTGATTTCAGCAAAAACAAGTTTATGTGTAGAGATAAAAATATAACTTTTGTGCAAAGATATTAATCTACAAATGGCGTTGTTACCTTGGAAAAAGGAGGGTAAAAATGGGTGTATACATATAAAAAAAATTGGCCCCTTAAAACTTAAGGTCTCCGCCCAATAAATTTCATGTAGATATGAGCATATTTGTGCAAGGATTCTAGAATAGGCATATGTAACTAGAATCATTTAGAAGCTCCATCAGCCAAAAAATTTGCCGCATAAACCAAAAAATTTATAAGCTAAAAAAGCTATAAGCCAAAAAATTTGCCTTATAACAAGCCTATGTAACTAGAATCATTTAGAAGCTCCATCAGCCAAAAAATTCGCCTCATAACTTGCAAGCCAACAAAGGAAAATAAACCCTGAACACCCTTTCTGATAAGTTGACAGTGGAGGGTGTTGTAAGACATAAACTAGTGAAAACAAATTCAGGCTTAATTCAGGTCAGGATTTAAATCGAGTCATTTGAACAACGTGATTTATTGGTTGATATTATCTTCACCTTAATGAAGCACCTTTAACATCATTATGAATTAACTGAAGACTTAAATTGGTTCCTAGTAGGATACTGTTTAAGTTAATATATTTTTAAATCCCAAAAGCAAGTATTTGTAATTCTAGAAAACATGAGAAACAATACAAGGTTAGGAAAAAAAACTTGAAAAAGTGAAAGTGTCATGAAAAACCATGAAGGAAGTCAACATAAATATCAAAGCGCAAAATCAAAATTTATTATATTGCAATATACACTGCAAGTGCTAAACCTGGAACTAACATAAAAATTCATTTCTTACAAAAGAGATCCAAGGGTAACTAGCCCCCCACGCCCTTTCCCCCCAGACTCATATGATAAAAATTTTGAGATACCTTTTTTGCTACAAATAATTCAAGGGTCATATAACAAAAATCATTTTCTTTACAATTTAACCTGGTTAATATCATATCGCCAGGGGAAACATTTTCCTTCACTCTTTGTTGAAGAGCCATCTCCAGTTGAAGCCAGTTACAGACACGTTCCTCTTTACCAATTGTCCAAATCTGACTAGCTTAAGATGTTTGTTACAATAGCACCATCAGCAGTAAAAGTCCCAATTCATTTACTTAAATCTAATGGGGCAGATCACTGGGCAATCACTGGGCAGAATCCTACTTAATAACATATACCGACTCCTATTTCTGAAATCCTCGTCATTCATACTTGGAAGAAAGGTAAAAACCCACAGCTATGCGAATCATACAGACCAAGGATTTTCTTTTTTTATGTTAATCATAGGAATGCTTCTGAAAGACTGATTTTTTTCTTGTGAGATAAATGAAAGGTGTGACTAAAGCAACAATCATTTCGGTGAAGGTGTTCAGAATATGTAAGCGGTGTCTTGACTATTCTAGAGTCGAAAAAGTCGAAAAAGCCACCGAAAGTCGAAAAAGAAGTCTGTATGCGTACGCGATTGATATTTCCAGGGCGTTCGACTCTCTATTATATTCGCAGGTTAACCTTTCTCTGGCAGGAAAGGGTGAGGTGTAAAATAAGGTTCAGTCAACGGTTCACCTCCATGTAATAATGAATGAATGAATGAAATTTGATTAACCCAATAAAAACACAATGGTGTCAAAATGGAGCATACAAGGGGAAAAAAAAGAAGGAAACAAAAAGCAACTTCAATAGGAAAAACATTTATAAAAAGACACTGAGAAAACTAGAGTATCCAAATTCTGTTCAAAGCTTAACCTACACTCCGCGACAACAGCAAACAGATCGACAACTTCATATGGTGTTTGGTCACAAAATGGCCCATAAGTTGACATGGTATTCACGTGATGGTAAGACAGCAAACCTTATTGATTATGCTATTGTAAACAGAAGACTAGCAGGATCAATACAAGATACTAGGGTATATAGGAGTGCTGTTGTGACCTGGACTATCAAATGAGACAAGACCCAAAAAACGGAAATTTATAAGCGTTATAAATAACAATTCTTTGGAAGAAAAAGAAATGTTTCAAGCAATGAAAATCCAAAATGAAGAAGAAAGAAAAATGGGTTTAGAACCGTGCCAAAACTGAAAATGATAGTTATGATAATTGAGTTAGGGATTTTAACATGGATAAGGTCATCAATGCTTACCATGCTTTTGTTAAAAAAATTAAGTTTCTGCGATATGTGTTTCCTAACGACAATAGAGAAACCGGGGCAAAAGTTGACGTTCCAAGTAAAAGCTCCAAGTAATGAAATAGTGATAAATAACAAAATTTTAGAGTTAGTAAGGACACAATCCAGGAACCTAATACTGCCTCAGCCTCTGTTAAAAACGAAGGTTCGGTGTAATGTTTTTCATTATGACAAAAGACAAGCCCCCAAAAAATATAAAAAGGCGCTAATTCTAAATTAAAATCATTTAAAATCTTTAAGGGTTGATTTATGAAAATGAAGCAGAGATAAATGTGATTAGAAAACAAGTGAAAGTGAGAATCGCAACAGCTAAAGAAAAAGGCATGGAACAAACGACAGCGAGAATCACATTGAATTGTAAATGAAATTTTGAACCGTGATTTGTGATTAGAAACTGGAAAAGACATATTTGTTATCTATAACGACTTAAGAAACTGAATGACATGCTGTATGAATCTATACTGCTAAAGCAAAAGGCGTGGAAAGAACTTTCAAAGGTAAAGATGAACGAAAATGGACATTGAAATCTACGGATGAAAAACAAGGAACAACGATGACTGGCCGCATAAATGATCTAAGTAAGCCTTTCTTAATACCCTTGAGATACAGCCTACGCCCCATTGGCGAATAACAGCAATTTATAGTATTAATACTCATGATTTTGATAGTTCATTACCACAAAGTAAAGATAGAGAGAGAAAGATAGGAATTAATTAGGTCACATTGAGCGTCAATCATCGTTATTGCTGCCCCATCGATCATTGAAAAAAAAAAACGAAAAAAAGATAAAAGAGAACCAAAGTAGCAGGAAGAAAAAAACAAATGAAAATTTAAAACCGCTCAAAACAAAAATTCATATTACCTTATCACTGAGAAGAAAATTGGTAATGGTTAAATCCAAGGTTGAAGCAATTAATTCTTGCGTACGTTTGGCAAAATGTTCTACCTCTTCTCCTTCCTGTTTTCGAACCGACGGTAGGTACCTGAGTATGAAAGAGGAATTGGTTAAAAGAGTAAAACAGTTCCATTTATTTTTGTTTAAATTATAATTACGATTGTTGAAGCCAAACATTATACAGGGTACGGTCGTCTTTAAAAATGTCTCGCCCTATGAAAATGCACAAGACAAGAAAAAAAAAAGAACAAAAGCGTAAAATATTATTTGAAATAGGAAAAATGTGGGTTGGATTAACACCTACCTTTGTAATTTAATAAAAAAAATCTTCTTCAAAAGATGAAAAATTACTGGTTGGCCCTATGGTCAAATCTTTGTCGCATTTATAGCTGTTCAAATATACCAAAAATTATTGCTCGTAAAAAAAAAAGCCTTTAAATTCTTTAAATAGGAGTCAGCCCGCATAACTTCCTTTAAATTTTCTTCATTATTTTTTTTTATGATCCTTTGATTGGGTAGCGTCTGCACAAGGCTTTCATTCCTTAGAATTTTTCCAAAGACCATATAATTTCATTCTTTACCTTGGGATCTTTGGAAATACGTTTAGTATCTTAGAAATTTTCAACATTATGCATTACATAAATGCGCACTTCACATATTTTTACCAAGTTTTAATGGGCTAGGTTTCATTATTTAATTGGCTGCCCCGTAGTGGGGCAATTGTGATCAAGACGATTCAGGCTCTTGTTCTTCTATGTTCTAAGAAAAATCCCTTATGTAAATCGAGATTGTAAAAGAAACTCTCGTGGCTTTTTGATCCTGAAAAATTATCTTTCTGCAGTCACTTCTATAAAATGGACTTGAAATGTTGAAAAAAAAAACAAACCGAAAACCTGTTTTGCTGTTCTACTGTGAAGGTTAATTTATAGGTCGAATGCCGCGTGGAAATGATCGTCTCTTATCAGACTACTAGCTACCTTTGCAACCCGGATTACTAGGTTGCTACCTACCGCTGGAATCCGGATACTACTATTGCTGTATTGATTCCTTATTGAAATGAATTAACGCTTTCAGTAATTCAAATGCTTATAAAAGCTTAGAACACTTAGAAATACTTTAGATCACATACAAATGCCTTAGACCATTTTGTAAATGCCTCTGAATACCGTATGTCACTAGATCACGCAATGGATCACTTGTAAAGGCTTTAGATCCCTTACAAACACTTAAGATCTCTTATAAACGCTTTAGTGAGCCATCTTTACTCGTTTATATATGAATCAAAGCGTTTATAGAAGTTTATAGATAGAAAAATACCAATGCTTTAGATTATTTATTGACGCTTTAAATCATATATAAATACTCAAGATAACTTTATAAGCGCTTAAGCTCAAATATAGACGCTATCGATCACTTATAAAAACTCAGAACGCTTATAAATGCTTTAGATCTGTAAAAAATGCCGAGGTTCACTTATAAGTACTTTAAATCCCTTATAAACACTTTAAATCACTTATAAACGCTTCAGAGCACCTAAAACGGTTTTAGAATATTTATAAAAGCTTTAGACCACTTTTTCAGATGTAAACATGTAAACATTTGAAGATTGCTCACTGAAGTGTTTATAAATGACCTTACTTTTTTTTTTGCCTTTAAAACAAAATTTTGCCCCCCCCCCCCACTCTAAAATAATGCTACTATTTGTCTTTTAATATCCCTTATTTTGCGGGTTATCTTTTTTCCCCCCTCCCCCTCCTAAAATAGTTGTCAGTGCACGCATTATTATAAATGCTGTTGCTCTTAGGTTTCATTTCTTTGTTGTTTTTTTTTTGTACGATAATCGAAAACTTAATTTGGCAATTTTTTATAAGGCAGACCAATGTAGATATTTTCTTTTGCAAGCAACTCTATGTATATTATAGCCCCCCCCCCCAGTCCCTTGAAAATCAGCGTAGTTGTACAAGATCTCTAAAATCATCGAAACAGCAATTTTTTTAAAGCTTTTTAAAACTCGTTTTTATATCATAATCTTAAAACAATCTAAAAAAGGAAACAGTCAATGTCGGAAAGTTAGGGCCTTTGCTACTAGTTGTTCATTTCTATGTAAAAAATATTTATAATCCTTGTTTATGGTTAATTATTAATTGTATTGTTTCAATTCTCAAGTATTACTACCAAATAATTAATGAAAAAATATTGCAGTCATTTATTTTTAAACTGGAGAAGCGAGTTTTTGCCAGACCAAAAATACTTCGTGAATTTTTTGGCATCAATGGAAGGGTGATAAATCAGCCTTGCGAAAGAGGAGACAGAGGCCATTTTATGTTTAGGAGATTTGGTGAACCTCACGACTTTTTATTTTATTCTTAGATTACGCAAAGCAAGTAAAATGGAATTCAGTATCTTGCGAAATTTGAAAAATTAAAATTGAAGAAACATTAAATTAAAGAATGTCTTACAAATCAGTTTTAAATTGTATGCAGGTTGCCTTAAAGCTTTATCTCTCTAATTAAAATAGGAAGAATATGTTTATCATATTCAGATTCATCTATTTGCCTTTGGAAGTGAATTAATTTTGTCTTATATTCTCAATTGTCATTTAACGTAGCACTGGAACTACCCTGCCTCCAGATGGGCTCGGATTGAAACTATTCCATGATTTTTCAAAAGGAAAAATAAACTGGCTAACGAGAAATCATTAGTTGAAATTGACTGAATCAAAACGGCTATTTTGAAACTTCGAATCACCAGGAAAAAAAAATGATTTTGGAATTTGGATAGTTTCGCATTATTGTAGTGGCTCAGTAATGTAGTTAACCAAGCCAATTCTTAAAATATAGATACTCTAACAGAGCATATTGAAATTGTCTACCTTTTAATAGTAAAAATAATATTTGAGGAGCTGACGGTTCTTGCTTCACTTGGGTGATGGCTCTCTTTGCAACATCCTATGATACTAAAAGCAATAGCTTATTTATTTATTAGAACTCAATGTGGGAGGAAGATTTCTCCTCTTCATGAAGCTCTTGGAAAAAACTTAACCCCTCATTTTTTGACAAATTTCTAAGATCAATACTGGTTCATGTTCTATACAAGCTATTGCTGCAACTACTGTAATGCTCTGAAATTAAATTTTCTTTTAGAGCAGGTTTATAATTCCCTAATTGCCTATCATACAAGGTCGAATTACATTTCTGGCGTGTTTTGCTTTCCTAAGTCGTGTTTGGTTTCATGCTAGAAGTATAGCAATTCAACAGGCGTTGCGCAACGCAGCAAAGCTGAAAAATTGTAAAATATGCATCGGTCTTTTTGACACCCTATTAACGTCAATTCTTTTATATCTATGTTTTCTTAGGTTTTTAGGCTGCAGTGAAACACATCTTTTTGATGGTTTAAAATTGAAAGCAATCAGGGTACCAATGAAATTATGGTACAATTAATACGGTTTTAATCCCAAAAGCTCCAATCTCCAATTATTTTTCAAGAGAGAAATGGAGATATAATTGAATAGGGGGCAGTAGTCCGGATTTGGAAACTACTCTAAACAAACAGGAAAACCACCAAAATGGCTAAATAAAAAATGGGCAGCTAATGTTTGTTTGTCGACTGACGTCATGTTTGTCAACTGACGAAATTACAAACCGGGGCATCGGGACACAAATGACGACCGGGACATCGGGACATAGGGAATATAAATGACGACCGGGACACTCAAAGAGAAAGCGACCGGGACACAAGGAATGTTGATCGATGTATCTCTAACTTAATATCGTTTGGCGACAGTTTCTACGGGGCCAATCGGAATATTTTCAGAAAGGGGCAAGCTGGGAGAAAGAAGTAGGGGGAATTTTTCACGAAATTTGTCAAATTTTGAATTAAAAAAAAATCTGTAATATCTTGGTCTAACCATGGAGCGCTGTTGAATAACTGACCTCTTCCGCTGTACATCCCCTTTTACAATTTTTACCTTTAAGGGAGGATGAATTGTTTTCCTAGAGGAGAGAGAGGACGGTCAAGGTTGCCAATAAAGAAGGACCTAATAAATAACAAAAAAAGAAATTACCCGATATCTCTAGACTTGCGTAATGCCATTCACGAGAGTTCATTGGAGTCTTGGTTTCATTTAGCTATTTGACTCATAACTTACTCACCGCTTTTAAAAAGTTTCCTGTAAAAGGATGAATATCCAACTGAGAGGGTGCTGACTTCCCACCACCTGGTGTAGATCATGGAATGCCACATGTGCTGCACAGTTCCGCCATGCTTGGTACATTTCTGAAATGCTTGGTAGGCTCCAATAAAGAGTGTTCACCTCGAAAAAGATTGACAAAAACAACTCAAAAAGACGACTTTCTGACAAAGAGTAACCCCTTGTATCCCTCTTAGATTAAAAAAAAATTCTGCTTTGGTAATTTCATTAAAAAATTATTTTTTGGTGTTTTATTGAAAAACTTTGAACTTCAACTTCTACTTTTTCTACTTAAACCTTGAACAATGAATTTTCCCCCCTCTCTCTATATTCTGTTGAAAGACACCGCTCAACTGTTTTTCATTTTGGAGTGGTTTCAGGCATTGCGGGCCTTTGATGCCCCGACACGGGAGGAGTGTGTCGCACGTCGGCCTCGTTCGAATACGCCGTTGGCTGCGCTTGTGCTGATGAATGATCCGACCATTATTGAGGCGGCTCGGGTGTTTGCCGCATCGATTCTTGCCGCACCGGACGTTGACGAGGGAGCGCGGCTCCGTCTGGCGTTTCGTCGAGCGCTGTCGAGGTGGCCAACGGAGCGGGAGCTCGCGGTGCTTCGAGAGTTGTTGGCGGAACAACGTGCCCAGTTTGCGGCGCGTCCGGAGTCGGCGAGCGAATTCTTGGAAATCGGACTGAGCGAGGTGGATGCGGGTCCAGAGTCCGATGAACTGGCTGCGTGGACTGTGGTCGCGCGCGCGTTGCTCAATCTGCATGAAACGATCCTGCGGCGTTGAGCCCCATCTTGCTGAAGTAAACTCGACTCGAAAATCAATGGAACCTCAATTTG
>JAAAKM020073195.1:161550499-161725412 GCA_010016025.2 Alatinidae sp. Z8VKAUB7J3 | reverse complement strand
TTTGACCCTATCGCTCGCCGGACCTTCCTTTCACAGGTAGGTCTTTCCTTGGGGAGTGCGGCTTTGGCAACGTTGTTTCGCCCTGTGGCGCGCGCGTCCGTAGCACCAGCGTCGCCGGATCAGTGGCGAGGTGTCGTGCGCCCGCTTCATCGGCCGGCGCGGATCAAGCGGGTGATTCATCTCTGCATGGCGGGTGGTCCTTCCCATTTGGAAACCTTGGACTCCAAGCCGGAATTGGCCGCAATGCACGGACAGCCCATGCCGGAATCCTTCACCAAGGGGCAACAGATCGCCCAGTTGCAGGGACGCGAATTGAAATGCTTTGGGCCTCAGCATCCGTTTCATCGTCACGGTCAGTCCGGCCAGGAACTCTCGGCCGTTCTTCCGCATATTGGCGGGATCGCGGATGACATCTGCATCATCCGCTCGATGACGACCGAACAGATAAATCACGATCCGGCTCACACGTTCATGAATACGGGGAGCGGCATTCCCGGGCGGCATATTCTCAGGTTCGTAGATTTTGATGAGTAATATATTTGGAAGCAGCATAATATTTACTGATATATAATCAGTATATATTTGGAATCAGCATAAAACGACAATTCTTTTGATGTGTCTATTGTTCTCAAAATTCCTTTTTATAGAGTTCAGTTATTACTGAACCTGTGGCTCCTTAAATATATCTCGTTATCACGATCTTTTGATCAATGGCATTTAAGAAGCTAAATATGATGTTTTGTGCCATTTTAGCCAAAAACTATTAACAAATGGTTAAAAGCAATTCGTGATATCTGAGTTCAGAAACACACCCTATTTGTATGTATTACTGACGAAATCTGGTAAAACTCAAGGCTTAAACTCAAGGATTCGAAATGTTACCGAAAACGCTTAGGGTATTTACCTTAAGGTAAATAGGGAAGTCAAACAGGGGCTTCAATGTGTATGGGTGGAGGAGAGGTACAGGGGGAGGGGGATTCGCCCCCAATATTTGATACTCATTGAAAAATGCTTTTTTTGGTATTTTCATTGAAATGGATGAAAGTGTTCCGCAGAATTTAAATACTAAATTCTCCACCCCTCATACATTTGTGAAATTGAAGCCAGTGTTGTCAAACAAAGGTGCCGTATCTTTTCGAGCTTACATTCCATGCTATCAAGAACTTACAAACATTGAACGAGTTGCAATATATTTCCTAAGCCAAAAGTATATTTGCTAACTGCATAAAAAATTGTATAAAATTGCATCTTTACTAAAAACAACGAAGAAAATAAATTGCAAAATAGTTTTTATCTAAATGAGCTGAAGAATAGAAAAAAATATATTTTTTTTAATACGGTAAAATCTAATGCACTTTTGCAAGAACAACCACAAAAAACATTCTCATTTAAATCAGAATGATGTAACAGAGGTAGATGTATTTTGTATTCCAGAAATTATTCTAATACCCTTTACTGTTTACAAATCTAGGCCCTGTCCTTTACAGTAAAGAGTTAGGTTTTGAGGAGGGGACAGCCCCTTTCATATACGGAATAATTTTTGTTTTCGTTTTAAGCTTTATTGTCGCTCCTTACTTTCAGTTGAAAAATTTCATTTTTATATTTATTGTTCAGAAGTTGATCTTTTTTCTGTTTTACAGTTCGTTTCTTTTTTTTTACTACTCTGCTTCTTGTTTGTATGTCAATAACCGGGCAAAAATGAACTTTCTTATCTTATAGCTTTCCAGGCAGTTCCGTGATGCGGCTAAGTAATCATTAAGCAGGCCAGTCTGTACCCCTTTTAAAGGGGTAATATCGTTCAAAACTTCTGTCGCGTTGACCCAGACCACTTCATCATGTGGCAGAATTAGTCGAATTACCGCCTTATTTAGGTGTATCAAATTGTCTGGCGATAACACTATGTTTTTTCTGGTATGTTTTTGAACTGGATCAGGGAGGTTGTGACTTTCCGTGCTATCTCCGCGAAGTGAGCGTTTCAGCTCAACTGATGATCGAAAACGAGCCGTAGATATTTCAACTACTTTTTTTTCAGTGATACCAGGTCCGTGCGTTTGAATTGTATATATTACGGTGAAGGACCGAAATTTGGTAAATGTCGACATTCACCGGTGAAAATCCAAAATAAGGATTAACAAATATTTCAGGCATACGCCAAGCGATTACGTGTTTGTGGATATTAATCGTGCACTAATGGTGGATGTTGAGCATTTTTGGGATTTATTTCCGTGATTTTATCCAGTTGTTTATTTCTAAGACTTTTTCCATTTACGAAAAATTAAGCGAGAAAAAACAGGTTTAATTTAAATAAAGCAGTGTCACAGAATAAAAAAGAAACAACACATTAATTGACAAAAAAAATATGAATATTTCAACTCCACTTCTTTATCAACGGAAAAAAGAAAAAGAAAAAAGAAAACAGAAAACAAAAAAAGGTACCAAGAGAAAAAATAAAAGACAGTGAAGAGGTCTCCATACTCGTTAAAATCCGCTCCCCAGGGATTGACCATGCCTTCGGCGACTTTTTCGAAGCGTTGGTCGATGGGGTGATAACGCCAGATGCCGCGAGAGATCTTGGTTCGGCTTTCAGTCGGAGTTGAAGGTGGGCCAACGAGGGAAGGTGTGCTGAGGCCAATCGCCCCGTACAACCACCCGTCCGGACCCCAGTGGAGATTATTGACGACGTTGTTGGTGGATTTGCGGAAACCGTTGAGTTTGATGATGGGCTCGCTATCCGGCACGTCGTCTCGGTCTCGGTCGGGTATGAAGGCGAGGTCCGGTGTGTTGGCGATCCAGACGCCGCCATGACCGAGGGCGATGCCGGTGAGGTAGCGGCCTTGATCCCAGAAGACGGAGCGTTGATCGAAGGTGCCGTCGTGGTCGGTGTCTTCGAGAATGAGAATTCGGTCGCTGGAGCCATCGGGCTCCCATTCCGGATGGGAGTAGTTTTCAACCACCCAGAGGCGTCCACGATCATCAAGGTCGAAGGCAATGGGACGGCGGAGGTCGGGTTCCCCGGCGAAGAGCGTGACACGAAACCCGTCTGGGACGGTGATACGAGCAAGCGACTCCTGAGGAGTCAGGGATTGATCCGCGGGATTTTGCGTGTTGACCACACCGGGAGGGAGAGCGTCGGCGTGGGTTTGCACCGCCGAGAGAAGCGTGAGGCAGGAACAGACCCAAACAAGGGCACGGTTGGAGCGCGGCAGGTTGCTGGCAGTCACGATGCTGGAACTTAGTCCGAAGGCCCGAGGATAGCCAAGGAATTCCGAGGCGTTTGGTTTGTCTCGGGGTGCGCTCCGGATTCGGATGGTAGGGCGAGCGTACCCGCGAGCCGTTCCTGCCTAGCGCGTCCGGTTGGGCCTTTGGTGTTTGCGTTCGCTGGTCTTGCCCAACGGCTCGCGGGTACGCTCGTGGCGCCAGCCAAGCTCAGAGACTCCACATATATGTGCTGAATTTGCCGGAAGTGTTTGATAGTATTGCTCATTCACATGCTGTTTATTCTTAATATATTTGTTTGGGACTAGCACTTCAATTCCTTTGGTATCTTAATTCTTATGTAAGCTAAATTTGAAACTAAGCAGTCTGATTTTGGGAATATACCTGTTTGCCATGGAGCTAGATAAAGAGCGGTGCCCTTCCCATCTGTTTTCAGTACATATTATCTAATATATTTCAAGCTGATTTTTCTGTGTTTTCAATGCAAATTACCTTGCATGTAATGATGACTTGCTGCTTAGTAGATGGTCTAAATTTTGTCAAGAGAGAATGTTAGTGATGTAACATCTGGAAAGAATTGATTTGCCACTAAATGTGAGTGTTGGTCATTTTTCTTGTAAGAATAGTTCCAATTTTTTTATACAATTGAAATTAATGCATTTCATGCACAAAGAATGAAGAATCTGAACTCCAAAAAATATGGTGCGGAGCCCCCCCCCCCAAGGGGCAGAAATAGGATATTTGACCATTTAAAATTGTTTTCAACCATGAACTAGTACCAATACAAAGTTACTACTAATTCCCTGATGATCTGTCAAGTGTATCATTTTGCATCTCATGAAGTTTAGCAGAGGAAGTCACTACTACAGCAATATTTTCCCAGCTAAAGCTTGATCTTGAATGTGTAATGCTTGTTTTTAACAAACAAAGAACCGTAGGCTACTTTATGAGTTAGCTTCTTGAAAATTAGATTTCCATCCCAAAAAGACATTATACTTTCAACTAAAGATGAAATAAAAATCCTGGGAGTAATTTTCAAAACAACCTGAAATGGGAATTTTTCTCAAAAAAGCATCCCTCTACCTATAACCATTTGCATACCTCTCTTGCTTTAACATCCAAATTTCCATAATGGATAGTATAATCTGTATGTATCGTTGATCACAAACCTAACATACTTGTCCTGTTTGGCACAGGATAATAAATAAGCTCTTCCATTATCAAAGGAGTTGGTCGAAACTTTTAATTTTGATGATTTTATCAGTATCACTCTTAAGTGAGAGGATTCAATCTGAAAGCAATAAGAAATAATAGCTTCTATAACGTAGAGAGTGAGGGGTAGGGTCAAAGAAGGGGCATTCTGTCTGCAAGACCAGGAAATTCAGACATGAAGTAAGATATAAACTTCAGATTCCATCAAGGTTTCATAAATTAGCCATGGGTTTATGGTGCAAGTTTTTTTCTTTAATTCAAGTTTTAGATCTGGAATTTTAGAGAGCGCCGGGGTAGGGTAGTCCAAGAATCGGAATTCGAGCTGTAAGACCAGGAAATTCAGACATGAAGTAAGAGATACAAAATCAGGCTCCATTGAAGTTTCATAAATTAGCCATGGATTTAAGGTGCAAGAAAATTTGTTTAATTTAAGCTTTACAGCTTGATTTAAATTAAGTTTTAAATCGTCTATTTTGTTAGATCAGTCCAATTTTCAGTCAGTTTAACCGATCATTTGGATTAAAAGAATATTTTTGAGAAGGTAATATTGATGTCTCGTCCTTATTTTGTCCTTTAGATAATGCAACTAAAAAGGAATTGTGGACCGATAAAAACTAATACCAATTTAGTTTTCAAAACTTTTTTAAATCAGCCGAAAATTTGTAAGAATAGAACAAACGCCAGACAATTGGCAGCCGCCGATAATTTTTTGCGGCGCGCCGCTGGCGGCGTAATTGTGTTGGCCGCCGCCAAATTTTATTTTGGTGCGGCTTCGGGATGAGGTTGCCAGTAGCTGACGGGTCATTAACTGAATAAAACTTAAAGAGAAAAGGCTTGGTAAAATTTGACCCAGGGGCACTTTGTCAACTATGCAATCCCAGTTCTATTCCAAGTTTTGTACCCTTCAAGTGGGCCTCTTTTATATGAAGATATAAGAAGCTAAAGTCGAGGTAACCATGAAACAATTTTAATTGTTTCTTAGAAATTCATAATACACGAAGTTTAACAAATATTAAATTAAAAAATGTCGGCGCGAAACCTTAGTTGTTAGGAAAACTGATTGAGGATTTAAATTCAGCCTAAGAATTTCTATTTGAACCACATATTTTAGCTCTTAAAAGAATTATTCCTCATTAAACATTTTCTGCTAAAGACTTAAAATAACCCCCCTTTGAAGATTCCTGCGTCTGATTAAATTGTACATTAAGCACTAAACGGTCTATAATGGGGACGAAGAGCCCTGTTCCCACGAGGAAATTTCGGCCCGTGATTTAATTGGATTTCCTCCATTTGTTGTTGCACTTATTACACCGTATAAAAACACCCTCATAAATAGTCAGCCACCCCTCCTATTTTTTGATGTGTTGCTAAACAGCAATCTAACATCGAAGACCACACTGCCTTTCCATGACGGAAATATAACAGTTCAAAATTGGGTTGAAACCGTTTGATAGACAGTGAAACAAATATAAAATTTTAACTGAATATTTCGGGCACATATACAGTGTCCATCATCAGCATTAAAACTTCACTGCTGATGATGGAGACTGTACATGTGTCCGAAATATTCAGTTGAAATTTTATATTTGTTTCTTTGTCTATCAAACGGTTTCATCCCTATTTTTAACTGTTATATCTTCATAAATAGTAATCATAGTTGCCGCAGTAGCTGCAACCTAGTAAAGAGTGAACCACAGCTCATAGTACCCAAAGATTGGAAACGCGCTTTGAAAAAAAAACTGCCTTGTTAGAAACCTTTAAAACGGGTCGGATCGAAATAAAAAAGTGCATCGTTGGAATCACCATGATCGAAAATCCTTTAGAGGATAATTACAGTCCTCCACCTTGAACACCAAGGAAAGTCACTTTCCTTTTTGATAGGATAGCACTTATGTATCTCCTTCTCTTCCTTTTTTTCTACCAGGGCTAGCGCATGAAAGTCTCATCTAGAGGAAAAGACATCAATGTAACTGCTCAAGTAAAGCAATTTGAATTTTCAGGCCATGCAGATAGAAATGAATTATTTGACATGATAAAGAAAATTAAAGGAAACCCAAAGGTTTTGACAGTACATGGGGATTCAGAATCATGTGATTTATTTGCACAAGAGATTCATGAAAAATTTGGATTAGAGGCAAGTTCTCCTGCAGTTAATGAAGAGATTTCAGTCTGAAATGCAAATAAAGCAATCAATAGATGTTGAAAATTCAATAAATAGTGGTCAAGTTTTTCTTTGGAGAAAGAATAAAGAATTTTGGTATGGAGTAAATGGACAAGACATACTTGAAGTAAATAAAAATGGAAAAATAAAGTCATTACAAAATTACAAAACAGATTTTTTTAGAAATAATGATGATTTTGATGAAATTATAAAATCAATTTCAAAAGACAAGATAGTAAAAAATGCTGTAAAAAAATATCCCGGACTAAGGATCATAAAACAAGATCCATTTCAATGTTTGATCTCATTTATTGTTTCATCTAACTCTAATATCCAAAAAATTAAAACAAATCTAGAAAACATATCACAAAAATTTGGAGAAAGAGTAGAATACAAAAATCAAGAATTTTTTTTATTTCCTAATGCAAAAGTACTTTCTAAAGCATCAATAACTGAAATTAAAAATTGTGGAGTAGGATATCGTGCAAAATTTATCAAGGAAGCTTCAAAAATTTTTGCTTCTGAAAACACCATAATTGAGGACTTGAAATCAAGTAATTATTTTGATTCAAAACAGAAAATTCGTATAATTCCAGGTATAGGAAATAAGGTTGCAGATTGTATTCTATTATTTTCGCTTGACAAGTTGGAATCATTTCCATTAGATAGATGGATGATTAGAATTTTAGAGAAATATTATTCAAAAAAATTTCAAATAGATACCAAAACAATTACAGAAAAACAATATGACACGGGTATATTTTACGTACAAAATAATTTTCATGAAGATATTTGCTGTGGAAGAAAGAATTTTCCATGGAGGGGGAGCCAGATTTCCCAGTATTATTTAAAAACAATCATAAATTAAATAAAAAAAGCTTTTTCAACTGAAAATAAGGAGCAATGTCGAAGCTTATCTCAAACAGAAATTATTACGTACATGAGGGGGTTGTCCCCCCTTAACACCTCACTCTTTACGCTAAAGTCGGACTTTTTGTTGCAATTATTTAAGAATGACTCCTGAAACACAAGGTCGTGTAATTAAAACAATGAACTTTTTCCTAAGTTCTAAAAAAAACCTTAGCGTAAAGAGCGAGGTATTGAGGAGGGGCAACCCCCTCATATACGTAATAATTTCTGTCCGTTTTAAGTTTTGATTTTGCTCCTTACTTTTCGTAGAAAAAAACTGTTTTTTTTTTTTTTAATTTAATTTACAGAAAGGTTGGCAGTTGTTTCTTCATTAATTGGTTCGAGATTGATAATTATTATACCTTTAATTTCTGTTATATATATTCTAAGTTCAGAAGACTCATCTTCATTCAAGTTGTTACACTGCAATTATAAATAATAAAGTAGAAAAATGACATTAGTTTGCAATCCATTAGCGAGGGTTTACATGGCAGTCATTCGGTGATAGACAGAATTGAATTAACCTTACCTTCTAAATATATACTTGTGAAAATAAATAATAAGAGTTATGATTTAAAGCACAGTAGCATAATTTTAGTTTGCATATTCTGTATTTTTAGAAAAAAATAACAAAGATTAGGTCAAGTTTTATGTTTTAGGACAAAGTTCAGGAAATTTAGAATAAGATTTGATTTAAGCAGAAACTGTGTATTTTAAGGCCGTCTTTAAAGAATGTGTATGTATCATGTTATTTTTTTTTTAAGAAATACGTTTTAGTACATACCATTTTGAAGGGTTTAGAGGTTGGCAAATAAAATGCAACCGACAACGAAATGCGCTTCAGTCGCGTCGATCCAGTTGTCGATGCCAGGTTTCGACCAACTGGTCGCCGCTCCCATGTCGTTGACGTAGAGCACCCTCAGCTCGGCCGACTGTTCGGGAGATTTAAGATAGGCGAGGCCGTCGCGTACCTGTGAGAACCACAACGGAGCCTCAAAGCCAGCAAGATGAGCCTGTGCTTTCGGCCCCTCGTGTTCGAGGATCACCATCTGGCAATAATGGCCGGCAGCCTCCTCGGTCAGCGCGATCGCTTCCGGCTTGGCCGACTGGGATGTGGCGTCAGTGCATCCGGCTGCGGCAACAGCCAGCAACAAGGCAATGGGGATCAGGCGTTTCATATATTCACCCTCCGAAAGGCGATCCAGGCCAGGAACAGGGTCAGAAGCGGCCAGCCGATCAACGAAACCAGTTGGCCGATGGGACCGGATACGGCGCCCGCGGCATCCATGCCGGATGCCAGGACGGACACCGGCAGGTCCGGCATGTTGAACAGCCGGAACGCGTCGGCCGGATTGGCGACTAACAGCCACGGGAACACCGACTTCGTAAACGTGCCTCCGTCGTCGGCGACCAGCGCTCCGAGAAGGCCAAGATCATAGAGCACGACACAGACCAGCCAGATGACAATGACCATGGCCGATGCGACACCCGGCTGGCGGGCCAGGCTGGAGACCACATAGCCCATGCCGATGAAGGCAGCCCCGAGAGCCAGCGACGTCAGGAACAGTCGCACAAGCGGCGCGAGCATCAATTCTGACGGTCCGAACAACAGGCCGACAAGGGCGGCCGTCACGGCCAGACCGACAGCAACGGCAAAGGCCAGAACACAGATATGGGCGAGAAACTTGCCGATCAGGATTTCGGCGCGCGACAGCGGATAGGAAAGGCTGAGGGCAAGGGTCCCGCGTTCGACCTCACCGGCGACCGCGTCGTGTGACAGGAGCAGTCCGGTCGGCGGTGGAAGAGAAATATGATATCATTTTCAGAACTGGTCACGATGCATCACATGCGCTTGACTCGTAATACACCCTCAGCTTCTAATTGGCGGTAAGGATCGCGATCTAGATTGCTCAGTTTTATGTGTGTAAGCCACATGTAATGCAAAGTGTATGTTATTATCAGAAGACTGGCGCTGAAGGATTTTATTATTTCGAAGATTTTAAAACGTGTCTGGATAGGTGTTAGGTGGAGGGGTATATCCTCACTTCTATTATTAGACAACATTGTGCGGGAAGCTCAGAAGAAAGCTAGAATAATGTTTATTTACTCGGCCCCTGGCCTGTCATTTTTGAATTATGTTGACGATATACTGAATTAAGCAGGTCTGTCTCTGTACTGCAAAAATTTTTATATTTTGCGTGTAGATTATAGGAAAATTGGTTTAAAGTTCAATGAATTGCATTTGGTAAAACATGCGATCAGTCTACCTCTGATAGTGTTTCTCTATATGATCATTCAGTATCAATCACCTAGAATGTCCTATAAGATTTATCGCGTGATACACCTGATCGCTTTTACTAAAATTTTTAGGTTGGAAGCTTCGTAACACGTATGATGTGCTATTTTACTGCAAAGCTTGGTATAAAAGAAGTATGTCATCAATGACTTACGGTGTGTCTGTTATGTCCTACTTGCTTTCTGTGTTGCCTTTTAGGAATGTATTTCCTGTGTCTTATAAGAAGTTACTGCAATCATTTTTTTTTTTAACAACCCAAGTCTTTGCTTGGTCAGCCTTTGTGCGCACCAAGTTTTGTTTTGTTACATATGCATAAATTACCTATATAAATAATCAAAAAATAGTTTTAAAAAATTCGTATCGCGCTACGCTGAACGATGGAGTATGCCACAACGCCTAAGATGAAGAATTATCGATACTCAGACTGATGCACAATTAATAATTTTAGGGTCGAGGAAGGTATTGTAAAAAGATGAACATGAGCTGGCGGTGGTCGATGCCCGGGGAAGGGTGCATGAGTTGGACGGGCTGGTGGTGGCAGATGCTGCGATTATGCCGTTTGTGCCAAGAGCGAACACCAACCTGACCTCGATCATGATCGGCGAAAAAGTGGGTGAATGGATCAGAACGGAGCCTGGAGCCTACGGACTCTAGGTTTGAAACGAAGATAGAGCGAAAGGTAGCGTAAATAGAACCATGCATGACTTTGTGATTCGAAACGTAAACATCCTCGATGGGCTGGGCGGTGCACCGGTTCAAGGTGATATTGCAATCGAGGGTGAGCGAATAGCGGCTGTCGGTGATGGTGTGGGTCCGGGTGCCACAGAATTGGATGGGGCGGGTGCACACCTGGCTCCTGGATTGATCGATACTCACGCGCACGACGACGGCGCCTTTTTTCGCCATCCGGACATGAGTTTCAAGTTGGCCCAGGGTGTCACTACGGTGGTGAGCGGTAACTGTGGGTTCAGCGCTGTGCCACGGGATGTTGCGCAGGACTCCGTTGCGGCCAGCGGCGGCATCCTGGCGGGTATCGAGGGTGATTTCAGCGATCTCGACGGCTACTTCAGCGCAGTGCTTGAGCGAGAACCGGCAATTAACAACATGATGCTGGTCGGGCACAACACCGTACGTTCGCTGGTGATGGGCGATGCCATACGATCACCCACTCAGACCGAGCTGCAAGCGATGAAAGATCATGTCAGCCGCGCGCTTGAGCAGGGTGCATGCGGCTTTTCCAGCGGCCTGATTTATCGGCCGGGTAGGTATAGCGAGACGGAAGAAGTTGCAGAACTGGCCGCCATGGCAGCACCCCATGATGCGCTGTATACGACACACATGCGCAATGAAGCAGATCGTTTGTTGGATGCCGTTGATGAAAGCCTCGCCATCGCTGACAGTGCGGGCGTGCATCTGCATATTTCTCACCACAAAGCAGCAGGTAAGGCGAACTGGAGTGCTAAAAAAGAAAGGTTATATAAGGCATTTATAGATATTAAAGGAACTTTTGATAATGTTTGTAGGTTTTTATTAATGGTAAAATTTGTTTGAGATAGGTCTCCCGATCTCATTTGTGCTAGTTTTAGTTCAAATGTATAGATTTACTAAAGTAGTTGTGAGAGTTGGCAGGCGAGTTTAAAGGATAATGAGATGATATAAAGGTGTTAAACAGGAATGCACATTGTCTCCTAAATTATTCGCCCTATTCATAAATTCTGTAGTGGTGTTTTGAAAAAAAAGGAGGCGCCTACGGTGAGTTTAGATATTGTATCCATTTGCATGATGTTGTTCGCAGATGATATTGTTTTGGCTGCAGATTCACAAAGGAACGCTCAGAAATTATTTGATATTTTAGGAAATTATTTGGATAGGAAAAAGTTAGAATTTAACGTGGACAAAACGGTAGTGTTAGTATTCCGTAAATATGGTAGACTTAAAGTGGATGTTAAACCCGGTTTTAAGGGTGGAAGGGCTAGGTTAGTGGAAAAATGATCAAATTTATGAGTTAGATTAGTTAGATTAGGCGAAAAGAAATTTATTTAGTAGCCATATAGAAATTAGGGTAAAAGGTAAAGTATACTGTATTATGGTATTAAGGAGACAGCTTAGGAATATTAAAAAGATCCAAGTAGTTAAAGAGGCTTTCAGGGCGAAAATTTTAGGTATTATACACTATGAATTTAAGCTTTGGGAGTATGCAAAGGAAGATAGGTTAGAAACAGTGCAATTAGGACTTTGTAAGATGTGGCTACAGATAAGTAAACATACAAATAGTTTGGTAGTTAGAAATGATTTAGGTTTATCAAACAGTTCGTGGTAACAAACTGTAGTAAGGAGCGACCAGGCTCAATAGTGACCAAAACTCTAAAAAATGGAATTTTGATACCAATAGCTACATCAAAAGAATCACATTTTAATGCTGATTTTAAATAAATTTTTGACCCAACATTGTATTTTGACGATTTCTCTTATCTTATTTTATCTTACAGAGGCATATAGAATGCTAAAACAAAGATGGTACAAAGGCTTGCAACTCAAACATTAATCTAATTATATAATAGCATATCCTTTACATTAGCAAGAATACAATAGCTGTTATGATAAAAAGAAGCTTTCATATATCAATTAGAAAAATGGTATAAATCGTTATAACAGAAAGCGTTATAAAACGCACTTAAATTAATTTTATGAAAAATTTTGATACATAATTTCTGACCCCTTCCCCATGCGAATTCTCGATTCATTTTTTTGTTATTGAGTGTCCTATAAAAAAAAGCTTCAGTTTTATGTTGAAAAAGCAAGATAGCTAATGCATTGAGAATTTAGTAACAAATAATTAATAAAGTGAATTTCTAAAATATTCTTTGGTGACGGAGTCAAAAGCAACAAATCTGCACAAGTTTGTAACACTCAAACCAATGAAAAAGAAACTTTGAATCAGTAACTTCACAAACAAGAACTGGGCGACATTCCTTATATACGTACGTGCTAAAAGCTTTTAACGTGTCAATATGACTAGGTAATACAAACATAAATAATACAAACATTTCATACACTTACATAGCATAATTAAACTCATTATTCTTTGCATATATACAACTACATTTTGAAAATAGCACCGTTGCAACTGTTAAATTATATCACAGTTGAATAAATATTCCGAATCTTTTAAATCCTTGAATAACCAGCCCATTGGGAGCAACAGGGAAAATATTAACAGCGCTTCATGTATCTGAACTAGCAAGGATGAATCAGAACTGAAAAAAACCTTGGTGTTTCTGGAAGCCAGCCCCAGTTTGAGATCACAATCCTTGAAGAAGAAACAGAAATGCAAAGGCGATCAATATAAAGTCAAATAAAGGCACAATTCCTTTTGAGTTTACGTCATGGTTTCTTGGTCGTACTGTTGAGCCCGATGTATCATCACCAGTCTGGTCTTGCTTTTGGCCAATCGTCGAGCAGCGGCAATCCATTCAGCCAGTGGCGTGTCGCCTTCACTGTTAGCTACGGCACGCATCTCATTCTGCGATGGTGAAAACGCTCCTTGCGCCAGGTAGGGAGGGTTTATCATCACCAAATCGACCGGCCCACCGACGTTTGAGGGACCCACTTCGCGAATATCGGCGCGAACAGGGTCAATGCGCCCGACAAAGCCATTTGCCGATATGTTGTGATCCAGCAGCCCTAGTAGGGACTTTTCCCGTTCGACCGCGGTTATACGGACGCCTGGGCAACGCCACGCTAAGGCTAGCGAAGCGGCGCCAGCCCCGCTGCCTAGATCGGCAATTTGAGCGCCATGCTGCACCTCGCAAGCGGCCGCCAGCAATATGGGGTCAACTGCCGCTCGGTACCCTTGGGCAGGCTGGCGGAACCCGACCCTGCCGCCGAGCAATGTTCCGTCTGACGTTTTCAAGGGTCGGCTGGAAGCGCTTCACCAGCCTGAGTCAGCACCCAGCGCGCACGGGACACATCTACGTCATCGACCGCCAATCGCCTTGGTATCGCGTTGATACTTCCTTCCATGATGGACATGTGAGTGTCTAGGACCAAGCTTTCGATGCCTGCATCGCGAAGCAAGGCCTGCAAAAATGACAAACGCACAACATCTGTGGTTTTCAACAGTACTTGCATCTTGTACGTGGGCGGTTGTTGTTGGGCGATCACGGGCGACATCGAATGAGGGTGTGCCTTCCTTGACCAAACATCGCCTCACTCTATGCTCAAGGAATAGAATTTTGCACGATCATAAGATCAGAGCCAGCAGTTGACACCAGCCGGACGTACGAACACCAATCTCGCGGCCCAGCAGCCAGGCCAGCCTGCAGCGCTCCATGCGCCTGCGGACGATGCGCTTGTTCGCCTCTCACGCATGTTAGAGTCTGACCTAAGCACGTCTCAGACTGAACGATAGCCAAACGGGCAAGCCCTTCATCAGTTTGCCCACCGGTGACTTTCAGAAGATCGTCCAGATATTCCTTTTCATCATAGGTGTCCGTCAGGGGCCCCAGCGGTCCTGAATGCTTGCACCGAAAGTTGCGTGTATGGCGGGAATTGCCACCGCGGTACGGCTTTGGCGCCGCTTCGAGGATCAGAACGCGGCACCCAGCCTCGGCAGCCGTAATCGCGGCGCAAAGCGCTGCGTTTCCACCGCCGATTACCGCTATGTCGTAAAGTCTATCCATTGGCTTTGCCCTTGCTGATCCATCGGTATCAACGGGCGTTTAATTTGACCAATGCTCACTATTCCATAATTATTGCGTCATGCGCATTAATTATGATTTTGCCGATTTGGAAGCGTTTCTCGCTGTTAAAGAGACCGGTTCCTTCCACCTGGCATCCGAGAAACTCAACCTGTCGCAATCGGCCATTACCCGCCGCGTACAGAAACTCGAAACGGCGTTAAATTCAGAGCTTTTTGAGCGAACCACCCGCAGGGTCCGGCCGACACTCGCAGCAAAACGCCTGCAGGCAAGGGCCGAAGCGATCTTGGAGGAGGCGGATGAGACGGCGCGGGCGATGCGCGACGAAAGCATGGCTTTTGCCCATCAGCGAAGTCTTGTCGTTACGCTGGCAATCGTCCCTACGGTTTTGGATCGACTGATTCCTGCCGCAATTCGTCGATTTCGCGATGCCGGTCACTTGTCTCGGATACGGTTTCTCGATTGTTCGGCCAACGGTGTTTCCGAAGCCGTGGCTCAGGGCGAGGCCGACTTCGGGATTTGTTCGATCCCAACGCTTGAGGTCAGTACCGAATTCGAAACGTTGTTCGAGGATCGGATTGTCCTGGCGATGGCCGCGAACAGTCCGATGACGGGCCATGATTTCGTACCATGGGCGGCTTTGGAGGACGTGCCGCTGATCCTACAAAAAGCTGGTGGGCATCCTGTCAGGTGGCAGTGCAGCATGCGCCGGGCCCGTACCTAATGCCGGTTTTGACTGTTATGGAAAACTCTCCGTGGCCTGGGACAGCGGCGCAACGCCAGCGACACGTCTGAGTGATTGGCTGGATCCTGGAAATACGGGTACGCGGATCGTCAGCGGCTCAAATCCGCCGGCTCAAGGCTTGTTATTTGCCGATGGTTTCGAGGACCCGTTCTAGCCAGAATCAGCCGCCATCCAAGGCGGAGTCCACGTCGCGCCAGCGATGAATAACCTGCGGGGCCTTTTCCTGCGCCCATTCCGCTTCGGTTCTGCACACACGCTTGGCCATGCGTGAACCCAGCTTCTTGCGTGTTTCGCAGCGCACGTTCTCGGCAGCGGCGGCGGTATTGGCGCCGGGCTCAAAATACTCTTTGACACCGTCTGATGCTTCGAGCGGAAGCTGATTGGGGTCGCGAGGTACGGATTGGCAGGCGCTGAGCGCCAAGGCAGCGGCGATGATCAGAATGTGCTTCATAACACGAACCTCCTGCATAAACTTTGGGCTTTTTTCCCTCAGATGTCTAGCGCGGCTTCGCCGGCCAGGACCGGCAATAGCGCTTTTTGCCACAAGGAATCGGCAAATCTCTTGCGGAAAAACCCAAAATGTCCGATGCGCTTAACGCCCGCCTGGGCTGGATGCAGCCAGTGGCGATCAACTGCAGTGCCCGAATAAAAGTCGAGGAGTTTGTCGACGTTGCGCCGGGACATGTACTCATCGTCACTAAAAGACAGGGCAGTGATTGGCTGCGAGACTTCAGTAAATACCTTTCGCAATGGGTCGCCTTCCACGCCAACGCAATAGTCGGGATTCAAACACCACCTGCGCCACTGAGCCATGACCCCTTTTGGCAGATCGCCAATCTTGCGCAGACGCCGACCAGGGAAATAGCCTGTCACGGCCATCGATAGCGGCGCGGCGAGAGCAATTTTTTCTCTACTCTTTCTTTTTTTTCTTTTTGCGGCTTGTTTCTTAATTTTTTTATTATTTTTGTCTGAAGTTTGTTTATGTTTTTGTTACTTGGTTGACAAAATTTAACCTCCTCATATATTAGGCTAATACATCGAACTCTGCTCTTCCTTTGATAAAGTTATAATATTGTTCTAACTCTGTTGTGTCAGTATTGATTTGTTTTAACTTGTAAAATGTTTAGGAAAAACAAATATAGGATTTTAAAAATTTGAAAAAAAGTACAATAATACTTATTCATTTTTTAAAGATTTTAATGCATATAGTCCTTTTGTTAATATGGAAAAATATGTAGAACAAGTCAAACACACAAGAAATGGTCTGACTAAAGCTTTGATAGGTATGACTGGAGAAGACAAGTCGATAAAACGTACAAAAAATAAACTAATATTTAAACCTGTTGTATTTGACTGTTTCCCCCTTTTTTTATGGCCACTTTTGTCATTTTTACTCTGGTTAATTTCATGGAATTGTGATTTTTCTTTTGGAGTGAATTGAGAATTCAGCAAGCGGAAATTAATGAAGCTGATTGGTTTCTTTTTCGGTAAATTTGTAGTCAGATATATAATTAATAATCATAAGTGATGAATCAGTGTTAAAGATGTAATAGAAAAGTTCAAAGAAGAGGCTCAAACCTTTTCTTAGAGAAAAGCAAAATGGAGTACAAATTAAGAAAACAAAAAGGACGCAAGAGCAAGGTAAAAGTGGGAAAATCTATTGAAATTCATTTTTATATGGAACTAATCAAATTGGCTTAAATACAATGTTCAATGGCCAAAAGTTGTTTTGTTAAACTCTTGCATTAATACTTGTTTCTGGAACAATCTCAAAGGCACTTGTATGGGAGTGAGGGACTTTCACCGCGTTCCCTAAAAAATGTAATTTTAATGCTCCCCCCCAAATATTTACCTGTATCGTAAAAATCGTAACGTTATTAATTATAGAGGTGCTATGCGTTTTGGACCCAAGATTGTGTATAGGCGACTTTTGTTGCTTTGTTCTCCTGAACTCTGCATTCTTACGCTTAAAAAAGCACAGAATGATTGGCTGTTTTTTGCTTATAGTTTTTGGTCCTTCGTCCATTATTATATTAAATTAAATAATGTCAATTAAAAATAAGAAGTGGGACCGAATTCGCCGTAAGTAGTACAAACTCCTCTTGTTCATTGTCGTCCAAGCAAATTATTCGAACCCTCTCACTACCACACATCACCCACTCCATCTAGAACCCAGCCATCTTGGGTTGTACATTGAAAAATTGCTTTAGAATTTTACCGTTAGCTTCATAGTTTGATGTTTACCCTGTTTTTGAGTCTTTTTTCTGTCAGTTGAATTTCCTGTCATTCTAACGCTTTATAATTTTACCGTCTGTCTTTCCAGCTAATGAGTCAAAATTTATTTCTTCTCGAACGCCATTATTTCAGTTGAAAAGCAGTCGGTTATTTTGTCTATTCATCTTCTCATGCATGCAGGAGCGTAACCAAACTTTGTGGTTGAGGGAGGAGATTTTTCATCACAAAATATTTATAGAGCTTTTAGAAAACCGAAGGACAGTAAAAGAATTTTAGATATATAGTACATATTTTTAAAGAAATTAATGTTATTATCTTTCTTTTTTTCTGCTGCACTGATAAAAAAAAATAATTTGAATAATGAAGTATATTTTTCGTAGTTTTCCCACTTGGGTTTAAGCATTTAAGCAGAACCGATGATCAAAGTCATATTGTGATGGAGAATAAAAAGTTGAAAAAATCACTTAATTAGGGGAGTAAATGTCCTCCTCCCCCTCCCCTCAAATGACAGGCCTTCGTTTAAGGTCAACAAAAGAAAACAAATTGCTCAATTTATTCTTGAAATGATTAAAAAAAGATGATTCATTCATTTGCTTTTTATATTGTTTTGCTCCCCAGTAATGAACCGTTCTTCTTGGCATTAGGAAGTGTGAAGGATTACCTGCGATCGACAATGGGAAATTACAGAATCAGTAATCTCATGATCATGGCCGTTGAAAAAAAAGAAACACTGGATTTGGATAGATTATTCGACAATTTATCCAAACAGCCAGGTCACTGCTTCCCTTCTGTTTGAAGTATGTTTCCTCAATCTTGTCCTATTGCTCGTATCTTCATTAAAAAATGGAAAAAAAAAATCCTTGCCTTTCCCATATATTTTCAAAAATTTGCGCGCCGAAACATTAGCAGCTTGGTATCTAATTTGGCGGTCTTCTTCTGGGCATATTTTATACTAATAAAAACTATTGAGTGAATAAAACACCTTTTTACAATGTATAACGGTACTGCGATACTATCGTGTAGCTTTTTCACTCTTCAAATTTATTTGAATGTGAAGTCATTCATATGAAATAGTTTTTTTTTTAAATTGAGGCTCTGAAGTGTAGTCAACTGTAGGGTGCACGTCCTGCCCATGACCCATCAATATATTTCCATGCCCCGCAAGTGGGGCATGCGCCCGACGTTGGGAATTACGGATATAGCTAATAAAAAACCACAACACATTTTCTTAAAGTGCAATCCACCGGATAAAGAATATTAAAAAAATGTGAACTTTAATCATCAGCTGAACATTCTTGCGTAAAACTTATGGGCAGATATACTAGTTTATTTTCATTTCGTTTTCTTTTACGGCTTTCAGTTCGATTTCACAGCTTTCTGTTTAGTTTTCAGATGCTATTGAATTTTTATTAGTACATTTTTTATGTGTCGTTTCGGTTCCATTTCTTCTTCTTTTTTTACTTTTTCATTCCACACTTGTTGAATTCCACGTGTTTCCAAATACCTATATCTCTTGTCGTTAATACATCCTTCAGAAGGGGCTGCCAGAATTCATCCAAACATAGTGGGAAATAAGAGCTGCTTACCTTATCATCTGATGAGGGGAAACTGCTGTGCAAATAAGAGGAGCACTGTTAGATCTTTTATTTTGCACCATTTATTCTAATTACCCTACATCATACTTGCTAGCAATATGGACAAGTCTATTATATGCCAGTCAGTGTTGATAATGCTGCAGGACATTTGCTGCATCCTTTTTTGTGATCTGTAGTTTATTTACCACTCCCTTAAGATTGGCTTTGAAGCTGTCATTAGTTGGTGAACATATATTTGTCTTGCTTTGACCATTATAGAGGCTTATAGTCTGGTTGGAAAAGAAATTATTCCTTTTCCTTTTGTTTGCATACTTGTGGAATGACTTCTGGCTTTGATCACTGGGCAATCTAGAACAAGTCTTTGTTGTCATGAGCCATGTGTAGGTCACCATCATTTTACTTCTGTGTTTACAGTGTATCTGAGCTGGTAGCTGGAGGCTCTGCAGTTGGCATGTATAGTGTTTGCTTTTGTGCCTGTTTATGCATTTTGAAGTCTTGCATCTTTGTGGCTTACTCATATTATAGTATTTAAAGTCTCCTTTATTCCAGGGTACAATGAATTACCGTTTTTGAGAAGGAATTGGTGATCTAACCTTGAAGTTGTTCTTCTTCATCACTGTATCTTGTTATACTACTTAAAATCTCCCTTATTCTAGAATACAATGATTTAGTGTTTTGGGAAGGAATTAATGATCTCCAATTCTAATTCAGAAATGATGGATTCATATCAAACTGACTATGCAGAATTGCCTCCTACATTAAGCAACTTCATCAATTATGGTTTACAAATGACTATTAGCAAAAAATGGAAATCAGATCTGGATGTGAATGAATCTATTTTCATAGGAAACAGCCCTGGGAAAACAGACAACATACTTCTTGCTGATTTGGGTCTTGGCAATTATGCTCCTGAGTTTAGTCAAAGTGAATATGATCTTCGAAATAAGCAGAAAGAAAAGAAAATGGGTGGTGCCACCCCAACAATTTTGCCCATGTACATCTGCGACGTACTTATATGGGTCAACCGAATAATTTGGGCGTCAATTCATTAGGGAGAAGATACACTGAAATCCCAATAATTTGAAGAGATCCGGGTTAAAAGAAAATAAGAGTCTTGCCTGTGATTACTACAGATCGGATGCTTGAATGTCTAACAGGTTCTTAGTCTTTTTTCAGATTTTTGACAAAAAAAAGAATAAGACGAAAAAGCAAAATAAAACAAAAGGACATGGGAGGGAGGAACGGGGTGACTTAATTATGGTATTCAAAAAGTATTTTACCTTGATTGAATGTTGGGGCGGGTCGAGTCGGCAAGGGGGTGATGAAAGGTCGACAAGTACAGCCATTAGCAAGATCCAATAAGCTCTGCTTTGCTGACGACGTTGTCGAAGCTTGCTTAATGCAAAAGTCACACCACGAAGGGTCAATCTTAGGGAGTGAAAGGTCAAAAATAGAAACAGGTTTATTGGTTTGATTCAACGTTTGTTCCCTTGTATTTCCTTGTGAGCCCTGAGAGTCGTCAGCATAGCTTTGAAACACATCTTTAGAAAAACTGCTTTGAGGATTAGCTTCGCTCGCGCCATACTCCTCCTCCATACTTCCATAGCTCTGTCCAAGCGAACCAGAATCCGTTTGTAGTCCTGCAAGTGTTTTCTACAGTCAACAGACACTCAAATGAAGTCTGGGCTTGAACTAAAAAAAGGGCAGATGGCTCTTTCTTTTTTTTTCTTTTTGGCAACCGAGCTGGTGGCGTCCATCCAAAAGGAATGGCAAATATTGAGCGATTTCCCAGGGAAATAAATGAGGCAAGCGGACGGAATTTAAACACGACAAAATTTATATGAAAAAGAAAACAAGATTTTGGTGCACAAGCACTTGTTCTAGAGTTGCAGTTTGGTCTGCTGAAAAATGGACAATATATAGTGCACGATAATACACATTCTCAAACAGAAACGCTTTTTAGAATTAGTAGTCGTAATGACATCAGCTTAGAACGATTAAATTTACGAATGACATTACCAGAAATTGAACGTATAATGGCAAAGGCCAGACCAAATCAAAGAAGTTAAACAGGCTTGTTGGAAAGTATGATTTACAGAAAAGAATAACGAATTTTCTGGATAAAATTTGAATTACATTTTAGCCTAAATTTTAAATTAGTTCAGCCGAAAGGACAGAGGCATGCTTGAAGGCCAATGCCCTTGTACAGCTCGCAATGTCAATGAGTACTCCCTTGAATTACACAAAAGTATAAGCCATTGCATGTCGTAGCAGTGTTTTAACGCCACCGCGGTTTTCCGCCTCCTTTTAATTCAGGTAGGTCAGAATAGACATAGATATAGACTTAGACATAGACATAGACATAGACAAAAACATAGACATTGACATAGACTAACATAACCTGTCTATTCTGACCCAAATAATCCTCTGGATGATGCAAGATTTCCTGGGTGGCGGAAAACTGCGGTGGCGTTAAAACACCCGCTCCATTGTATGTAAATACCTACATCCTCTCCATCATAAGAAATACCGTCTGAAAGATCTGGAAGGTCCCAATTAACCCCTAGGTCCCAAATGCTGCGTTTTGCAGAATACCACAACACTCTCAAGGATTGCGACCAATTTTGTACCAGTCTTTTTACAGAAAAACACAAATCCGCATGCATTTTAATTGTTCAACGCAGACGAGAAAACGTTTCCTATTTTCCATATCTACAATTTTTCAAGCGTTTTTGTGCTTTTCTTTTCGGCAAAATTAATCCATTCTTCGTCTCGGCGAGTTCGATAGTGCGTTCGGCGGTGCAATATGTGATCAGCTTGACCAGGTATACCAAAAGAAAGTGATGATTAAACTTTGATCCGAGACCTTGTACATTGCAGTGGACTATAGTAAAAAAGTCAATTCTAATTTAAGGAACCAGTGCAGTTCATATGATCTGTCACACAGATAATTCTTGTACAAGCCCCTTCTCTCTATTAAACATAAAGCTTTTCACTAATATTCCAAGCTGCAGTCCTAACTTTCTTCCCCAAGACACCATCAGCAACTTCACAAATTGTTTTGTGAAGTAGCAAAGGATAAACTCTAATTTCTTTAGCAATGAGAAAAATCTTGAAATTTTATACGCTGTTGCAAAGAAATCAAATAGAGAACCCTACTAAAAATCTTGGAGAGATTACAAAAAAAAAAAAACTAGCACACCACTAAACAGTATCAGTAGAGGAAACTAAACAAATTGGACCAGAATCTCATATTGAAGGTAGACTGTCAAAATGCTTGGCAACATACTTTTTTCAATTGCACACCCTCTACAGTTTATATTACCTGGAACCTCTTTTTACCCAGAATGTTAACCTTTGCAGCATTGCTCCCATAGACTGAGTTGGATTCTAACCCATTTCATGGTCTTTTAAATACTGCAAGTAGGGAAGAAGTAGAAGTAAGAGGGTTAAAATCCATGTTCTAGACTCTGAAAAACTTCAGATCCCATTTTGAAAGGTTTTATAAGCCTAGAATAAATATGAAAAGTTGGTGTGATGGGGGTAGAAACTGTGTCCTGTGTCCTAATTTTGGCTGTAAATTTACTCTTGAAAATTTCATTCATATAGCTTAACTTATTTGCAAGACAGCAAAAAGTCAGCTGTCTAGAATTTTAGGACATCTAGTTTTTAGCTCTTTGTCTCAGTTAGTGCAAATTTTCTAGTTAAACCATATTGGACGTGTGAAAATGATCCATCATGCTGAATCAGTACTATAAACTGTGGAAGCTGGAATGGTCTTGTCTGTTATACCTACAAATTTTGTTTTCTAGAACTGATACAGAATGGGCTACAGTAAGAGGAGGACCCACCTTAGTTCTTTTTTTGCCTTTGGCAAAAATTATGTGGAACTGGTTAAGTAGAGCTATTGCTGACAACTCATAGCCGCATCAGGCCACCTAGAACCAACAAAGCTACACCCACTCCTCCACCTCCTCAGCCTAATCAAAGCTTTACTTATTACTACCTTCCGTGAAGTTCCAGTCTTCGCAAAATATCTTGAACGATACAACTTAAAAATCGGCATTGGCAAAACGATGTCTTTAGTTTTGTTTTTAGTTTAGTTTAGTTTTGTTTTGTCTGTTGCGAAACGCAGCAGACAAAACAGCCGAAAACAATATTTTGAAGGATGCAACTTAATAGCAATGAAATTAAACAATACTTTAAGGATTCTTGTTGAAATGGCATAATGTTTTTTAACTTGAAGTATTTCCCTACCCAAACTGGAAACGCAACTAGAAAATAGCCAAACAGGTTGAATGATACAACCTAATAATTGGCATATTTCTGCAAACATTATATGCAAAACTGAAAAAAAGTAAACCCACATCATATCAACATAACACCAATTAATTTGAAAATTGAGTAAAATATGGGAATATAACATTCTCGTATAAAAGTTCTAAAATTCTCGTAAAAAAGAGCGCTTAGCGTTCATGAAAATAAATCACGAAAGATACTGTGCCATTATAGTACAAAATTAAAGGTTCCTAAATACTAAAACAAAGCTTCAATCAACAGAACTAGATAATTTAAGCCTTGGAAAAACAGTAAACTTTCACAGAACTAAACGTATTTTCCAATGTGTTAATTAAGCCACGGAATGTAAACTACAGAAACTTTTTGATCTCTTAGAACAAAATAGCTTGTAACGAAACTTTTTCGGGAATTTCCAAACAAATAGCTTGTGCAGTAGAAACCTAAGATATAGAAAACATGGGCTATAAAAGAGAGCTTAGAAAGTGCTAAATTTTGTGACAAATAACCGACAGGCCTTCATTAGCCGTAGAAACAAGAAAGCCTTCTTTTTCTTTTAATCTAAAAGGGGAAAACAATCAGTCTCACAAGAAAAAAAAATATTCTCTTTAGACCAGTAACCTCATTTTTAATAACAAAGAGAACATTTGAAGATACAATACTTCAATTTTTCATTAACAAAAAACGTACCTGTGCGCCAACAATTCCATTACCACCATAAAAGTTTTCAGCATACATGTGCATGGAACCACCTTTACCACGGGCGCAACCCGAACTCCTTCCGGTCAGTTCTCCAAGAACTCCTAGAACAGGTACTCCCATCATGTAAGTCCAACCATGAGCTCTATAAGCTGTAATGACACTATCTTGTGGCTGCATTGCTGCTTTTGCTCCAACGGCACATGCTTCCTATATAAAATATTACTACAATTTTTTTCGTATGAACAAAACTAACAGCCGAAATAACCCTGTTAAAGCTAAATCAACACAGCTGTTAGTAAACTGAGGATAAGCCGCTGGTTAGAACACATCCTCTACTCTACCCTAGTTAAAGGTTTAACTTCGTCCCCTCCCAAAGCCTAATATGTCATTTATAAAACAAGAAAATAAAAAAAATTAATCAAAAACACTGTGTGGAGTAAGAAAAAAACGAAAAGAGAAAAATTACTTATTTAGAGGCTAAATATGCATTGGACATCTCATTTGATTTGTAAGGAAATACATCATTTCTCTTGAAACCAATCGTACTGTTAAAGAACAAGAATGTGAATCAGTCCTTTGGCACATTTGAGAATCGCAATAGGAAACGAACTTTTCTATACCAGTATATTAAAACGAATTTTATATAAACATGAAAACTAAAACATTAAGAAAAAATTGTAATGATTATTATGAGCAAAAAAAGGGAAAATGAAAAGGTGGTATACACAAGACAGATTAAAAATGACTAAAGCTTTAGAAGCAACTTGAGAATCCAAAAGCAAAAAAATAAAGACCTTTTTAATCATTTCTTACAAACCTAAACCACAAAATAACACATAGCAAAATGAATAACTATGAGACCTGAACCAGTTCCAGCAAAACGGTTAACGATTTACCTATTCTTTAACCCCGAGTGGTCTGACGCAAAAACTTCGCGTACTTAGAATAGCACTTTGGCAACACTTACCTATCATATTCAGTAAAAATGTCCATGGGGGTTAAATATAAAATAGGCGGGAGAGCCACACTAATTGTATATTCGAGAGAAGGCTTTCCTTTCGAGATTAAACTGTGATGTAACCGCACTAGCAAAAGCAATTCTAAGTTTGCGTTCAGCATTCCGAAGCAAAAGCTTTCGCGTATTCTTAATCGAAGACCCAATCGGGAGACCTAAGTACGTTACTACAGTGGTTGCTGCCACCTCACTATCACCTAGAGAGACACTATCGGGCACATAACTACCGTGTAAACTGAAGAAGAGAACATGGGACTTCGCAGCATTTACACTTAGTCCTATTTCTAGATATCTATCAGATAGGTTATGAAAAATCCCTTGAAGACTAGCTATTGACCGGCACAGATTTAACGGATCATCCGTATAACAAAGCACTAATGTATCCGCCCCTTTTGAAATGCAACTAATTGGTAGGCCAATCTGCGCAGGAAGAGACGCTTTGTTGTAGATAATCGGTGATGTGATGGTTCCTTGCTTTATCCCGACAAATACAGGGAACTCACTATTCGAAACTACAGTTTCCAACTTCAAACGAACTTTTAGATGCCTATACATATAATGCAATGGGAAAATTACGTCAAGACTAACACCACGGCTGTGCAACTCCAACATGGCCTGCGAGTGGATAAGGGAACCAAAAGCATTCGCAACATCGTATGTTTCGAGAGCCAGAGTGCTCTCAGGTGCTACTGTATCTCTGAGTATATTACAGAGACTTCTAAGGACATGGATGAAACCTAAACCTGACTGGAACCCGAACTGGAATGGTGGCATAATACACTTTTCTTTTAAGTGGTCAACAATCAGAAGCTCAAATATCTTGGCTAATTATTATATACCTAGAAGTTTATGATAAATTTTAGAAATAGTGTCTTTTACCGGTCTTCTCAAGAGAGGCAACTCAGACTTTTAATCTGGTCTATTCTTATTTCTTCTCAACTCCTCCTTCATTTTAGCAGAGTCACAGTTATTCCCAATTAGCTTAGTTCCTCTAACCACAGAGAAGGACCTATTTAGATGGTTTTTGTGGCCAGAAATGTCAATGTGCCAGTTTTAAGAAAAAAAAACACTATGTAGCCGATTTCGAAGCCGGGCCCGGCATGGCTAAGTCACTTGCTTGTATGTATTGGTTCTCAATGCCGCTTGTCTTCTAATCGCAGACAATGCGAGCCTCTTCTTGATGTTCATGATTTGATACAACCAACCTGGGAAAAACACAAATTCTTTCTTAAAGTTATGACCTATTTAGATTGTTTTTGTGGCCAGAAATGTCAATATGCAAGTTTTAAGAAAACTATGTAGTCGACTTCGAGACCAGGCTCCGGCACAGGGCACGTGGCAGGCTTGTATATATTGATTCTCGTTGTAAGTAGCAACCTCCAAATGAATCATTTCGTTTGCTATTCTTTCCTTGGGAAAATGCAGGGCTCTCCTGGAAATACACACAATATTGAAGGGTAGCAACAAATTGTAATCAACAGTTGCGTAATTTTGGCATCTTAGTAGGTTTGTTCTGGGTTTTGCGCCCCATTTTGGCGTAGAAGGTTGTGATGGCGTTGTTTTTCAAACAACATATTTCTTTCTACTTCATTTTCATTATTTTTTTCTCGTTTTGATTTTCACTGTTGCTTGTCTTCTAAAAGCACAATTCTCTGTTCTTCATACTTCTGATACTTGCTTTCTCGCTATCGCTTGTAATTCCCGTTGTCGCTTATCTTCTAACCACATATTTCTCTGTTCTTGCTGTGGTATATCTTTTAACCACATATTTCTTTATTGTTAATTTTTGTTTTGACTCGAGTTGTATGGCAAAAAAAATTCCCGTTTCATGTGTAAACTCTGCTGTTTCATACCCATAGAACTGATCTGTAATTACCAATTTAACGAAATGTCACCAAGAACAATTAATTTATGGTGCTTAATTTTTTGATTAGTTTATTAGCTACCAATTAAGAGAATACAATTCATTAGCTACTAATAAATTTAATACGATTAATAAAAACATGCTTCTAAATTGTGTTCTGATGTCCACCATCGGGATTTTATGACGAGATTTTAAAATCAACGACGTGTTGAGAAAACCATTATTGGTGGACTGCCCAATACTTCGTTCCCTTTTATCTTTTTCTTTAGATTGCAACAACAAGGGCTTGACAATAAATTGATAATAAAACAATGACGTACGAAAAAAAGTGAATAATAGAGAGAAATAATTAAGAAAAAGGGGGATTATTTATAACCAGTGATAGGTAGGTGACTGTATATACAGTGTCCTCTTGGGAAGTATATAATACTAAAAAAATTACCAAATTATATTGTAAGTAACCGTGGCAAGATAGGTATTGATAGAAGTCGGTTCCCCTGTTCCTTTTGATAGCTTTTCCAAGAATATTTGAACTTCATCATGGATTCTGGACTCTACTTCGGGTTTCGTTAGTCCAAACTTTCTAAATTCCTGCACCACGAACATCCTGTGTTCTTTCCATGATGGTCCATCGTTAAATGGTATGCCTAAAACCAAAAATAAAATAGGCATGAAAAATCTGCCAAAAAGTGCAGAAAACTTACAAGTAATGTAACTAGTCTTTGTGTAAAAAAACACCAGCACCACCTAGAATATGGTGAGTTGGTGACTATTTTGGCCTACACTAAACATATGCATACTTGTCATTTCAGATACTTTAAAATATAAGAAAGGCTAAAGAAAGGAAAATTTTGTCACCAATAAACCTACCAGCACAAAAGTAAACTAGTATACTTGACGTGCCAATATTATATCACCACAAACAGCGATGCCGGCACAGCCCTGCGCTGTATCACCGAGGGAGATGCCAAACTTCTAGAATTAGAGTACATCAAAAAATATCAACACAGCGACCAGGATGACCTTTGGCTAAGAGACGAACTGCCCGGCGGCAATTTTGTTCCCCCCAAACTCGAAAGTCGCACCCGTTTCTTGATGATTCTCGAAAAAATGTTGATGTTCCCCTATAGAACCGGGACACGTTTTGTCAAAAAAGCCTGGGAAAGGGGTGGCTGGGATGCCGTCAACCGACTTTTTGATGACTGGCCCAAAAGCACCGAACAAATTCTTCATCCTGAAAAATATTTTGAAAACCGCGATGACCCCGTTGAGCTCCGGGCCCATGATTTTATTGACTGGGCTGATCAAGATTATGAAGTCTTGATGAGTGACGTCATGGGTGAACTGGGCACGATTCAACTTTTTTTGAATTTTGTGAATCGTCAAATCATTGATGCCGAATCCGTCGGTGCCGGCTGGGAAGGCGATCGAATCATTGGCCTCATTCATAAAGAAAAACAAAATCCCGTTATTATCTGGATGAGCCTTTGGGAGACCGAAGATGATGCTGGCGAATTTACCCAGGCTCTGACCACAATTTATCAAAACCGCTTTGCCGATCACACTGACAAAAGAAACGAAGAAGTGATTGCTGTTGAAAGCGACAACTCAGCAACTATTCTCAAACAACAAGGCAAGCGTGTGATTCTCTGTGACGGCACTTCAGCTCAAGAGGCTCAACGCCTGATCAGCCAAGCCCTCAAAGGCACTCATCTCATCGAACCTCAAAAAAGTGATTTTTGGAGACTTGGAAAAAACACCAAAAACTAGTGGTTTTTTAAAGGACTATTCTATGAGCAACATCACTGAATTGGTCAAAAATGACAAGGAATCACAGCCAGGTCTCTTGTTATTGCAAGTGGCTCGCCTAACTCACTTCCTAATGTTAATAGGTCCTGCCTAATCAGTCCGTAATCGAGCATAACTTTGACTAGTCAAAAGTAACTTGAAATGAAACCACAAAACCAGGAAGATTATGGAATGACAGACTGAATTTTTAAAGAAATTTGACTTAGCGCATTTGCCAAAAAATTATTAAAACACAAGTATGGAATATTGTATTGCAGCATAAATGGACTTTTACAAGACAGGGGGCCGATTACGGTTTAACTCAAACCTTTAAAAAAATTATCATAGAATCTAAACACTTCTGATGGTGATCAATTTTTAAAAGGCTAGTAAAAACTACGACAATTTTTCAGGTACTCAATTGTAAATCTTATTCCTCTCCAAGCCAATGGTACAGACCGCATTGTCTAGTCTAGCAGCTTTAATGCAACTGAACACTGAAGCTTGAAAATTTGAATATTAAATCTCACCCCTCTCAGCAGTTGCCTCTGAAGGAGAGATGTTAGCCTCAGCATATCATGTTCTAATCTTTCTCACGGGTTATGAACGTAAAAAACTGCTATCGTCGGGTTTCTTATATGTTGGCTTGCACCACTTTGTGGTGCAAGCCACTTCGTGTATTTTCCTCGAACTTCTAATTTTACTTACTATGGGCTATAGATAGGTCTTTATTAGATTTAAACTAAGACATGCACCCTAGACATCGTGTTTAATGCAAAACTATAATTTTGAATTGATCCAGTATAACTTAATTATGTTTATTTTCTAGGTCGAATCGTATAAGCTCGATGATTTGGCAGGTTTGGTATCATCAAACGTGATAGGAAAAGAGGAACAGAACGATGAAAATGAAATTTTGCCCTTTTCCACATTTAGACTAGCGTTATCCGAAAAGGAAGAGCTAGACAGGAAACAAGTAGTCTTACCATTTACCAAGTAAGTGAAATGACATGTATTTTAATCAACATTCGTTATTTTTGGGTATATTATGGTCAACGTACTGACGTCGGCTTAACAAGGCTTCCCGACCCGGAGCTGACCCGTTCCTTTTTAGGGGATAACCATCCACAGAAACGGAGCAACCTGGTAGAAACCCTCATGGCAAGTGAAAGTTTCAACACCCATTGGGCCTTTTGGTTCCAGGAATACTTTCGCTCGAACGGGTTCATGTTGCGCGCAGGCTTGATTCCCTACAATCAGTATTTTGCCGAGATGGTCCAAACCAATAAGTCCTTGGACCAAATGACCAAAGATCTGTTGACGACCTTCGGTCTTTCCGACCAGGTGGCGGAAGCGAATTTTTATGTTCGCGCCAACCAAATGTCTCGGCAGGAAGTGGATTTTTGGGATAACGCGGCGGTCGAGGCCTCCAGCAAGGTCCTCGGAGTCCCGCTGGAACGTATTTCTTGTCATGACGGCGCCTATCATTTGGAAGAAGTGAATTTGTATTTGGCCGAAAAGAAACGGTCCGATTTTTGGGCCATGTCCGCCTTTTTCGCAGGGATCACGCGTCGGCCAGGCCTCCGCGATGAGAACCAACTTCTTTCCTTGAGTATTTCTGAAAGACCCACCGAGGGATACTTGGCTGAATCGAATGCCGGTGACCGGCCCATCAGAGATGGCGGGTTGATCACACCGCAGTACCTTTTCTCGGGACAACTCCCCCTCGCCGAGAAAACCTTTGCCCAATCGATTGCGGACATTATCGTGGCCGACCGTCAATTTGCGCGGAACTGGGCGAACCGCTTGTGGGGTCATGCATTCGGCTTGGCGATGGTCGAGCCCATGGACAGTTTCGATTTGAAACGGATCGATCCCAACGCGGAATTACCCGAAGGCTGGACGCTTCAAGCCCTGGACCTCGATTTGTTGGAACACATGACCGACAAAATGATCGAATTTAATTTTGACCTGCGCGCCTATTTCCGCTACTTGCTCAATTCGGCGACCTTCCAAATGAGTTCGGATTTTCTGCCCGGCAACTGGGAAGAACAGTTGACATCTTGGGGAAAAGGTTTTATGAGAGAATCTTTCCACGGGGGAAAGGAATTTTTAATGAATTTCCATGAAGCACCGGATTTTTCATTGTTATTTGAATTACGATCCGATATTTCGTATAAAAAAAAATTCAACTGAAAGTAAGGAGTAACATTAAAACTTAAAACGAACAGAAATTATCACACATATGAGGTAAATCATTACGCCCCCTCGTCAATGCCTCGCTCTCCACGCAAAAGTTTGTTTTATTACTTTCAAAAGAGCAATTTATTCTAATCAAGCCCTTTGTGATTCAGGGGTCATTCTTAAAGAATTTGAGCGAAATTTGAACTTTAGCATAAAGAGAGAGGCATTGAAAAGTTGATGAACCCCCTCATAAATGTAATAATTTCTGTTTGATGTTTTAAGTTTTAATTTTAATGTTTTAAGTTTTAATGTTGCTCCTTACTTTCAGTTGAAAATGTGTTTTTTTGTTATTATTATTCAACTCTGCTTGGGAACGTCCTGCTTTTTGGTGGCCCTAGATGGATAGCCGAAAAGAATAATTTTTCCCAATCTATTATCTTTCACCTGCAAAACATATCCTATCCATATCACCCTTTCTCTCATTATAGCCACAGAAGGTGGGATAGAACCGCATTTTTTCCTTCACCTTATTGTTTGAAATCCTGTTGATGTTTTCCAGAAGCCCAAATTTGTCTAGCCAAGAAAAAAAAGGGGGAAAGCAAAAAATTCTTGTAGATTAGAAAGATTGATGGTTTCATTGCTTCTTTTTTTGAATTGATAACAGAGCAAATACCAGAACAGGGTGAAGATCAGGTTATTGCGATTGTGGATATTGGTGCTTCAGTCATGAAAACAAATGTATTTTATAAGGGTGAATCGGTATATATGCGCGATCAGCCTTTTGGTGGAGACCAGCTAACGCAAGAAATTCATAATCAATTTGATTTGTCGTTTGAAGATTCTGAACAATGCCGAGCTCGACATTGACAGCCCGGTCGGCGGCACCGTGGCCGCGATCTGCGTCGATCGTGCAGCGATCGAGGAATGCTGTGGCGATGAAGACATCAGCGACTTCCTGCTGAGTCGCCCCGGTTCGGTCGACATCATCCTCGCCCCTGCGCTGGCCGAACAACTGCGGCAAAACCTGACTGCCGTTTTGCGCGCGTGCAACGACGCTCGCAGCTCAGTCGAGCTTTCCAGCCTGGAAGACGCCTTTCTCGCAGCGATTTGTGCACAGATCGCACTTCACCGGGCAACCGGAAGTGACTGGTCAAAGGCAACCCTGGCGCATCAAGGCAACAGGATGCTGGCAGCAAAATCGCTTTTGCGGCACAATCGCGACACCTCCCCCGACTATCCCGAACTGTCCCGGCGTCTCGGTTGCACTCCGCGATCCATCCAGAGTGCTTTTGCAGCGCAGGGAATGCCCAATCCGTCGCAATATCTGCGCGCCGTCAAACTCAACCGCGTACGGCGTGACTTGCTTCAACCCGGGATCGAGGCACAATCCATTGGCGACATAGCGGCCCGCCACGGTTTCTGGAACTGGAGCCGCTTTTCCCAGCACTACCAACGCCAGTTCGGCGAATTGCCCTCGGAAACGCGGGCGCGGTTACAAACGGATCCGCGCATCTAGAACCACGGTCGCAGATCAGCGCTCAGCCGTGCCTCGGCGACCAAAGGGCGTCCGGGTTCTCTCGCGTCACCGCCATGCCGTCTGGATAGCTGACGAGCTCCAGTTGCATGCCCCAGGGCGACAGGAAGTAAATCCAGGTGAGCCCTTCAGAAGGCCCTTCCTCCATCGTCGTGGGTTCGCCTTGCACTTCCACGCCGTGGGACTTCAGGTGGGCAACAGCAGCGCGTGTTTCTGGCGCGGGCCCTGGCGCAGGGGGCGGACCTTTACCTGCTGGACGAGCCTTTTGCCGGGGTGGATGCCGCCACTGAATAACACTTCGTGCCAACAGACAAAGTCGTGCGGAAATGCGGGGCCGTCGAAGCTTGAATTTGATCTAAGTCATGTGTCTTCAACGTGACATTTCTATAATGAATTCCCAGGTTTACGCTTATTGGCCGTTTCAAGATTGACGAGCGCCGCGAACATATGGCTTTAGTCAGCTTACGATATATTCGGCGTCCGTTCGTCGGTGTTGACGGTAAGGACAGGTGCGACCCAACGGCACGCCGTCGTCCTTTTGGCGGTTCCATGGTCGACGAGGGTTAGCATTTTGTTAACGGGTCTTAAACGGGCCTGGTGTAGAATAGGCAGATGTTTTGGCCATTCGGGCAGGCTGAACGACATATCGCGCCCACCGCGACCCGACTGATGGTTTGGTGTGATGGAACGTAAGAAGAAGGAGTAGGAGTGGATGGCAAAGCCGCTCGCGCGTATCTTCGTCATCGGACTCGACGCGTACGACAAGGACCTAGCTGAAAAATGGGCTGCTGAGGGCGAATTGCCCAACGTTGCGAAATTGGCAGGCGTCGGCGTCGAAACGGAGATCGAAAACCCTCGCGGTCTTGATGCTGGGGTCGTTTGGCCATGTTTTCAAACCGGCGTCACACCCAACCGCCACGGTCAGTTCGAAGGTGTCCGACAGTTCGATACGGAGAACTATGTTCACCGGTTCATGGACCCGGAAGAGACCAGCCAGTATTATTTCTGGAACCACCTCACCAAGCACAACCAGCGCTGCTGTTTCGTCGATTCGCCCTACGTGCACTTTCCGGGCAAAATCAACGGCATCGCGATCTGGGATTGGGTCACGCACAGTGAAAGTTCTGGCAATACCGAACTGATCCTGAAGACCCATCCTCCAGAAGTGGCTGATGAGATCAAAGCCCGTTTTTGGCCGGACCCGTTGGAACGCCAACAGTGCGACAATCTTCGGCCGAAAGAGCTTGAAGACGTCAAATGGTACATGGAGATGAGTAAAATTTCTATTAAATATTTGAATTGAAAAGTTTATTAAAAATTGATCCAAAAGCGCAAAGTAGAACAAGAAAATATGTTTGTATCAAAACATGAAGGTAATAAAGAACATATGAAGGTATAAAGAAAACATGAAGGTACTAAAAATTGATGTAATACCGGATAAGTAGAACCATAAAACATATTTTCTGATAAAAATCAACTCTGACTGACGTATCTAAAATGCAGTGGATAAAGCTGGGATTCCACCTGAGATTATCTGAAATACCCAAGCCCCCCTGAAAGCTTTAAAAGTGACCGAAAATACATTTCTTAATGTGAAAATAACCTCAAAGTAATGCAATAGCTTTATCCCATTAACAGCAAACAAGCAAACTCAGCTACAATAACTCTGGAAATAACATAGATGGCATTATATAAAACGCCACTAACCGTGGCTGAAGAGTGTCGTGGTCGCTATTTTTCTAAGCTTGATAGGACAAATAGCCTCCATCCTGCTATGTGTTAGTAGACATATTTGAATCTATTCTTTCTTGTAAATATTTCTTTGTGATTGTTTTCTTCTTTCTTTTTCTTTTTTTTTGTTTTTATTTGTCATCTCATCTCCATATTGAACCCTTGTGTGTTTTATTGGCCAATAAAGATATTGATTGATTGATTGACATTTCTTAATGGGTTTTTCTCCTGTGAAAAGGGCTCTAGTATTCCCGAAGACTCGACAAAGCCTTGTTCGGTTTACTTTATTAGTTACCTAATTAGAAAATGTTGCCGTTTTTTTTTTGTAATTTTGATTTCTGTTTGAATGTTTTTCGAAGAAAAAATTTATAATTGACTAAAAAGTTAACTACGAAACTATTAATAAGAATTCTTCATTATTAGATATCTACAAACAATTTATAGCTAAAATTTGAACTCGACAGCTTATGCTTTCCTTTGTGGTTACAGTTCATCCTTTCCTTTGTGAATCGATAATTTGAAAGTGGGTGAAACGGCGACTATCAGTATCGTACTGAGCGAAGCGAGCACGACGTTTGCGTCATCGGATATTACGGTTTCTGGCGGGTCACTGAGTAACTTTAGTGCGACTTCAAGCACACAATACAGTGTGTTGTTTACGCCAACCGCAAATTCAGAAACCAATGCGACGCTTGATATCGCAGCGGATACCTTTACAGACTCAGCGGGCAATAACAACACGGCGGCGACGCAGTTACCAATCACGGTAGATACCAAGGCCCCCAGTGGTCACAGTGTGGCATTTGGTGATAGCTTGTATTCCAATGCAGAGAAGGGCGCGGCATCATTTACCTTTACCAGCGCTGAAGTAGGCGCAACCTACAGCTATACCATTTCGAGCAGCAACGGCGGTACGAATGTCACAGGCAATGGCACGGTGACATCAGCTGGACAGCAGCTGAGTAATTTAGATTTAAGCGCACTAAATGATGGTACGTTAACACTGTCAGTGACACTCACCGATACTGCGGGCAATGCAGCCACAGCGGTGACAGCCAACAGCACGCTAGATACGACAGCTCCCAACGGTCAAAGTGTGGCACTCAATGATACTGCGTACAACGGCACCGAAACGGGCGGTGTGAGCTTTAGCTTTAGTAGTGCAGAAGTTGGAGCAACGTATAGTTATACGCTCAGCAGTAACAATGGTGGGACTAATGTTACGGGCAATGGCAATATCACCAGTGCAAGTCAGACGATCAACCTTGCGGATATCAGTGGGTTAAATGATGGTAATTTGACTCTGTCGGTGATCGTCACAGACAGTGCAGGCAATGCCGCTACAGCAGTGACAGACACGGCTACATTTGATAAAACCAAACCGACGGTGACCACGTTTAGTGCATCAGACACTAATTTGAAAGTGGGTGAAACGGCGACTATCAGTATCGTACTGAGCGAAGCGAGCACGACGTTTGCGTCATCGGATATCTGCGGATACGAACAGGGTGCCCGCCATGTGATCGCCGATATCGGCTATTTCGAGAACATGACCGGCACGACCCCGGCGGCCTGGGCCGACCCGACAAAGGGCGGTGAGTTGGCGCGCAGCCAGTTCGACCGCGGGGCCGATGTGGTCTATGCCGCAGCCGGCTTCACCGGCACGGGCGTTCTGCAAGCAGCCGAGGATACGGGTAACCTGGCCATCGGTGTCGATTCCAATCAGAACTACCTGCACCCGGGCACGGTTCTGACCTCGATGCTGAAGCGCGTCGATGTTGCCGCCTATGAAGCCTTCAAGGGCGCCATGGACGGCAGCTGGGAGCCTGGAATCAAGGTTCTTGGCTTGGCTGAAGAAGGTGTCGGTTGGGCACTGGACGAGCACAATGACGCTCTTGTCACCGACGACATGCGCGCGGCCGTTGCCGACGCACGGGAAAAAATCATCGCCGGTGAAATCGAAGTGGTCGATTACACCGCCAACAACGAGTGCGAGTTCTAGTCACCCGTTAGCGCAAGCACAGAAATAAGACCGCGCAAATGGCGGCAGAAAACGGTGCGGCCGTCGCCGGCGGGGGATCTTCCCCGCCGGCGATCGAGCTGCGCGGCATCAATAAACATTTCGGCCCGGTCCACGCCAACAAGAACATCTCGATGACGGTTCCCAAGGGAACGGTGCACGGGATCATCGGTGAAAACGGCGCCGGCAAATCGACCTTGATGAGCATCCTGTACGGCTTCTACCAAGCCGATTCGGGCGATATTTTCATCAACGGTCAAAAGACAGTCATTCACAGCCCCGACCATGCGATTGCCGCCGGTATCGGCATGGTTCACCAGCATTTCATGCTGGTCGAACCCTTCACGGTGCTCGAAAACGTCATGCTGGGCACCGAAGGCGGCGCCACCTTGGCGGCCGGCGCGGCGGCGGCGCGAGCCCAGCTCGAAGCGCTGGAGCGGGAATACAGGAGTGACTGCAATGAGTTGCTTAAAACCTATCAATTCTGCTTAATACCTGATGTTTATTTGATTCACACTTGATTTTGATTTGCCAGCTTAAGCTATTTGCTTTAGAAAAAAAATGATGGACATTTTATGAAGCACTGTACCGATGGAGTCGACCATTTAACCAGCCAGTTTGTTGACACTCAGATGCATGCATGGCAGACAAACATCAATGATTTTTTTGTTAAAAAGTGAATTTACTTTTTGTTATCCAGCATATTTACATTATTTTGTTATGTTTTAATATTTTGTTACATAATATTCCTAGTTAATTATAATATATTTAAGTTAGTTTTTATGTTTTGTTTTTTATTTAAAATCTAATCACAACCATTCCTTACTGACTTTAATCCATTATGACCAAAATTACATATAATACACAAATGCATTCAAAAAAGAATTCAAAATCTTCATATTAAGGCTAGGTTCTTAATAAGGGCATTTCAATCCAGTGCGACTGCTGGACACTATTCACACAGTTGCCTGTACTTAAACTACCATGACATGGAAATGTTTTATTTCGTTTGGAAAACCAGATCATAGGAAAGTGTTTTGGTGCTGTTGCTCAATGTATAGTTTATACAACTAAAAAGCCATTATCAACCAACCACAAATATTGTGTGCCTGCCACAAATTCTAGCTCTGTAGTTTAGCAATTTTTATGCCAGTGTGAGGCTGGTACACAACTTTGAGGCTAGTTGACTGAATCAAGTAGCATGTGCCATCGTTTATTTGCCAAACATCAACTCCTAAAAGGAAACAACCACCTCAGGGTTTCAGTGACCCAAAACACCTTTAAGCAACGTGACTTTGCTATAGGGCAGTACTGGCTTGAGAACCAAAATTGTACCAAACATGTACATGGATGATTGCTTCCATATCATAGGAAAGGCCAGGCCTCCATTTCATTTAGCTGCTCTGGAGTCAGTCCACATAACAGAATGGTCCGAGAAATCGCCGCATCAAAAAGACCATTGCCATTACAATGGCATAGGGCCACGCGAGCGGGGTAAAGACGGCGGCGGCGAAAACCGCCACCGTCAACGCGAAAACGGCGTAAGGCAGTTCGATGCACAGCCAGTCATAGATGACGGCCGCGACGATCAGAAAAACTGCCCATCCGCCCAACCACAGCCATTGCGATTGCTCATACACCCAACCGTGCAGGTGAACGGCACCGAATACAGCAGCGGTAAAGCCGATTAGAAGGCTGAAACTAAGGGATATGCGGAACGGTCTGCGACGACTGTTATCTACCTTGTTTTCCGTTGTCGCTCGTGCCCGCAGGTCACGATAGGCTTGCAGGGAAACGATCTTGCGCGCTTCCTCGCTTTCGGTTCTGTCATTCTGTTTCTTCATCCTGTTCGTCACCTCCGCTGCCTTCATGCAGCGGGAGGACAGGAATGGAAACTTCGGTCGCGTCAGGGCACATGCTCTGATGATAGCGGACCACCGCGTCAGCGGAGCGGAATCGCTTTTCTGACCCTTTACCAGATACAAAGACCTGGGCTTCGGTGCCGTCCGCTCGGACCCCAAAGACGAGCCAGTGGGTTTTACCCCCCTCGGCCCGAACGGGCTTGTAGCGAAGTGTTCCACCTCCGTCCAAGAACAATCGGACAACATTTCCTAACAGCACCTTTCCCTCGTGCTCCGGTTCGCTCATTTGGCGGCCTCCTGTTGAATCGGTGGCCACCATACGTTTACGGGTTCCGGATTTCCATCTTGAACACGCAGCTTTCAATCATGCACTCATAGAATGCAATCCCATGACGGATTGTCAAGTCACATCAACTTTGAAAGTTGAGAAAAGTTGCCGCATGACTCTAAGAGCCGATTTTGTGGTGGCCTTGGCTTCTAAACCCTTAGAATCTAATGTTGCGCTAACTTCGCAAGTTGTGCATGGTTCGCGCATCACACTGCAATAGTAATTCTGCTCAGTACGAGAGGAACCGCAGATTCAGACAACTGGCACTTGCACTTACCTGAAAAGGTATAAGGGTAGAGACCTATTAAATAGCAAGAATAAACACCTAAACAAAGATGAATTACCAAGTGGCTCGAACACCATCTCCCTATAAATCCTTAAATTGCTCCAAATGGCCTCTCCACTATCCGATTTAATATATACGGCAAGGCCCCCATGTTTACGTAATTACCTATTTTTTGTGTAAAAATTATATCTCTCTTGACCAACTCTATATCCAACTCTGAATTATGATCATTACGCCATGTCTCAGTTGAAGCTATAACTTGAATTTAGCCCTTGGCAATTCAGATGAAAAATATCGAAGAAATTGCCTGGTTTACGGCATAAGGACCAATCTGACACGGTAAAAATTAATTCGAATCCTCGAGCTGCAAGCAAATACCGTACCCAAGGTCCGAAACTCTACTCAAAGCATCATTATATCTACACGCAAAATCTATTATATTACTCTCTAATTCCTTTGATTTCTGAGGTGCTGAAGAAGATTGAAATATACTATCCATCACTAAAATTTACAAGCCCTATCTTACGGTGACTCCATCTTTAGTGCAGATAAACACTGAGGTAAAATAACCTATCAATTGTCTAACTGCTTCAAGAACTAAGAAAAAGAAACTGAAACTTACTTCGCTATTCCTAAAAAGAACAATACTTTGCTTATGGTTTAATCCCTTGACGCACACGACCATTCTATCAATTCTATGTTTCTGCATTTGTCGGGACACTGGACGCTTTTATTGGCACATTCTTTATATCCCCCCCCAAACTTAAAGCCTAAGCTGCGCCCCTCTAAGAGGCGTAACTGAACACATATTTAATGTAACAAAAAACAAGGTGGGTATGAAGGAAGAGATTGCACAGACTCCAAGATTTTCTTTATTTTCTTATATGAGATATAATGTTAGAGCCACGGCGAGATGATGGACACTAACCTTGGCGGCGACAGCGACCACGCGGACGGCCGCTGGCCACTGGGGACCGGCGAGGAAGCTCTGCTGGTCCGCTATCACACCGGCCACGGGGCGGTCGGCGCCGACGATCAGGTCCAGTTCGAGTTCGCCGCCGCCTACCGGCATTACCACGTTGCCCTGATGGACGTGATCCTGACCGGGCGCGTGGACCCGCGCCACCGCGACATGTTCAAGGCCTGTGCGGAGGCCCTGGAGGCCTGCGAGGAGGCGCTGCGCCCGGGCAACAGTGTCGGTGAGGTCTTCGATACCCACACCCGGAGCCTGGCCGCCGCCGGCTACGAAGGCCATTACCTGGCGGCTTGCGGCTATACCATGGGCGCTACCTATCCGCCGACCTGGATGGACTGGCCGATGATCTATCGCGGCAACGAAGATGTGCTGCAGCCCAACATGGTCTTCTTCCTGCACATGATCCTGCTGAACAGCGAGACCGGTCTCTCCATGTCCCTGGGCGAGACGGCCATCGTCACCGAAGGTGCCTGCGAAGCGGTCAGCCACGCGCCACGGGATCTGATCGTGAACTGAATGGAGGGGCATTGGCCCGGACCTCGGCCGAGAGAAGTGCGGCTTCGCGCTCCAAGGCCGTCTGCGAAGGTCAGCGATCAAACAAAAGTCGACGGTGTAGTAATTAACTATAGTGTTTAACCAAGAATATAAATCTTGAATTAATCAAGATTTACTCTCAATATTGCTTTGTTGCTTATCTAGAATAGCGATCGGCAACAGCGATCATCTTTTTGTTTCAACGATACCAGTTGAGCTTGTCGGGGGGCGAAGCAGCGAAAGGCATCGCGACGATGACTCGACAAACGGTCAAGGTCGGCCAGAGATTCGAGCGGCTAGGCCGCTGGCGGCGGGTATGGCAGGTCGAGGCCATCAGCGACGGCACCGGACGCATTGCCAACGTGGTGCTAAGTGTTCATTCCTTCTACCTTCTTTTGGAGCATCAGAAGAGTACGTCTATTTATCAAATCTTCTTCTTGGAACCTAATTTATGAGTTATGGAGTAACAAAATTATTATTTTCTTAAGGCTTTTTGAAGTTACGTCGAAGATTCATAGGTCGGATCATTGTTGTCAACATTGATTTCGTTCTTCTCACACAAAGCATCTAGTGACACTACAAAGATTGGGATTCCTTTTCTCCCAAGGCGCCTTATGTTAAATTACAGTCAATCGGTAAGTGTCTCGTGCAAGACCCTGGAACATGAAGATCACTTTTACGGGCCATTAACAGGATGAGACGGAGTCACAAAACCCGGGGAAGGCTGTCAGTGGACACAAACATATCTTTTTAGAGTTTCCTGGATTTGTGGGCAGCGACTTTAGTTACTATGGAAGGTCCGCTCCTGTACTCCACTAGTATTATATTAAAATCGCTCAAAGCGTTTGAGAATCGGGGAAAGGGGCTCTTAAGAAATTTGGCAACTTGGAAACAACATGCAGCATAGCCTATTCAGTCTATCTCTTGTTCCGTTCACTTTTCACGCGTCTCACTGTAGCAAAAACAAGGAGAGCAACTTCGCACGTTCAGGGTGTGCGAAACCAAAGGGCTGCAAAGTTTTGTATACATACATGGCTTAGCTTGTTCCTTTGTTTTATTTCAATTTGTTCTGGAGGTATTTAATTCCTCAAGAGTAACAAAAGTTAGAAAAATTGGTAAAACTTTTAATCTGTGCAAAGCTAAAAGGGCGCGAAACTTGACGGCCCAAAAATGGAACAAGCGCAATAATTTAACGGACAGAGTATTTTTGAGGTCATCACTGTCCGACTCTATTTTGAGGGGGTGTATACGTATACGAGGGCTAAATAAAAAACTTACCTGGTGGGCAAAGTTCATTCATGAAGCCACATTTAGGTCTATCTAAGGGAACTGTCTTGGTGCCACCTGAAAGAAATTTTATCTCTTGAGGAATGATTTGAAACTTTTTTCAGGCAAAATAATTGAATTCTAAAAATTTATTTTACAAGTTCGGTTTGATTTTTTTTCCCTAACTCTATATCTTAGCTCGCAGAATTTACGGGAGTATAGCAATAATGAAAAATGACTCGGACTTCGATGCTAAGTACTACACAGAAAATTCGGCAATTCAACTTTCATTAGCAAGTAGGCTTTTAGAGGGCTTTAGGTTCAAAAAGGATGCCAGTGTCCTAGATATAGGATGTGGTGATGGGAGAATTACAGCTGACATCTCCAAAGAAACTCAAGATGGTTGTGTTATTGGGATTGATGCTTCTGCAAACATGATAACGTATGCGCGCACTCATTTTCCCAGATCTACGTTTCCTAACCTTGAGTTTGTCCACGAAAGTGCAGAAAACCTTTCTTTTTCACGGCAATTTGACGTGATTGTTTCTTTCAATTGCTTTCAATGGATTCGAAATTGGAGGGAAACTCTTAATCTTTTGTGTAGCTTTCTAAATCCTCGAGGGGAAATGCTTTTTCTCACCTATCCTAGAGAAAACACCTATTATCAACCTTTTGCAAAAGCCTCAGAAAAATTCCCTGATTATTTAGATCTAGCTGCACACAAAACAATGTTTTCTAGTGATGAGCTAAGACAAGCACTTTTACAAAATGGATTACAGCTTAAAAAATATGAATCCTTCAATTCTACAATTTCTTATAAAAGCGCTGCAGAGTTGAAAGACTTCGTTCGTGCTTGGCTAACTAGCTTTATCCCTCTCCCAAAACAGCTACATGAAGAATATCTTGATCAACTTGTTACCGCGTGTAATCAATATCAAATCCAAAAAGAGGAGCATGGCATTCACCTACCTTACACTGCGTTGCTCGTTAATGCATGCAAAGGTTAAATAACCTCAATTCACGTTTTGGATAATTAATTTGTTTTTTTGTTTGATAAAGTGCTGAAATTACTTCTTCATCTACTTAACTTGGATGATCATAAAGTTCACGGTTGCGATTATCTGAGTTGAGGCCGGTTATTCATGGATTTGCTACTATTTGAAGATGAAACACGTTGAATTTAAACAAATAAATTGAATGTGCTTGGCTTGGGAATTCTCTTCTTCAAGTACAACTAAATTGAATTTTGTAGGCACCTTTATTTTAGAATCTATGTCCATCAGCAAATAAACTTGACGCCCTTTACTTTAAAGTCTTAACATATTATCATGTAAGTATAGCCCGTGAAACTAAGCCTGTGCTTGTTTACCAAAAATGTCGCCACTCATTCTGATCATGATTCCTTCCAACCTATACGCATAGGGTTCTCAGCCGTTTAGACCGTAACGAAAACGGACTGATTTCCCTCAAAGTCGTAGAACAATCAGATACATATTTCCCTGAATAATAAAATCGACGCTCTGTCACAAAAGGCGAACGATATATTAAACGTGTGATAATTTGATAAGGGATCTGTAAAAACCCTATTTACTCGACAAAGTTGACGACAACTTTCCATATCCTCACCTGGTAAAAATTATAGCGAACTCGTCATCTGTTGTTCCATCCTTTAGTGGTATATTAACAGAAAAATATTTACCTGCACCTTTACCTACATCAGAGGAGTGTCCGGTGCCTAAAATAATAAGAGAAAATATCGTGTTAAGTACGTGCAGCATCCATGGCCATTTCATTGTTTGGAAAGTTACCTACTTGTCCGCAAATAGTAACATGTAAATAACATTTTCAATGGTTCGAATATAACTATGGTAAACTATGATAAAATAGTAAGAAAGCGAGAGAATTACAGTGCTTCGCTACATTGACGTAAGTTACAATACTTTGCACTTTCTAGATTTATGCTGCTGGGAATAACTTGGGAGTTAATCTGGCGACTAGAGAAATAGAGTACGTTAACGTCGGAGGTCACCTAGCTCAGGAATTAAAGAAGTCGGTTTCGTAGAATGATCTCCCACACTATGTATGATTTCATGCTGTGGAGACTGCATTTGGATTGGTGAAAACCACGTGCTCTTGATAACGGCTTGGCCACGAAATCGTACGCGTGTTCCTGGCTTAAAAACCTGTTCTAAAAATGGCTGATTAAAAAATACCGCTTCTAAGGTTCCCGTTCCGTCATCAATGCAAATAGTGAGAATGATCATGCCTTTCCGCGAGGTTCGTCGAACGCGGCATGATGACACTGTTCCCTCAACCGTTACCTGCATTTCCGCCTCTAATCGCCCAATGGGCACAATGACGGACCAATCCTCATAGCGCCATGGAATAAACCACAAGGCCTCTTCAATCGTTTTGACCCCAAGTTTTTCTAAAAACAGAGCGCGTCTCGGTCCAACCCCTTTTGCAAAGCGAATGGGTAGACCCCAAAGGTCCGTCCTATTTTTCATAGCCGCAGCCTATGGCTAAGTCCAGACCTGGTCTTCTGGGTAGGGGGGAGGGAGAGTTGTTTGAGAGAATGTTGCCAGAACCGTTGATTATCAAACAGTCCGGAGGAAGGCCCTTGCCTCACGGTAGAATTCCCCTGATAATAACGGAGGAGTCTAAAGCTTCTTATCAATGCTCAGCACGGACTTGTCTTCTCAAGCCAACGTATGGTAACAAGGACGGTTGTTCCTCACAACTATCAAAAACATTATAGGAGTGTAAGCCATGGCTTTTGCCTGTGAAATTTGTGGGAAGAATCGCCAAGTAGGAAATAATGTGAGTCACGCAAATAACAGAACCAAACGAGTATTCCGTCCTAACTTACAACCCGTAAAAGCTCTTGTTAATGGTGCCGCAAAACGTATTCGCGTATGTACCCGCTGCCTTCGATCGGGACTTATTCAAAAAGCGGTTTAAATTACCGGCCAACAAACGATTCAGCCTATACTTCATCTCTCCAATTCCACTCTTTGGCTGTTCCTGTCTTAGTACACAAAAAAGTAAGAACACTTTCGCGTTACAGACTAAAATCATTTGTATTCTCATTGGGCCTTTTCGGTCAATCAAGACGGCTCTAGCAAACAGCGATTAATTTAAAACATAATACCAATGAGCAGCCCAAATTCTGATTCGATCTTTCAAACAATTAAAGTTGGGAATAATATTTTGCACTCACCACTGCACTCGGTCATTCTAAAGGATCGTGTTTTAAGGAGTGTCGCTCAAAAATAGCATTTCAGTATCCAGATTTAGTGCACTATTCCTTATAATTAGTTTCTTGGAACAAGGAGGGGTCATAAGCCAGTAACATGCATCTTGTATGCCATAATAATGCTGTTCCGCAATATCTCAGGTGGAACGCTAACATTCTGCTCGCGACAACTTTTTCAGTATGCACTTCTCTTCTTGCCCATTGTGAGATATTCTCCCTTTGACACTATTTCCACGTTCCCCTTGTTCTTTTTCTTCTGTCCTTTCTATTTATGTTATCAATTCAGTGTCGTTTTCAAAACGGTCATACTGACAGATATTGCGTCTGTTGACGGCAGATACCAAATCATTGCATTCACCTGCTCTAATCTTGTCTCAAACTCAGCAGTGTGCCTTCTTGTCGCTCCATCTTACCCAAAGAACTAGTCTTTTTAACCACAAATCAAAGACTAATGGCTGCTTTTAGCTTTTTTATTACCCACGATTCAGGGTCATGTAGACCGGAGTAGAATGGGTAACTTATATTTTTAGACGGAATTTATTTCGGAAACTTTCAATAGTTTACTAAAAAATAAATTTAATCCTTGTTCGCCAAAGCTTTATGGTTTACATGCGAAACAGCGAATTGCCTCCAGTGGAAAGGATAAGTTAGTAGGTGGAAATCATGGTACAATTACGAGGCTATTAGTAAGAAAATGAATGTTTAAGGAACACGATTAAATTACTGAGATTTTGCGTTGTTAATGAAAGTCACAAACACCTTTACTTTTGATCAGGCGCATTTCCAGGTATTGAATAAAAGGTATTCTTTCATCAGTTTTAAAATCACAATCCAGCTCTCCTTGAAATGACCATCGTCCGTCCATTTCACTTGCTAAATTTGCAGGTCATGCGCAAACGCTCCCTCTTATTTGAATTATAAAATCTGGCTTCGTAGTTAATCAAAATGGCAAAGATCTTTGCATTTGATCAGCCACATTTCCAGGGATTAAAAAGCAGATAGTTTTCATTCTAGTTTGAAACCCCGCCTTTCCTCTTTTCAAAATGATAAGATCCTTGAATTTCATTTCGGGAAATCGTATGTAATGTGCAAACGCTTCCTTTTAGATTGAGTTGGAGAATGAGCTGGGTTGTTAATCAAAGTTACAATGACCTTCACTCTTTGTCAGGCACATTTCCAGGTATTGAATAAACGATACTTTGATCAGTCAATTTCATCGGTAACGTCGAAGCTCTATTTTTGTGTTCTTTGCATTTGATCAGGTACAGTCGTAGATGTTTCACAAAAGATACTCTGATAAGCAGTCTGAGAAACATAGCTAAGCCTTTTTTATCTCCTTGGGCAGAAAGATAATCAACACGCCAGGACTTCCTTTAGGTTTGGTTTTAAAACTCAGCTGAGTTGTTGCTGAATGTGATACGATTGTATACATTCTTCGGCATTGCACAAACGATAGTGTTTAATCGGTTCCATAAACTAAACTAATGCTTTGCTCAAGATCAGAAGGACTTTTGACTAAGTTCAAAAAGGTATTGTACGAATGATACTTTTGATTGTCGTTTAGAAAAGGGAACTAAGTCGTTGCTCAAAATCACGAGATCTTTATAGTTGGTTTTCTGAAATCATAGCTATAACACAAGAGATATTATTTGACACAGGCGATGTTTTCTCCAAATAAAGAGATTTTAGTGTTTAGTTAGCTAAATTGATCACAGCCATTAATGTCAGTACTGCAGCCGCCATCAGCAGATAGCGCCACCAGCTCACGTATTTGCTCCAGCACCTGTCCCCGCGTTTTGCACCCCCGCTGGTACATCAGCTACATCCGCCAGCAGGAAGCGGTGCAACAGATCAACCGTACGGCTGACCAGCGCGGCCTGCTGCTTCTTATTCAGCGCCTGCGGGGCAGACACAATGGCATCTCTTAACAACGAGCTGCAAACCTCAATACAGGTTTGTACGGCCTGTTCAGGTTGTGGATGGGAAAAACGCCCGGCGTGCATCATCAACAGCACCTGCATTTGTGCCGCCACCTGTTCGTTGTAACTGGCCACCGCCTGCTGCAGTTCGGGGCTGCGCACTAGCCGACTGCGCAGGCTCATGGCACGCAGCACACCACGATGTTCGCGATATATTTCCGCCGTGGATTGCACCAATTCGTGCAGCGCACCCGGCAAGCTCAGTTGACGCCAACGATCCTGATCATGGGCTGCGAAAACCCCCAGCGTTGTGCGCATAAAGCGCAGTACCAGTTCCACAAAAACACCATTTTTGTCCGCAAAACGCGCATAAATTGATCCCACGGATACACCAGAGTCGGCCACCACCTGCGCGATGGTCAGATCTTCCGGCGCTACCTCTCGCAGAAGACGTTCGGCGGACTGGATAACCCGTTCAAGCGAATCTGCGCTGCGTTGCTGCCTTGGTTTACGCATGTCTGGTTATTTCCATATTAGAGCTATATTAGAATTAGAATTCGCATTCTAAATAAAGAAAATCAAAGATCAAGGTGAAGTGAATTTTAAGTTAGGCGTCGTAGACGGGAATCAGCTCAGCCGGCAGCGAGCGGTCGGCCCACTTGCGTTGACCGCGCAGGATCAGGATCAGTTCCGAGTACACACGCCGGCAGTCCGGCAATGGATCGCTGATATCAAAGTCATACCAGGTGCGCACAAATCGCTTCGGGTGCAAAGAACGAGTTGTTCAAACATTCAAGTATCATTTATGATAACTCGCAAACAAAGAAAGGGATCGAAGCAAAAACTTGTCGATGACTTGTCTTTACGATTGTCCAATAAGAGGTCGACAAGTTTTTGCTTCGATCCCATTATTTGTGTGCGAGTTATCGTAAATGATGCTTGAATGTCTTAACAAATCGTTCTTTGCACGAGCCATTCTGATAAGGGTGCAACGAAACCGGTCAATGGCATTTCACTAATGATTCCAATATTAAATATTATCTAGAAAACACCCAATATAAGTTTGTCTCTGAAAATTGCCGATAGGCAAATAGTATATTTGGTGAATGACATAGATTTAATAGGATTCATTTATGTAAAATTAAACTCAATTTATAGAACGTTTAGGTGATTATTTTCGGCAGAGGTGTTTGTCTCTGTGGGCAATCCGAAGAAATGGAATATACTAACACTGCATTTTTAGTATTCCATCGCTATTTACAGCCCCTACTTTAATTATCGTCTTAACTGACGATGCAGGAAGCTGATTGATTAGTTGATCGATTAATTGCTTATTTCTGTCGCAAGAGAAAACAGGTAAGTGCCTGGTAATACGACATTATCTACTGTAGTTACAGAGCTCTATAAGTATTATACGCTAACAAATCCAGCGCTAGAATGTCCTTGGTTACGTGGTGGCAACGACATACCCAGTACAGTATTTTCTACAAGACGCTGAAAATATTCCTACTACTTTTGAGTTACAACCCAGCAAAAAATTCCCTCGATCGACTATAGTTGTAGCTTAGATTGATCGATTAAAAATCTTTACGACATTTTGCGTGATACCTTTCATAATCTGAACGTTTCTGAAGCGGCATTAAGAGAATACTGTATTAAGAACGTCGTTGCCATCAAGTAGCCAAGGTCGTTACGGCCTAAAGAGTACTTCCGGTTTAGTACCGTACAGCCTTTATTGCATGTGGAATTGAAACCAGTCCACTAGCGACAGAACAAATAATCGGTCTGATTGGATGCCACTGAAAAGTAATGAAGTTAGCGGTTATTTAAAAATTTGAGGAAAACGTCAACACGTAAACGATACACTTGATCTTCTCCAATTAAACTATACACTTGTTCTAACATTAAAATTATCATGTCTGGTTAAGCAAATAGTTTAGAATCAATGTGCATCCATAATTTTTCTCAATCGCTTTTAACTGATTCTTTCCCAGCCCTCTGCTGTAATCTCGAATTTTCTGCATGAGCTGGACCGAAAAACGCAGCAATTAGTGGGTTATAAAAAACGCAGGAGGCATTTCACTGCTTAAAAATAGGGTTAATAGATAGGTCTTCGTTACTGGACATGTCGCAAAGAAGTGTCTACAGGCAGATAGCGATACAAAACCACAGCCAGATTTTCAACCTTTAACCTTCGACAACGTATAAGAACACGATTGCAGTCACAATTTGCAAAATACATTCCAGTGGATGGAACCATGGTGGCCACCTAGAAAGCCCACAAAGCCGTAAATAGCAGTAAAATGTTCTTAGAGCAATCAAAAGAAATTTATAGACCCTCATTTGAAAGCAACTGCAAAAGATAAGCCAGCTTACTTTGGCTCTTACACAGGTTGAGGAACAGTGATGCAACTAATGAGTGGCTTATGCTGTTATGATGTTATACGTACCACGGCATCCAGAAGAAGTTCTCCCTTAGTTCCATTAAGTATTTTTACAAGGTTACCAACACTTCTTTCCCAAATGTATAAAGCATGTTGACGAGATGACCCTACCAGTAAAACAAGAGTATTTATATCATATAAAGGAAATCTATTGTTATTGAGCATCTGGTTAACTCCGACAATTAAATTTTAATAAAAATTGACTTAAATTCACAAATCCTAAGATAAGCAAGATATTACTTTGTATATTGTATCTATCAGATATATTCAGAAAGTACAGTGCCCAACCCTCCGTAAATGCTGTGTAGTATGTTTCACGATTGAGCCAGTCAATGACGTCATTCGGTCCACCACCACTACTGGAAAAGTGTTCATTGAACCCTTGGACCTAAAAACAAAAAATCCACTTGGTGTTGAAATTTGGTTAACGGTATGGGCTGCAGTGTATACCACAAGTGCATTTTTGGCGACTCGAGCCTCCCCCTGTCAGTTAACGAAGTGTTATAAGTTTTCCTATCGATTGAGCGCCGATCCGTGCAAAAAATGAACCCGTGGTAGACCTTTTTTGTTTTTCTTGATGATTTTTGAAGTAAACGAAAGGTGTTTAGTTTGATGAATTAACACTAGTCCCAGTTTTTTAGTGTTTGGAATATCCTTTCTAATTTTTAACACATTTTCAATTCTGAACCAAGATGTCGAGGCTGTCTTCTTCAGATAGTAGTTACGGTTTTATAGATATTGGTCATGCAAAAAAGCAAGGAAGTTTTGGGTTGCTCTTTTATAGCATGTAGTGTAAAACTATTATAAACGTCTGTTTATATATGGGGGTAAAAGCGAGGCAAGCACGTTCAGAAAGGAAGTCAGGATCCCTAACAAAGACAAACATTGGTTTCAGCGAGGAGTCAGAGAACTTGCTAGCATCAGAGAGTATTACAAGCCTGAACAAGGGTGGGGGGGGGGAGATACCAGCTGCCATCTGCGTACAACTACCGACTCCAACCGAGCCTACCCATTCTCTAGCCCAATGAGATGGTACGGCCACCTAGCGAGTGGTAGCAGAGTGTCCAAGGCCGTGGCTCCTAGCTCAAAGCCCCTATGCATGCCTTCGATATTTTGATTGTGAAAACAGTTAAATAAATTATAAGCAAACAGATGTTGTTAAACAAATGTGTAAGATTGTAATCCAATAGAAATACACCAAGCAAATTCCAGTAAGGCCATAGGTTGGAGGCCATAGGTTGGAGGACATAGGTTGTTTGTAATAAAAACCGCGGCGTTTATTGGAGAAAGTACAGTAATCCGTTATCTGGCAACGAGAATTTGTAAACTTCAATGCTTTGTAATCTTTAAATTTAAGATTTACTTTACTTTAACCTAAGTAGTTGGTAAAATTCATACCTGATTATGCGAACCTTGAGTATCCGAATGCTTATTCGACGAACCTTGATTTTGCGAACCTTGATTCTACGAACCTTGATTCTACGAACCTTGATTCTACGAACCATGATTCTACGAGCCTTGACTCTGCGAACCTTGATTCTAAGAACTTTGATTTTGTGAACCTTAGTTCTACCTACCTTGATTCTACTAGCCTTGATTTTGCGAACCTTGATTCTACTAGCCTTGATTCTGCGGACCTTGATTCTACTCACCTGGATTCTGCGAACCTTGATTCTAACAACTTTGATTTTGTGAACCTTAGTTCTACCTACCTTGATTCTACTAGCCTTGATTTTGCGAACCTAGATTCTACTTACCTTAATTCTGCGAACCTTGATTCTGCGAACCTTCATTCTGCGAACCTTCATTCTACGAACATTGCTTCTACGAACCTTGATTCTACTAACCTTGATTCTGTGAACCTTGATTCTACCAATTTTGATTTTGTGAAACTTGATTCTACCTACCTTGATTCTACTAGCCTTGATTCTGCGAACCTTGATTCTGCGAACGTTCACTCTACGAACATTGCTTATACGAACCTTGATTCTACCTACCTTGATTCTGCGAACCTCGATTCTACGAACACTGATTACTCGAAACACGAGTATCCAAATCCTTGCTATACGTCTTGGTCAGACAAACATAAAATATTCTAACGCCAAAGGTAATGACAATCAGACGATGCTGCAATAGTTCTTCCCGAAAAGATTGGGATTTTTTCCGTTGCTATTATGTGATGCTGACCAACTGTTCACATCTCTTAATATTGTGATCATTTTTTACCGTTTGATAAGTGAATTGAAATACACAAGTAATCCGCCTTTTAAATCCCTGTAAGAGTTAAGTTTCAAGTTTTACCTATTGGGCGGGCACAGCCCCCCCGCGCCCCCTTTGGCTGCGTGCCTTATTTAAGTTTCAAAGAATTACTCTAGACAATCAACCAAAGCTGAATACATCGAAAAAGTTTATGTTTGAGTTTCCTAAAGATGTAGAAATGGTTCTCTGGGATAGATTTAGCTCCCAATGGGCACCATAGTGACTTTAAAAGGCACTGGGCATGGGCACGGCTTTCCAGGGTCAAAAAGGAATAAAGGATTGGACAAAGATCGTCGGGGGGGGGGAGGGGGGGCAGCGATTAATTATACTTCAATTGCCCGTAAAAACCAATTGAAGATTCTCTTGTTTGCGACCCTGCAGGACAACAGGACAACTTTGCCTTGAGAAGTGACAAATGAACAAAAGACAAATACGAAAAGCCGATTGGTGCAATTCAGCGTGCTGGGATAAGTTTATAGAATTAGTAGGGTATGTAATTGATGGTATGGGTACAGGGTATATGTAAGATGGTAAGATATATGAAAACATGGAGTATATGGGTTACAGAAGGTAGAGAGTGCTCGGAAATGTGAAGCTTCCATAATACATGGGGCGTGAAACATTACTTAAAGAGCAGATAATGTTACATGTAGGGTACAAGCCACAGGATGCAGGGTACTACAATGTAATATTGAGTACATGGAATGGTAAATATAACTATTTATAAACTATGAAAATGTGTAAGTAATTTAGATAAAACGAATTCAGAATAACAAAGAAAGTTTGCAGCTTCAAAGAGAAGAAAAGAACTGAAACTGAGAAGCTGTATATAAAGTACGAGTCTGATCAAAAATCATTTACATGACTATAACCTACCTGATGACCTTCATATCTCTTGAACTTATTCATCTTGTATGGTGGCAATGTTGAAAATATGATGACATAACCAGTGGAGTTATAGGATCTTTGAGTATAGACTATACATTGGAATTTTTATGTGCGTTGATAAGAATATATGAGAAAAAGAGGAATGTGTCTCTTATAGATTACAGCTCTGACACAATTCAATTTCTATGTTAATTACAACAGTAAACGTAAAAAGCAGTTCGTACACCTTTCCCTGGGGGTCATTATTATATTTGATTGTGGTTTTATTTGCCATGTCTGATGTAATTATATAGTTCTAAGTATCATTTTAACATACGGAATAAACAGATTAACAGACATAAAGAACTCCTGTTCAACACCTCTTTTGGCTGCTGCGAAAAAAATGAGCTTAAGGTCAAAACAAATGACTGTTACGTACTTCCATGCGAGATAACTGATTTATCTACATCCTTTATGATCTATTTAAATTAGTTTCAGGAAGAAATTTATCATTGAAAGTCTTCAAGAACTTAAAAGTGTAAGGTCCAATGCGTTGGCCAGGTCTTGTCAGAAGGACTATTCGAAGGATAAAAGAGGATTTTATGAGAGACCGTATTGATTTCACATCAATAATTTTGTGTGCAATAACATAAAGATACAGTTTTGCACTGCGTGATGATAATTATGAAAAAGTAAACACTTGTAAAGAAACACACTTGCATAATCACATACTTGTAGGACTACTTGCTCTATAATAGCGTTCACTTTTCAAGTTACAAGATTTTAAAAGCTACACACTTGCAAACTAACAAACATACAATTGTAAAACTCCACAGTTGTAAAGCTACGTCTTTGTAATAGCATATCCTTGTCGTATTGCAGTTCATATCTAAAAATACAGAGCTAACGAGCTACATTTCTACTAGGGTTGGCTTTATACTGTTTATTCCTTTACTTGGGGACCGGCGAATACAGCAAAATGTAACTCTAAGCCAAAACTTGGCATAAAGAGCGAAGGTTTCTTAAACATAATCTTGCTATTTATTAATCAGCTCTCAGTTACGGTTATTACTATGTGGATGTTGATGTGCTGCTTAAGAATTATTCCGTCGTCTTTTCTGACCACTAAAAGTCTCTAGCGTTGTAATTTACTATATTAAAACAGAGAACTTCAACCTACGGCTAAGATCCCTGATTAAAACAAAAAGAAAAACAAAAATAATTGACACTGGCGTTTGGCTGTGTTTCTGATAAGTCTTGATAAATTTTCGAACAAAGCTTACCAGCTCTCAGCGGCTTCAAACTAGATGGGTATTGGTAAATAGCATGGAGGGGGCTGAAAATCAGGCATACAATTTTCCTTGGGCGCAAAGGAAGAAATGTCTATAGGTCTGTAAGGAGGCAAAGCAAGATTGGGCAACTTATCGGGGGGCCACGTGGAACTCCACATCTACAAGCTGTCTTCAAAAGTCTCACAAATGACTTGTATGGTCTATTGATAGTATTCGGAGCTCTGACATGTAAGAACAGGCGCAAGCCTCTTTTGCGTTGCATTGACTGGGGAAAAGGGTTGCACAAACGCGCATAGAATCCACTTTGTGTATATGTCAGCTGTAAACAAGGACGTTACCTACTGCTAAGAGTTGTTGAAAGAGGCTTGAGTTCATGTTAGAACACAAATTGTTTAAACAAACCAAAGCTGGAAGACGCAATACTTTGACACACAGAGACTTAGTGCTACTGCTGTGTTTACTTTTTTTTACAGTAAGGTGTTATTATATATTTAATAGCTGCGTAGCTACAATTGTTAAGGGTAACAGCATTCGACACGCAATGTTTATTCCCCTACCTTAACAGATACATGTGATAGCCGGTGTAAACACCCTCCACTACAAATGTGATAGAGGGTCAAACCCCTTACCACGAAAAACGTACGAAATTTCCGTTAAAACAATGGGACTGATCACGAACCTCTATTAAAACCAAACAAAACAGTGAAAGTTTATAAGTAGTTCGTCCCTCGCACGTAGTGTTTAAAGTCCGTGAATGAATTAATTGCAATTAATCGAGAGAATTTGTTAGTTTGAGAGTTTTGAAAGTCTACATCCACCAATCATTGTATTAAAGCTTAAGGAAATTCCATAAGCTCTTAAAATGTGAATGGGCCATAAACCCAAAGCCGCCTTTCCGCCGCTAGTAGCTAGAACAAGCTTTTTAACGTTATGAAAGCAGCAATATGTAGTAGGTCCTAACATTGCTCTGAGGCGCAAAGACACCACGAAATGTCAGATGTTATTACTTCTACATTGACAAGTAGACGTAAATGCCTGTAAATGCGTGCACCGTAATTATACAAAACACTTTGCCAAGGAAAACAATGTTTCCTTACTGCACTTACTAGTATTTGATACCATGAACTGACAAGATCCGTCACACAAAGTTCCCTCATCGTATCCTTTAGCACTGTGTTCCTTTCAACCTCCTGCAAAGAGAAGAGAGAGCACAACATAACAGCCTGGTAAGTCTGGAACTGGTTAGTTCTTGAATTGGTTAGTTCTTGAATTGGTTAGTTTTTGAATTGGTTAGTTCTTGAATTGGGTAATTCTTGAATTCGTTAGTTCTTGAATTGGTCAGCTCTTGAATTGGTTAGTTCTTGAATTGGTTAGTTCTTGAATTGGTTAGTTCTTGAATTGGTTAGTTCTTGAATTGGTTAGTTCTTGAACTGGTTAATTCTTGAATTGGTTAGTTCTTGAATTGGTTAGTTCTTGAATTGGTTAGTTCTTGGATATCAAAGAGCCTCAGCATTCTAGAGGAGAGATTATCACGAAGATCAATCAATTTGTTGGAAGCCATGGTAGAATATTTATCATGCCTGCAAGATCGATAAACTGAAGGGTTGTCTTTCCTATATTAGGTCATTCAATGCCTACTCACTTTGGTTTCTATAGTTGAAATCCACATGTAGTTGACACTTTACAAATAGCAACAAATCAAAATATTGTTAACAACCTTGCTGAGATATATATAATATTCAAAGAGAAAACTCCATTTTTACGTTTCGAGATAATTCTTCCTCAGAAATATATACATGCAAGTTGTAATGTATAGGTTCTCTTGTTTTAACTATATACATGATGGTTGTCTACTCGATTTCCAGTTTGACGATTTCCTTGCAATAAAAAGTTATGTGTCACTATTACCATGATGGCCCATAAAGTGACTTTTTAACCTAGCTAGTGTTTTGAAAATAGCATTGCAAACCGAGCATGTCCGTTTCCTTTTTTGGTCTGCTGGTGGTAAATTTACGCCCTGTCTTCCGTGCACTCGGTTACAGTGACGCGTAAGTCCAGATCTTGACAGACAAACTTTCCACATAGGGTGCAATTCAGGGCAATGTTTTCATTTACCAACCCTCTATAGCAACATTCAGCTCTTTGATCATGACATCGCATGTGACCAACAAGTCCAGCCCTTGACAAAAGAAGACACCCACTCGCTGGGCATGTGAGGTCTTCCTTTGATGGTCCTCTCTCTGGTACCTCAAGGTCACACATCTTCCGCGCTACTCTCTTTCCCTTTTCATGACATATCCTTTCCTTCTCAAAACTCTATACCAATGTATAAATTCATCCTCCACGTCTCACGGTCACCCGCTTCTTCTTCCCAGTTTTGATTTGTGATTTTCATTTTCTTTAAGTTTCCTTTATGTTATCGCGGTAGGTCTATCTCTTGTTTGGCTTATGGGCAGGCCTCTTTCCTAATTGAAATTCTACTTCCTCCTATGCGTATATATATAACATAAAACTCAAAAAATACACATTTTCTTTAACGTTTCGATATTATCTTCGTCAGCTACCTAACGAAGATAATATCGAAACTTTGAAAAAAAATGTGTACTTTTTGAGTTCTACATGTATATATATATATATATATATATATATATATATATAAAAACATTAAAACTAAAATTGGGCTCTCCGCGAGCTTTCGGCAAACTGTGCGACGCCCATGGTAGCTTGCTGATTTTTGACGAAGTAGTAAAAGTGAAATATACAAACGTTAAAATCTCGCAAGTGGCTATAATTGAAGAAGGAATTTTATTCCGAAAGCTCGCCTTGAGCAAGAACCTGTTTCAACGTTTATATGTGTATACAGTGGAACCTCACCCAAGATCAACCCCACTAAGAGAACACCTCGCTTTAGAGATCAAGCAAGGGCTCATTACAAATATTTTACCCTTAATTTGTACTTTAATTAAACCTCTCTAAGAGAACACCTCACATCCCGATCACAGATCAGCCCGAAATTCAGGATCCGGATAACCTCTCCAACAGAACACTGTCACCATCACACCCTATGAAATGAATCTCTCAAATGTTAAGATGGTGTTTCTTGTGCTCCAGCCTCTAGATCAATAGATCATTCAGCAGCTAAAGTGCCACTATAAGTGCCTGCTTCTGACTAATGTAATTCAAGTAAATGATGCAAAGGAGGGAAAAATCACTCCATTATAAGTTGTGAAATCTTTGGATGTCTACTTAGCAGTGTCTTGGATCATGTCTGCTGTCCGCAAAATCACCCCTGAAACTGTTCAAAGTGCTTTAAACATTGTGGAATGCTCCATAATAAGGCTGGATCTACCACTAGTGTGTATCATCTGCAGCTACCCAAGCTGCAGATGCCAACTTCGAGGCGGAGGACAACCTACCACTAGCTAGGCTATGTGCCCTGCGGGATCTCGAGGATCCTATGTCACCCTCTATGCATCAGCTGACAACAACTGTCCTGTTCACCTGGCCAGAAGTAGATCCCGATATGTCAGGGCCTACCAACTCTACAGACCACAGCAGTACAGCTCAATGTAGCAGTGAGGACAAAGAGGTCGAGGAAGGTGACGAGGATGAGGTGGAGACTATTGCTGAGGTGTCCTTCCAACTTTCCACTGATGTAGAAACATCAGTGCTCTATTCTTAAAAAATGAAGAATCATATCTTACATCTTTTTTCTTTGCTGCATCATTGTCTTCCTTCTCTTTAATATCTTCCTCCTGTTCATCGTCTTCAAAATCTGAATAAGTAAAGATGTAAAATTTATATTTTTTTGCTGAACTGGTAGGAAGAAGACATTTCATGAAAACAAGCTTATAAAAGTATAATAAAAGTACTAAAAAACATTATTCTTAAATACATTTCTGTACACTTCAAAGCGGTTTTGCATATAGAAGACAACTGATGTGTCTCTAGTTTTGACCGGTTTCCCTAGAAAACTGCTTCAACAACGGATAAATAGGTTTTTCTAATGTTCAACTTTAAGCACAAGATTTGAGGTCGGCAAGCGTGTTCCAAATTGGAAAGAAAAATTACTTGATATTCAATAAGATTTTTACCATCTCTTAATCAAAATGACAAAATTGTTTGCAAAATAAAAGAAACTTTATGTAAACAATATAATATCAACTTATACGAGTATGATTTTGACGCCTTTAACTTTCAGAGAACATAATAAAACTACAAAATTTCTGCAACAAAAGATTTCACTTCCTAAAACGTCTGCATTACAGAAAATAAAAGCAAAGATTATCATCAGCAGAAACGCCTTCATCTTGTCAAAATTTTAGAGAGAGTGACCTTGATCAAACCCAAACGAAAAACAGTACAACTAGACTATATTTGTCATAACAGATCTCACCTCTTACAACTTTTGAATTACAAAAAAGAACAGCAAAGATTATCATCAGCAGAAACGCCTTCATCTTGTCCAAATTTTAGAGAGAGTGACATTGATCAAACAAAAACGAAAAACAGAGAAGCTAGAGAATATCTGTCATAACAGATCTTACCTCGTACAACTTTTGCATTACAGAAAAGCACAGCAAAGATTATCAGCAGCAGACACGCCTTCATCTTGTCCAAATTGTAGAGACTGTGACATCGATCGAACCAAAGTTTTCTTAATGCCGCTGAAGAAATGTCTACGCTGCAGAAGATATCACACAAGTTGTGTGAAAGATGTTTGATAGATTTAATTAACTTACAAGTATGTTTGGCGGGGGAATCCTTTCACAGGTTATCAGTCTAAACCTGTACAAATACTTTCAGCATCTTGTAGAAAATACTCTGCTAAACATGTCGCTGCCACTGCGTAAGCAAAACTGTTCTAGCTTTGGATTTAGTAGCGTATGGCAGCCTTTTTAATAGGGGAATACTTTTAACTGAAAGAAACTTCAAATTCAATCCGACTATGTAACATTGCCCATCGTTAGGGTTTCATTTGCAAGCGACAGTTACCCTTCCGGATGGTGCCACCTTTTGTAAGAAACATCAACATAGACACTCCAGGTTTTTGTCATCAACACTAAACACTAACCAAAGGATTGACTTTAAAGGCAGCATTTCTTTGACCTGCAACTAATCTACACTATTAAGAGTATGGTGGTATTCCTCCAATTTTTAACGAAGGAGTCACTGCCGACTATAGAGTAGGCATTATTCTCATTACCTAATTGCACGCGCGTACTAATATATATTTTTGCGGAGTGTTCTGTTTTCACCTTCATTCTCAAGAAGAGAGCGTTTTACGTCATAGCATTTATCTAAAAAAAAAAAAAAAGAAAAAAAAAGTGGACTGGGACTGGGACTTCCAAACATTTCGACCCTTTAAAAAGGATCTTCGAACTTCGAACGGGATATCAGACAGAATTATCAAAAACCTTATTTGGTGGGAATGTAAAAACATGAGGGGATTCAACGCATTTAAGTATAAACTGACCCGATCATGCTCTGACATCTGCCAAATATATTTCTGCCGTTATCCGAAGGCCATCTACCCTGCCTCTATGCTGTAAGAATTCATTTTGAAAAATAATTTGCCCCCTAATTATGAAAATTTTGAATTGACTTTTTGGTCCCCTCCAGAGTTGTAGCCTGTCATTAAATTTGTTGTCTCATTTACTGTTTTGCATCATTCTTTTTAGCTGCCTCTTCAGCCATTTTAGCCTTTCTTCGTCCCGTTGTCTTGCCTCTTTTGCAGGATCTTTTTATCTCTCTGTCTCGTTTACATTTTTCTCACTCTTGCTCACCAGGATTAGTTAGCAATGAAGCTTCCTGTACTTTTTACCTTAGCTGATGGTTTCACTATCACACTTTTGAATCTTCCGTACCCACTGTCCACAGTTTCTCTTTCTGCTTTTTCTATCTCAAAGAATTGGAATCGTTTTTTCAGCTCAATATGATATTGTTTCTTCACTTCTGGTTCCTTAAAATTGTCAATGTCGATTGTTTTCTTTAAAGAATCTACGTTATTCCACGTGTCAAACTTGATCTTGCAGCTGGCTTTGGCTAGAAAATGGTGACTATGCGCATCTGCACCACAGTACACTCTAGCATCAGGATATCAGGACTTCGTTCTTACTCTGGCACAAATTCTATATCATTCAGCATTTGCCCATTCGGTGCGATCCATGTCCTGTATTTATCTTTTTGTGACCAAAGAAGACTTAAACCATTTGCAGCAAACAATTCCAGTAATCTCCGAGAGAGAGGTTGGGAGTCACCCTTTTTAGGTGAACTGTCTTACCAATCAACTGGAAAATTTAACCTCATTCGAGGATTTCTTCATGAGTTTGAGTAACTGGCAAGAGAAATTTCGTACCCACAAGTATTTTCCTTGCTCAGTTGAAGTGAATAAAAGGGAAGAGTGCATGCCTGCTGCGTCTCCACGGTTACTCCTCTGGTTATGAGTGCATAAATAGTTATTACTGTAGCTGTTAGGGAATGCACAAGGGTAGCGTATAATTTAAATGCTCTTTAGCCCAGGGGGTGCGTCTTGATCTTACAACAGGAGTTATGTACTACAGTAGCCTATCGTGTAATGTTAACTAGTTAACTTAATGTTCTACTCATCCAGCAAGAGGTTACAAAAGCTGCAAAAGAGTACATGGCGAAGATCTTTAGATTTAAAAATTTAGACGTATTTGTATGTTATGTGATGTTATAAGTAGCCTCCATCAAATATGTATTTATATATATATATATATATGGTAACGTTTTACCTTTCTTATTTTATGTATATTGTTGTTTCTGCAGGCTTCCATTGAGCCCAATTTTGTTTCGTCACCTTGAAAGACGTGGGATTCAGGTTTGGCAGTTTTAGTATTTGCTTTTGTGATTTGAGCGCAGTAATAGCTTTCTATCGATTAAGTAGGGGCTACTTCGTTGGAATTTATTGTATACGTATGGTTATAAGCGAAGAGCACAGTGATGGATCTACCTCCTTACCTCCCCTTCTTCGATGCAGCCTTTTGTGTTAATCAGCCTGCAGTTACCCCTGGTTTGTTCTCGCAGTTCGTGTGAACTGTTTTGACTGGTGTTGACTGAAATCTGGTCTTTGTACAGTTGGTTGACGTAATGATAGCCGCTTCCTGTAACTAATTACCTTCGTGTTTGCTTACCTTCTATACCGCTTTCCTTTACGCCTTCCATCCCTTCCTTTTCTACTTTCTTTCTTGCCAGCTACGTTCCGTGTCTTCTTGCTCTCCACCCAACTTCCATTCTTATCAGCATCCCTGACTGCATACTTACAGATTTATCGTTTTCCTTTTCTTTATTAAAGAGCTCAGCCAAACCTTCAGCCTTATTCTGTTACACGTTGTATTTTTTATAAGCAACTCCATTTTCGGGGTCAGACCTCGAGTTGCTTAGCAATTTTCCAAAATTAGGCCTGGCGTTGCTTAAGTAGTTGCTTAGGTATCATTACAGGTTATCGTCGAGTTTTGAGCTTGTTGTAAATGATGCAATACCAAATGATGGTTGTATCTTTGATCTCTTTGCTTGCCACATTATCAACAGTGTGATATTTGTCATATTGACAAATATCACATGATAATCGTCCGTGGAGAAACTTGTTACTTGTGATTTAATTCGAATCAATTCATTGCGTGATAGCTCGCCCAGAATTACTCTAAAATTGACGACCTCTAAGCGGAATAACAATCATAACATCCCCACCGTCCGTCTATCGATATTTCGATATTTCGGATCAGTTCAGCCCGCCTAAGTTTGTTAAGTGTTTCTTAAATTTCCCCAAATCTGCGCCTAAGGTTTCTTACAAACTGGTTTCTTATTTAAAAAACTACGTGTTTTCTGCATCTTGATCTTCCTTTGTTCAGGGAGAATCTAAAAGATGAAAGGTGTATCACGGCGGTTTGCATCAATACATTTTACAAAGAATTCATGTATTTGTATTGTTGTACCTGCTGATTTTATACTTTCGTTCTCTTATAGTTCAGTTCTGATTTCCGTTGCAACAAGAGGAGGGGAGCGTGTTGCTCAGAAATAAACCTCCTACAAAAAAGTGTTGTAAGGAAAAATGAACAAGAGCTAGTAAGAAAGGAGATGAGACGACGGGAGTCCACAATACAGGTAGTTTGAGCAAACTATCGTTTGAAAGATGCGCTACTAGAGTTCTAGTTCAAATCCAAGTCGTGTATTCGCGATATCGCCAAGGAGTGCAGAACTAATGGCAACGTGGATATACATGAAAACACTTCTTTTGCAGCATACAACTTTTAGTATAACCCTGTGATACAATTCTCCTTTGATATAACACCATTGCTTATGGCACTGAGAGAATATTGGCAGAAACTTCATTATTAATCTTGACAAATAAATAAAAACACTTTGAATGTATTGATACAATTCGATTAAACATATTCTGCTCGGAAAGAAAAACCTCTTAAAAATTCTCTCTATGTCTCATCAATGCCTTTTGGAGAATACTACAGAAACAACTAAGTAGAAAGCAAGTCAAGTGTCCGTGTTTCAAAGAATCTATCACCATTAGAGAAGCAAAAAATGTGATTATAAGACAAGAAAATTTGTGGCTATCTTAAACCTAATAAAATATTTGTATAAGAGGTTTGGTCTGGTTTAGTTTGGTTGAGAGGGAGTAGGATAAAAGGTACCTTTATTCGTTTTACTTATTAATCGTACATTGATTATGATTATCTGCTCATGATTTTATTGTTAGTTTATCATAATGACAATGGCATTTAAGTATGGGCTCCTAATATAAATTTTATTTTGCATGGAGTATCAAATTTAGCAATAGCAACACCACTTGATGCACATACGTAGTTATATATCTTTAGGTATGGAAATAGTTAAGAGTTGTATCAAGTAAAAAGTCAAATACTAATTATATAGTTTGCATTTTATTCGCACTATCTCCCCAGCTAAAAAAATATAGACAATGCTTATAACAGGTATCGGCGTAAAGAAATATTGTTCCATTTATACTTTTCAAGATCACGTCCGTTTGATTTTCATATTTGTTTAAATAACGAAAACTTGTTATGGTGGTATACAAATGCAATAAAACAAAAAAGTATTCCAAGTCATAAAGATATTTCTTGGTTGTATCAAACTCCCTTTGCTGACACGTATTACATGCATATCAAAGATTTAAAAGTTCTATCAAGTAAAAAGTCAAATACTAATTATATAGTTTACATTTTAATCGCACTTTCTCCACAGCTAAACAAATATAGACAATGCTTATAACAGGTATCAGCGTAAAGACATATTGTTCTATTTATACTTTTCAAGATCACGTCCGTTTGAATTTCATAATTGCTTAAATAACGAAAAGTGGTTATGGTGGTATAAAAATGCGATATAACAGAAAAGTATGCCAAGTCGTAAAGATATTTCCTGGTTGTATCGAATTCCCTTTGCTGACAAGTATTACATGTATGGCTCAATTTTTAGTAAAAACAAATCTATAACTTCTGACTGGGGTGATGTTCAATTTTATAGACAAACCATATATTATTCACTAGTAAAAAGGAACTTCCTTTGTGAAACAGGAAGTCACAAAGTTACGCCTATAATTTTTCTTGTCTTTCAGTCACTATGGGTCGAAAGGACAACGATGATGGCTGCACACAGTTTCCCGGGAATTTTGCGATGGTTTGAAGTTACTTCGTCAACCACGGTACAGTTTTATTTTATCTGTTTGCAGTGTTATTTCCTCAATACACTCCAAACTAGGAGTACTATGTTACGCACACAGAGTTTGTTATGTGAAGTAGTTTGGGAATGGTGTTGATACTGTGTCGCACAAGGTTTGGTCATGATATGTTAAGGTATACAAGGATCGTGCTATACTTGAATTACGCATGCGCTCTCCTTTGCTGATGGCTTCGTTACTCTGAGATGTATAGGAAGTTGTGTTAGATAATTGATGACGTATGACTTGGGTTAGGGTTATTAATGGTTGAGCTATAAAAGAACTTTCGTTTGTTTACCACTGCACTAAGTTTTAGTTATTGTTGTGCTATCGTTCGCTTATTCTTCAATTATGCTTGAGGCATGGAAATAATTAAGATGTAGTTAAGATATGGTTGAGTGCGATTAAGTATCATTTGAGTTTTGGGTCAATTAATGATTGAGCTATTTTAAAGTTACGGTCAGATTGTAATTTATGGTAATATTATTGGGCTATGGTTGAGTTTCCATTACCTTTATCCGCGTTAGCTAATATTATTTGCAACTATAGCTGGGCCTATAGTTAGTATACTTATGAGTTATGGTCGATAGCTTCCCATTTTCAACTCAGTCATGTTTGATTCGTGACAAGTTGATACCAGAAACATAGATGTTTGATGGCCGTAAGGGCTCAGTGTTAGCAAAATCCGAGATGATGTATTTCGAAGATATACTTGGGTTCTCCTTAGCTGAATTGTGATCACAAATGAATCATGCTTACTGTGTAGTCATTTACGTTTGACTTACTAACAACACAGCATAAGGCAACTTGCAGCTTGCAAGATAAGTACAATAACTAAAGTCAGCTTCAGGTAATCTGATAGCAGAGAGGAAGAGACAAGGTGAGACGTCAGAGCAGTGACTCACAACTGGGAGCAAATTCTTCCCCTTGGAAGGAATTTTGAAAGTTTGAGCAGGAAATTTAGTCAGAGAAGGAAATGAGGAGCAATCGAGAGGCATGATTATAAAGACGAAAGACGAGAGGCTAAAAAGTCAGGGAACATAAAGATTATTTGAAGCTACCATAAGTAGTATTTATATGAATCAGCTCTAGATATTTTAAGCCTCCTTCATTGCCTTGAGCAAGGTACAAATATATAGAGGCAGGGATTGCCACTCAAAGATTCTACAAAAGGCAACTTGCAGCTTGCAAGATAAGTACAATAACTAAAGTCAGCTTCAGGTAATCTGATAGCAGAGAGGAAGAGACTGACGAAACATCACCGTAGTGACTCACAACTGGGAGCAAATTTTTCCCCTTGGAAGGAATTTTGAAAGTTTGAGCAGGACGTTTAGTCAGAGAAGGAAATGGGGAGGAATCGAGAGGCATGATTATGAAATTGTGTAACGTAATTGGCACTGTGGCACATTTTTGATCATCGTCAGCATTGTCAGGGATGGGCCCTCTCCATCTGCTTCTAAGAAAATTAAGAGGTTTGATCATAGGCGTTGACAAGGGAGGTTGCTGCTGTTGCTGAGCTGATGCAAGAAATCAAGGAAAGAATTCTTTTTTCAACTTTTTATTATTGGATTGGATCAAAGAGGTTAATAAGCATTGCGTTACGGTATAAAAAAGTACCTTTATACAGTAAAATAGTGTCTCCTTCTTTAAATTCTATATCAAACAGAAAAGTAAGACACTTTTTTTTAAAGCATAAGAATAAACTGTACAGACAATTAATAGAATAATATATGCTTTAAAATTTTCCATGGCATGTTCCTATTCTACTTTAAAGGAATGCTTGTGACGGCTTTGTGTTTGTAGAGACTTACGAGTATGGTCGGTAAAGTGCTGAACGTGCTGGTAGTGTCTTTCACTTGATCATCAAGAGTCGGTTAATTCGGGGGCAGTGGGAGGGGCTGGCTAAGGGGGCGATAGGACTCCCCAAAAATGCAAAAAATGTGAGTTCTGAACACGGTTTTAAGTAGAAAATGAAACAATTCGCTAGGAATATAATCATGCTCTTCTTCCTAAAGAAGACGAACACTGATGTTGCATTATCGGCCATTAAAAGATAGAGATAACCAAGCTGGCCATAGCCTCCAGTATATTTACCCCTTCAATCCAAGATGCCTTTCGCCCCCCCTGTAATTGAGAGGCATTTAATTCAGGGAGCACTGCAAGGGATACGTTGCGAATGGAGCAAATGGTTTTTCACAAATACAGAACAAAGGGCTATTTTACTTTGGCACTTTTTGAGTTTTGTCACTTTCTCCATCCTTTCCAATTAGTTTTGCTCCTTACCCCGTAATTTCGGGTCAATCACTCAAAAAGGGCTAAACGTTTTTGAAATTATCCTTGAAAAGTTGAAAACGAAGTCAATGAACCAAGAAAAAGTCATTCAAAAGCGTCATAAAAATAGTCTAAAGAACGTCAAAAGCAAGTTTAAAAAGGCAAAAATCAGTAAAAAAAACCATGTGCGCCTACACAAGGTATAAATAGGTTTGAGCCTCGCCTATTTGCCGGTACCATAGATATAGAAACGAGGCTCTCTCCACTGGCTGTACCCTGCTCAATCATGCGTAAAAATAAGCCTACGGGTCACAGCAAAACTAAAAAAAAATAGGTTCTTCAGCGTTCAAATAAGTTTCATATCACCTTCAATCTTTGATAGTCACATGACGATTCGTTTACATGATAGCATATTGTTCTGTGACTAAACGTGATAGAAACAAAACTCACCCAACCATTGGAAATGTTAGCATTATCAGAGACTCTGCACCATTCATTATTGACCAATCGTGTTACCATCTAATGGGGTTGGCTCTCATATTCTGTCGAAGGAATCTTCGGCATTTTTTGCCTTTAGATGCAACCTATCCTTGCAAATCTATGATTCCACACGATTTTCAATCACATTTTGCCATGGACTCCATTAACAGTCAAAAGAAAATGAATTTAGTAGCAGATCTGTTAAGTAATATTTACGGTAAATTTCCTTTTCTTGCACACTACAACCTTTTCACTGCAAGACCCCATCATTACTTATCTTACAAATATAGCTAATAGGTATTTAGTTCAAAAAGTTCTAAATTAATTACATTTTGATTTCCTGGCAGTAAGTCAACACTTCTTATGCAATCATCACACCAATCGTACAATATCATTGCGCATTGTCTGGAGAATTACATAAGCGATAGAATGCAGGACCAATACATGGGATCGAAATCATTTTAATCAAAGATTCCGGTGATTTATGTTTTATATATTTGCTCATGAGCATACTAATTTTTAGTAATTTTGGTATGTTATGTTATTATCTCAGAAACACAAAACAACAAAGTAGGCATAAAGCAATGTTTTCTAGAAGCTTGAGGAAAATGTGAGGAAAGAGATATTCTTGGCTTACACCATTCTGAGCTGCGTTTCTTTACCTTCCATGAACTTTGAGGATGAGAAGAGATGACAGAAGTAAAACAAGTATCAAGGTCATAAGTTAAAAGCAAGTGTCTAGTCACCGGACGATCAGAGGCCACGCTCTTAAAATATAGCCCAATAAAGACTTGCAATGTAATACACCCCTTCTCTCTACTTATTGTTAAAACGTAGTGGATACGTAGCACTAGGGGCAAGTGAAGTGATGTTTTAAATGTAAAGGCAACACATTCTAAAGCGCGCTCTTGTTTCTACACAGGTATCCTTTCTCCAAAAGGTCCAACCGGACTTTCTTCATGATTTAGTTCTTAAAAGGAACACCTTTCGGGAAACTATGTCCTTTGCACTCAAGGCACTTTATCGTTATGCAGAAAGTCTAAGGTATGTAAACTTGTTTGTAAAACCAGAGGAATTGTTTCCACTTGACTTTTACCTTCGGTTGGCGCGAGCCCGAGCCAACGTCGCCATTCCCGTCCGTAGATCTCGATCCAGCGTCGTTGTCTTCAGCTCATGGAGGTTATCAGCTTCAGCATCTTCCAGGAGAATATCAATGAATGCGATTGTCTTCCTACCGGATTTTTAAATGTCCATATGTTGGTTTCCAGAGGACAAGTTTAGATGCTGCTTCCTCTTTATGACGCACACAATGACCTGCTCGTTTCATTCTTCTCATCTTAATTGTATCAGACAGAGGTGGAAGTTAACCGTATACACGTAGATTTGAGTCAAAAGAAAGACTAAGATTTTTTAAGCTACTTAAAGTTTTACGCTTACTGCGATTGTAAGGGGTGGCTTGCGGCCGGGGCGCTCGGCACAGACTGGATATAATTAACGAAACTTCCTTTACAACACTCAGCGTCAGGAGCACGAATCTCTTTCAACCAAACAGCAAAGCAACGTATCTGATGATCATCATCATGTTCAAGTAACTGAAACTTTGAAAATCACGATTATATATACCAATTTACAGTAAATAAATATTGGATTAACTAGGGTAGTTATGTGGTGGTAATAGCTTGAAGTTGCGAAAAATACGTAAATACAAGACATAGGAGTCCTAGTAAACAACTTACTTGTACTGGTATGCAATATACAATAATGAAAACGAATGTGTAGTGAATGTGTAGAGGCAGAATGATGCTAAACTGGATATACCGAACAACCTGGACGGCAATCACAAACGGTAGTGTGACGTGAATAAGGAAGATATACAATAAGCGAAATTACAGACTAAGTTAAGCTAGGTCAAGCGGGGTAACGAGGGTAATGGGGGTATCGTATCATGTGCACAGTGAGTCGGAACAATTAAAGTAAGGAAACATATATAGTGTCTTTAAAGGTCATACCACGGGTTGCAAACAATTCAAAGAAATGTTTATCGAGAGTGCACATATCAAGAGCTCATATTCAGTATTTGCAATTGGACGTTGCATATCAGATTCTTTTAGAAGGCGAGGTGACACGGTTTCTTGACAGATAGGTTTCTTATGTCGAGTCATCATCCAGCAGTCACTTTAAGGTACTCAAGGAAAGACGTATCATGCATGCCTTTATAAATGTTTACCTAAGCCATTGCGTTCCCGCCTGCATTTGTTTCTATTCCGAGTTTGCCAATAAGTTGGATCCGTGTAGGGTTACCTGCGCTCCAAACCTTACAACGGTTTCGACAACCGTTATAGAATGTATAACGGGTCACACCGGGCAAGCTTTTGCACAACCGTTTCGAAAACGATTTCAGAACCGGTGTAGTTTACATTGGTTCTATTGGTGGTCTCGAAACCGTTTAACTCAACCCTGACGTCACTCAGAATTTTCGATTAAATACCAAATTTTTTCGTTGTAGCAGGTCTTTTCGATTTTTCTTTGCTCTACGCTCTACCTAAGCTTACGTACTGTTGTGCTGTAATAAAATGAGTTCAAATGAACGAGAATCAACTTGGACAAATTCCGAAGCCAGTACCGTAGCCAGGGGGATGCTTGGTATGCTTAGCATCCTCTAGACGTGAACTTCAAGGTAAAATAACATCCTCTAGTTCATGGTCGTCTGTCCTAGAGTTTAGAAATGTGTCAGAGCATTTCTCAGACTTGTTAAATGCCCTGCTCGATATATTCTTTCCAAGATATCAAATCTTCACACCTAAATTTGAAAATGTTGGATTTTTTAAATATAAATTATGCCACTTTTTCAATGTTTAGTGGCTAAAGTATGAGTTGAGGTCCCCCAATTTTCCCGCTCCGCCAACCCTGCCCCGCTTTTTAAAAGGGTTCACCAAATCCAGTCACGAATCAAAAAATATATATCCTTGCGAATGGCAAGTGCCATCAAAATTCATTCAAAACTCGTTAAACAGAAATGAATAAGTACATTTCAGATGATTCTATTGTGCCGAATGTTGCGAAGCATCGAGTTAATTACACCTGTTGTTTCAAATCTGCATTACGCTACGAGCAATCGAAACATGACAAAAGCAGTTAGTAGGTTACTTACCCATTCTTGAAACTATATGACTGCTGATCGCCTTATTGCCTCGAAATACTTGATTGTCCTTGAAAGGCAGAGATTTGAGTTTAGACTGCTTTAGTTTAGATCTTGATCAGCACACAGGCCGAAACGGTGTTTGTTTTGGCAAGCAGAATAAAAGCACAGGGAATCGAAGTGTCACCTTTGTAAGTGAGGCGTTCTGAGGAGGTCAAGGGCTACGAAAGGTCAAGTAGCAAGCTAAGGGGTTACCAAGTAATCATATTAACCTGGAGTTTCCAATAAATATGTTTCGACTTCGTGATGGCAAATATTCATCCTAATATCGTTCAGAATATTTTGCCCAATAGAGCGACCTGTTCATTTTATTGGACGATGCACGGACCTAATTAATTAGCGCGGGCGCAATACCCGAGTGGCCTAATTCGAGTTTCGGCCGAAAAAGCTGTAACAAACCTGCTTATGTCCTTATGTTTTGAAATTTATTTGAGAAGGTAAAACACAAAGGTGTTGTTTTAAATAGAACTTACACTCTTCTTTTTCATCTTTAGTTTTCTTTTACTATGGTTGTTGAGGAATTACGTTGAAAGTCGTTAATATTACGCAATATTATTGCGTAATATTACACATAGACATAGACATATTACACATAGACATACACATAATATTACACATAGACGTTGGTGGTCTGGAAAGGGTATACTTCTAACTATTTTGAAAGCCAGTTGATCTGGCTCACCTACCAAAATGCCAGATCTGATGTTTATAACAGGGTTCGGAGGTTGAGACTGATATTAGACAATAAGGATTATAGCTCTACATGTAGCAAAATACGCGCGTAGTATCTGTTCTTGGCAAAGTCCACGAAGAAAAACTAAATTCCCTCCTTGAGTCTCCATTTGAGTAAACAACGCTTCCGCTTCCCCGACACTGTTCTTTTGCAAATCAATTCACGGCCTCTTTTGTTGTATCCAAGAAACAGATACTAGGCGCAAATCTTGTAAATGACCGTAAGACGACGACAGATATTGGTAATTGTTAACATTGGAGCCATCATCTTATCTTCGCCAAGCCAATAAGCAACATGACCTTCAACACGATGTTATCAAACACAGGGGGATGGAGACTGATGGAAATCGAGATCAGTCATTCGGAAAACACGATAGAGGAGACGAATGGGTGGACGGACGGAGCGAGTAGTCTTGACCTAAAGCATTACTGGTGTTACTCAACATCTCATCGAATGTATCAATCAATATTCTACTAAGGTCCCTTAAAATTTTATATCACCTTTGACTCTCCAAGAGTTAACAAGCCCCCTTGAAACTAACACACAAGGAAAAACCGTACGTTCATAATATTTGCAACTTTATTATAAGTCAACCATTTTAAGACATATAGTTTTCTACACACGCAAAGGCCTTCTATCCAATGAGGAAATAAAAGGGTTGGGGTGTACGCTGCACATAAACAGTTAATAGATGGACGCATGCGTACAAATTCGACCTCTTTCTCATACCTGCACCATAACTATTAATGTTAGTTGCAAACCATAAAGTCCCTTTCCATGTAAAGCCTCCTTTACTACATGCACACGACATATATACAAAACTTACGAACGTGAGGATCACTCATACATGATATTTGCTTCTACCAAAAACAATTATTCCCAACCCTCCAATAGACATTGTCCGCGACATTGTCGTACGCTATGCACTTTGGATGAGTTAAACATTGAAGGTTTACGAAGCATATAAACTAATATCACAGAATAGGAAATAGGCAGAAGGGTAACTCTTGGCGGAACCTTTGATCTTTTAGAGGCCACAAACAGAGGAATTGACTTGCCCTTAACCTCTTTTATATCCACGGATAACATACTCACAGAAAGGAAAAGAATAAAGTTTTCACTGCAAAGCTATTCCTTTTATGTCTAATTTAAGTTTTTCCGTAATGCCCATTTCCCCAGTTCGGGGCAGTTGAGAGGACCTCGGGCAATGCACTTCCTTGCACCAAAATTGTACCATGGAGAGAAATCTTTTCGTTTTGGAAAAATCTCCTTGACTGTTACTCATTACTACCCTACCACCGTAATCATAAAAGCTACCATAAAAGTAACCATAAAAGTTGCCGGTGGTGACAGATTTTCTATTTCTCTAGTGTCTTTATAAACCTGACATTACAAATTCTCTCTTTCCGATGATACCACAGAGGAGGAATGTACATTCCTCCTGTGTGATGATATCTCGTAACTTTCAATGGACTTTGGATAGATAGACGGACTGGATGGCAATCCCTCCTTGGCCAAGTGACGTGGCGCAGAGAAGCTGGTCTCCAAACACGTTGAGCTGGATGTCGATGGTCTCCGGTGGATGATTGGGAGCTAATGTGGTGACTAGAGAAATAGAAGTATGTTAACATCGGAGGACACCCAGCTCAGTTGGTAGAGCGCACGCCGCGAAAGCGTGGGTAACGGGTTAGATCCCCGGTGTTGACATATGTTCTATTTCTCTAGTGTCTTTTCTAAATAACAATATTTAAAGACTATTACAAGGATCGAAATTTATAATAGGTGAGACGTGATCGGTCTAATAATACCGCTGTCACAGAGAAAAGGCAAAATTTTAGCGTTTTGAACACCACTAACAAAAAAGGTATATACGTCTTAATACAAAACAGCAGCAAAGAAACCAAAGTCAATCATGGTGCTCATGGACACTGGACCTTACTAATGAAAATCGGTGAAATCATGTATATTGCTAATAATATAAAAATAACTATCAAGCCAATAAGTAATGTCTTTTAAAGGAAGACTAGTCCAACCTGTCTATAAGTCAATATTTGGACATTAAAGTAAAACGTCACCTTCTGTTAAGCTTACAGCCACCTTCCTAATTAATTATCTATTTATCTTATGATGAAGCTTCAGTAACATTGGGGTATACAATGCGACCTTGTATTTTAAAATTGAAAGTGTATTTATTGAAACGCGTATTACACCATTGGCTCTGGTGTACAGTTCATGTCGTAACCAAACAAAACGTCTTTTTATAATGGAAGTTGTAAAAGTATTTTGCGGTTCGTTTTGTCATATTTAACTTAAATACACACAGCTTAAATGTTATGAGTAAACTCGCTTGAACCAATGTACTCAGGAAAGTTGTTTGACTTAATACAGTGGCCTTGCTCCATACAGTTGATCTTTTATTGTTACACAAATTTCGACTCTCATTTATTAACGTGGTTCCAGTTGGCGCGATTTTACAATGCACCTTCAAACCTTTGCACTCATCAATATTACAAAATTTTATGTATAATCATTTGTTTTATTTGTTGTAGAGCCAGACTCAAACATAACCGCTGGCAACTGCTAATGAAGTAGCTAAACTGTTAATAGTAAATAAATGTTATGTATACGTAAAATGGCTTTCTTTCTCGATTTGATGCTCAAGCTGTAAAAGTACAAACTAATAAAATATTTAACGAAAAATGTTTGAATAATGATCTATGCTCACATTTTCAATTGCAAAATACTAGATCTTTGAAATACTACTAAATATATTGTTTATAAACTTTAGCAACATGATAGATTAATACACAAATCTTAGATTGATACGCACCTTAGCCAGATAATGCTGTTGTCGTAATCCTTGTGTTGATATGCCTCTAGTCCTAGGTTGTAACATAAGCTAGCCATGAAGTACTGAATCCCTAAAGGTGGGATCAGAAACCATCTTGCCAGCGAGTAAAACACGGAATCTGGGGTTCTGTTTGACATAGGAGACCATCAAATAATTAGAAAACCCACGATCTTTCTGGGCTGTTTGAATCATTATTAATGCCGTGTTACTATAACGCTGTTGGAATGCAACCTACAATATTTTTTGCCAACGTACGGTGATGATAACGATCTCGACGATGCTGCTGCTGAGCACTGATGATGATTATGAGAGTGATGATGATCATGAGGGGCGGGGGGGGGGCAGGAAGTCTAAACTTCTACTCTTGTCAATGTATACTTTTTCAAATTATTTGAGGGTACAGGACCTCTTTAAAATGGATTACCAAACATTATTATAACATAAATGCCACATATACTCGTTTGACGTCATGATCTCAAAATTTCTTAAAACATGATGAAGGATTGAGTTAAAACTGTACTCTGACTGAATTACAAAGGCCATTTAAATCATTTTAAAAGGCAATTTCAAGTTCCCTTACACATGTTGAAGGATTGTGTTTATCACATGGTCATGCAGATATAATTAAAGGCATTCAGTAATCCCACTTCACAGAAATCATGTATCTATTGTCTTTGTGGTGTTTGACTGAAATTTAACTACTAAATTAATAAGTAGGCTGAAAAATAATGTCTTTTTCTTGCCTCAAAGGCTGGAAATAGATGCCACGTAAGTGAAAAAGACTGGATTTCTGTGACCAAGTTTTGTTAACCATCTTGCGAACGTATTGCTTACTAACCCTTTATTTCAAGGGTAGATGATTGGACCTAAAGAATAGTTGCATTCACAAAATATTATTTCGAATGACTCAATATCCTTGGTATGCGTTTGCTTAAGTAATAGAGAGATTTCTATCCCCTGAGTCTCCATTAAAAAGGCCTTAATAATAGTGAAAGTACTCGCACTGTGTGGCGAACAGCAGGACGAGAACAGTTGGACATTTACAGCATACTTTGACTTTGGCGTTAAGTTGTCTAATTTAATTCTTCTTTGGTCTTAACAACTGAGATTGTTGACCTGCCTCACTTATTACTTTCTAAGAGAAGTACCTTCCTTTCTAGCTCGCAGCCTTTAAACAGTTTTACTTCCTGGGCTCTATTAAAACTTACTGTACTGCCACCAAATTAATATACTATGACCATGCCTAGAACACATCAATCCAAGCCACACGCACCACTATTCCTTGGTCGACAGGGTATTCTAAGAATCAAAAACGGGCACACACATACCCTTTACATGAATAGGCATCCTCCTAGGTCCTAACGGAGTGCCTATTCGCGGGACCCACATATCAAAGGATGCTTTGGGGGAGATTATCAAAATCTGTACAATTTATCAGTAACAGTTGGTTTTCTTCAAAAACAGGGTAAATTTACAAGTAGTCTCTAATGAAATTTCAAAAGGCTAAATACTAATATATCGATAAGTGCTTTCCTTGACTCAGCAATCTCTCAATCAAAGACCACTGATGAGCAGTGGGCCCGACATTGAAACTACCCTAAATAAACAGAAAACCACCAAACAGAGTAACTAATAAATAAAGGGCAGCTGGGGCGTCAAAGGGCAACGCCTCTCAATTTAGGCTACCGGGCAGAGAAGAAAGCCATGAGGCAGGCTCAACTGCCAAGTAGGACCTAGTACTGACTTAGCACCTCCTTCGAGAAAAGGCACCCTTGAAGAGTCGATAATCAAATAACGGCCCGGAGATAATCAATATAAGTAAGGCATGTTTACTCGAGCTGGATCTGTCACATGCAAGAGATAGTAGCAACAAGAGCGCGGTAGCAGTCTTCACTTTATTCAAAGTTATCGTTCTTTCTCACACAATGATTTGCACAACAAAGTATACTCATCACATACCTGGAGCAGAACGGTATCAATGGCCATTTGGACTTCAATGCTTAGTGTATAACTCGCATGTGTAAATCTGGTTGGAGGCGGAAAAAATTGGGTCGCTCGCAAAATTCCGCCTAGTGGAAAGTAGGCTTTAAAGATAGGGGAAACCGAGAAACCGGGCCCTGGTGTCCGTAAATATTATGTCCGCTATGGACAGGTTCAACTAAAGTAATCGTCATGAAAATGATGTACTCTATAGTAATTGGGGCCTTATTGTAAGAGCAGTAATTCAAAGCAAACAAACAAGTACTTATTCCTTTCTCATAATTTGTGTTATACACTTCCGCTAGTTTGACAAACTAACTATGCGTACCCGCGCTTACTGCATTGCTTCAAATTTATACTTCGACAATCAATCCCTTGAGTTTCGTAAGAATTTTTGTGTATCCGTTTTATACTAAGAAAGACGACACGACAGTGTAAAGGACTCTATGTCTGCAAGTCCAAAGCGACCCTCCTAACCGCATAGCACAAAGATCTCCACGTTACGAGACGGAACTCCAGTCAATCACCTTCTGTCACGAACGTTAAGTTGCTATGCGTACCCGCGCCCACTACATTGTTTCATAATTGATACTTCGACAAGCAATTCCTTGAGTCTCGTAAGAAATATTCTGTACCCGCTTTATACTAATAAAAACGGCACTACAATCTAAAAGAGTCTAAGCCCAAAGGGGCCGTACAGATGTCACTCTTCAAAACCAGCACTATAAACTACTGAAGTGGTCGCTGCCTATTTTACGGCGTTTTCTCGTAGCCTTGTTGATCGTATGAGTGTGTGACAACTGATATCATTATACGCTGTTTTGGTGTGATGACAGGTTGCCCTTTTCGAATGTTTATTATTGGGGCTGTTTGTCATATCACGTCAGGCGCCTCATATACGGATGTTTGCTTCTTTACAGTCGCCGTTGCTAGCCTTACTTCTATTTGGCAGAACATGCACTAAGTTAAAGCGAAATTTATATTGTCCAACTTCTTCACGGTAGGGCAGTTACGAGTTTACGTTATACTCAGTGTATACTACGTGTTCTCCCTGGGGAAAAATTGTGCGTAGCGGCTGGAAGAAAATAGAACTGGGGTCCAGGGTGCGAAGCCCCGGGAGCTCACGCTATTTTGGACCTGAAAATCCCTTGGAATGGCTTTCTAAAAGATGCCAATTGATGTGAATTGGCGGCTTTTCTTCATCTCAAAATGGTTCATTGTCGCTCAAAAGCGGTGGCATTTGATGTCGTGCAGCTCTCGACGATGCCTTTCAAAACTTGGTTCTGTTTACGTGGCAGTGTGTTTGTGGGGTGTAGTGGTAGGGGTGGAAGCGTAGCGGTATATGAGAGCAGCGTAGCGGACCCCACGCAAAAACGCTCCAGGGAGAACACTGATACTTCCTATGCAGTGTTTCTTAACAACGATGCAGACAACCTTAAACCACAGCTTTTTTCGTAAGGAGAGGGATAAGAGAATCCCATCCTGGAAAACAATTAACTTTTTTATTCGCCATGTTTACAGAAGTATATTTCATTTGTCGAATGTACGATAACAGATTTCTTCCACCAAGCTTTGGATTCCTCGATGCTTAGCACATTGACTATCCCTTTAGCGAAGAGGAATCTTACATTTCAACTTAAACTTGGGGCGAAAATAGGAAGAAATATATTATGGTAGCTGTTATTATTATTCAAGATATTTTTATAATTTCACACATTGTTGATGGAAAACACATTAAATTAGTGCTACATCTTTATAAACTTAAAAGCTGCGGCTGACTAAGGACCCAAATTCAAATTTATTGCGGTTGCAAGATGTAATTTCGTCATCCCATCGGGGTCCTCCATAGAAAATGGTGGATACATCAACGATCTTACAATTTATACACTAAATGCGCCCTTATTGCTATCGCAATGAAACAACTACGAACGTAAATAAACGAGAACATCAAACGATATAAACATCAATTTCTAGGACTTCTTTTCTTTAAGAATCATGAGGCTCAAATTCCTTAAAATCTAAGAATATTTTAAGAATCACCCTCAGGCTCAAACGATACCAAACAAAAATTTTAAAATGCCTTTATTTTGTGGTGCAAAGACTTAAGGCTTCTGTCGACTTTAAATTCAAAGCATGATTCAGTGGAAGTAAAAATAACGTTTTCACTAGTGATTCCTTCATTCGCTTCATGAAAATCACAACCATCCTTGAGAAAACTTAGAACTCTCATGAAGCATCATTTAAGAATATTTGGGGCTCACTTCAGCAGAATTTATAAGAATCGTGAGGCTCAGGCAAATTTATGTAATTGTTATAAAAAAGAAACAGTGTAGAGATTTTGTGTTCTAACGCTGACAAACTAGAGACGATAATTCCTCACTCACCATCTTAGATACGTCTTTAATTAACCATTTTGAAGTAGCAGATCTCTTTCCACATCGTGCCATCCAATCTCTTATGTTGTATGCGATTGTCGCTGCAATCCTACTCAACTTATAGCTCAAATATCAACAGAGTTATCGAATAATCGAAGTCTACACGTGTAGAACGAGTAGCCGATGATAACCAGTAACATAGTGGGGACAACTCGAGTTCCTTATCACTCAGGAAACGAGGAAATCGAAACAAACTGGCAATGCACTTTCGAATGCATGATTTGATTGTTAACAGCCGCTAAATACCTTAAGCATGTTTACGTTTGCTAGGGATATTTTACTTAAACACAGAAAAGTAGCTCAGTGGTCTTTTATTATGCAAATTGGCAACACCGATGAGTTATTGATAAAGCGGCCAACGGACTCTTAATGATATTGACAATATTATAGATGAAACTGTATACCTTAATACACAAAATTAACGTTGAACACTAATTAACGTTTTTGGTATCAAAAAACGTTAATTAAATCCACGTTAATTAGATGCTGACGTTAATTTTTGAAACGTTAATTTCAACGTGGCGCTAATCGGAAGTAATATTCACATTTTTGAGACAATGTAGAGCTGAGTTACGTCAGCTTTTGGTACTAAATGCTGTCATACAAATGATTGGGTACTCAAGCAGAAAGGTCAAGAATGACTTTTCTTCATAAGCAAATTTGGACTTGTCAAGAATTAAATGTACTTATCTGTCTGAAAAGACCTAAAAGCTAATTTACTAGGTTTTTATTGCTAAATGATAAAGGTCCTTTATGTCATAAATATTTTAACTTCGAAATGCAACATCTGTGTCAAAAATTGAGAAAGTATATTCATATAAACAGAGTTTAAAGGTAAATCTATCGAAAGACACCTACAAATGATTTCAATGCACTTACTTTACTATTTAAATCACTCAATATAACATGATGTTAGTATCAGTAGAACTCTAACCTTTTGGTCCCTAAGATGTTTCTTAATTAATACTATTGAAAGCACCTTTTTTTAATAAGAAAGGCATTTATCTGTAGAAAAATATTGCAGTCATATACGTACGTGCTTGGTAAAGTATTATACACAGTAAGTTGGAGATAAGCCTGAAATTATTCACTGAAGGTTTTCAAGAGATTGGTGACTGATGATGTACAAGAATTCATTTTCAAACTAAGGTGAACACGCACTTGTCTAGGTTTCAATGGAGGAAAAAATGCAATGGAAATCGTATAATGTTTTGCATTAGCTATTTTAATGGGGTTCTAAACAGAGACAGTAGGTAAAAATGTAGACTTTTTGTAATATTTTTGGAATCTACCTTAGCATAATAAATGTTTGTTTGTTGTTACATGGCCATATGAGTTCTTGTCAACTCGACTCCTCGTATCTAATTCGCCTTTAAAAATGTTTGAACAATGAATTTAAGAAAATGATAACAAATTGTAAATCAAGATTCTGTCAGATCAAGATATAGTGTCACTCATTTAAACTCAAAAAATAACATTCCTTAAAGTAAATCAGATTTTAAATTTTCACAACTCGAGGAAATTTGGCGCGAAAATCTCGTGGTTGGCAGAAAAACAAAAACAGTGGAAGCTGCGGTGAGAGAATTCAACGGACGACTATTGATTCTGGCATGGAATACCGTTAAATTCGTAGCGTTTAAAGCAATATATCATATACCAGTTGTGTTATCGGACTTGTACATAGATTAAGCATGATATCATTGGTTAGGATCTCAAAATTCACGACAATCGCGGGAAATACAGCGATGGCTCAAATCGATTAAGAGAAGGAAACTTGCTAGCGAACCGATCTCTTACACAAGCTAAAGTTCCCTATCTGAGAGATCAAATTATTACCCTGCGACCAACATGGCCCTTCGTTATAGCAGTTACTGTATTAGTTAATACAGGAGTAAGAAGCACTCAGTAAAATTAGAGTTTCATATAGTTTGTACCGACATGAATATTTGGAGGTTTGACCACGCACAGTACATCGACGTGTCTTCCACTCCCTCAAGACATTGTGGAGAAGTTCCGGCGAGTATCAAGCACCGTTGAGGACGTACTGTGGCCGTAAACAAACTGTTGAAATTTGCTTCTGGAAATTTGTGACTCAGCAATTGATTTTTAATCCATGCATTGAAGGTTTGTGCTCCAAACAAAGAAGTGCGTTAGACATTGTTCACATTCAACCGGAAATCATCTCTGCATCATGGCTGCATCTCTTTTCATAGACACAAAAGCGCTCGCTGATTTTGGTTGTCATCTTGACGGGAAATGCTTTCTTTAAACCCAGCTGTTACTGTTTGCATTTTTAAAAATTATAATGGTTTATCGAGGAAAGCAGAAGTAAGGTGCCAATCATAGCAATGGAGAGGGGAGCTCTAGGATTTCCTTGTTATTGATGATTAAAGGCCGGGGGAAACGAGAAAAACATCTGAGGCAACATTTGTTGAGTCAGATGTTTTTTTAGTTTCCTCCACCAACCCAACAATGTCCTTCAGACATACATACATACATACATACATACATACATACATACATACATACATACATACATACATACATACATAAATACATATATACATAAGTACATACATAGTATGGTAAGTGTGGGATTGGAAAGACATTCACCATCTAAGATAACCAAAGGCACAAGAATGAACAGTTAAGATGTAGCTTTAACAACAGAATCCTGAAAATATACGTTTTGTAAGGGTTTCGTGGACCAGGCCATCTTTACAATTTAAACTGGTAGCACATGCATTGGCATTAAAACTGGATTGAGTTAGAGAGTGACAGGACATACATCACTATACAGCTTCAATTGCAACAGGATGTATTGTTTGAACAATTTCCCTTTTTATTTAGTTGTACGATTTTGCATCAGGAAAGATGCTCTGCTCTATGATTTTTGATGGTGGTATTTCAGCAGTGGTCATGGATTTAGCAGAGTACAGACTTTTTGCAGGAAGTATCAAAGGTCCAGTATCAATTGTGAACCTTTTCAAACCGGTAAGTATAAAACATTAAGTTTAAACTTTCAAATTCAATATGTTATTTGGTGGATGAATTACTCTTCTATAGCATTATTGATTTCTTCTCTTAAATGTCATTCTATTTTACGCCATACTTTTATTTGTAACTTAAGCAAGCCAAGCAGATAAAAATTCTCTTTAAGGTCTTCTTAACTGAAGTGTATTACTGAAAGTGATATCAAGATATAGTTAATGCGCTTGTAATGTTCATATTTTGTGAAGCAGTCTTGTATCTATTGGTCTATGTACAGTGCTTTTCACAGAGGTTTTTCAATCTCTTTAATTTTTGAGTAATGTGTGTTAAGTGGACAATCTAAGCCCATTGTTTACGCTTTTCTATACGCTACTTTATGAACAATAGATGCAAACTTTAATTACTGTCTAATTACGCACATGCGCAGTGCACACGTTGATTAATACTCTTATGTTTTAACTTCTAGTTAACAGGCTGTGTAGGATCTCCAGCTTGTAAATGACGAGAGATGGCTAAAGATTTGGCTACCATGGATGCAAGGTCCGATGGGTCCGTTTGATATCTGAAATTTAGAAGAAGCTCATGTTGAACGGGAATAGATGGTTTAAAAATTGGTGGGACATTTCAGAAATATTCGGGCCCATGTTTCACATAAAGTTTTTCAAAAGACTCTACGGATGTCTTATTCAAGTCGGTCAGTCGAAAATTTGTCTGTATTAAATGTGAGACCAAAGTATTATTAAAAGGCAAATACGCGAATCTTAAAGGAGAGGGAAATAAGGGAATAAATACCAAGAGAAAATATATAGCAAGATAAGTTACATACAGGTATCAGAGGAGAGAAATATATTTCAATGTATGGCTCACCACGAATATTTACAGCTGCAATTGCTAAAGTACTGAGCTGAACCTAAATAAAGCTACCACAATTAAGGGCAAGGACGATGTCTGTATACCTCTACATTTACTCTGATATCAAAACACTTACCGCCGAGTGTTGTGCAAATACGTTGAAGTGACTATTCCCTACCGAAAAATATATATCCATAGTCGTAGGCGTAATAGGAAGATTTTACAGCAAAAAATTGTTCCTAAATCATGAAATCACGAGTTGATAGCTCAGGAGGTATACTTGTTGCCTACCACCTAAATAGATTTCGTACCTCATGCCAATGAATGGAGTGATTGCCTGCAAACTGTCTTCCTAACGAGGTTTCGTTGACTGTTACTTTGCTTCTGAGGCAAAAGTAAAAGCGAGTTATCTACCTACATGGATCCTTTGGCCCTCCTCGTTTGACAAGCCTTTGTATTAGTTTCGTATGAAAGTGAAAAAACCCGAAATGTAAAATTTCCAACCAAGTTATTCATAGATTATCTTCGCTGCAAAATCAGATATTTACATCACAAAGACAGTTCTAAATAACAAAATTTATCTTGTATGGAGGTAGTTAAGATCTTGCGATTGAACAGAGATGCGTCCGTAATTTGCGAATACGAGTATAGTTAAATACAAGAATTTACGGAATTGCGGATATTGGTATACAATAAAGAAGCTGCGAGTTAAACGAGATCGTTGAAAATACAAGAATACTTTAAAGAAACCTCGTATTGACTTAAATCCGCCGTTTACGCTGCGATGATTGCCACAAGGAAGCAAGGAGTTTTCACTGTAACGGGCTGCGGCCGTTTAGAGTATTTGCCACGTTAGATTGCTAGGGTCTCGACTGCGAGAACGAATCCTCACATATCAGTCGAGACCCTAGCAATCTAACGTGGCAAAGACTCTAAACGGCTGCACCCCTTTACAGTATTGTATACTATATACAGAAGTGAGACACAATTCTCTCAAGCTCCAACCTCTAGTGCCATTCCTTAGCTCAACTCATCAGATTAAAAGATGGGTTCCCTACCTGATTTTATTTCATAGATTGTTTGCATGATGTGTTTATGCAATTGTCATATAAAGGAAAACTGTATATAATTTAGGAATTCTGTAGGTTGGAGCTTATGATGTGTTTTTGACACCACCCCAGTCACTAATTCTTGGCTGATGGGGTAAGATTACTTACATGATATGATTACGAAAATTAAAAGATTATTCAAATACTCATATACAAGTATTGTGTTTACTATAAGTGAATTTAATTTTGCTGTTTTTTCCCCAATTTTAAGTTTGAAAATCCAGGAAGCAGGGAGAACTTCGACTACCCACAAATGGCGAAAGAAGCAGGTATATTGATATGGATTTCATTCTTCAAGTTCCCGAGTATATATTTCTTGGTCCTGGAAAACCTCTGGCATACTGTAGAAGTAACTTGTTTGATTGTAAAAGTACTCATTTGTTGTAGTATGATCATGTGAAACATTGACAGTTTTTCTAGCAAGATAGGTAATGAATGGACTATTTACATATACACATATTTGTTGTTCGTTTATCTTCGGTTAAGCGGTTGATTTGTCATAGGGATACAAAAACTTTGTATGTCGAAATACTCAGCGGCATTCAGTGAAGAGCATGTTTACAGTACAAAGCATTAAAGGTGCATGTGCAGTGCTTTAGAGCATTGTTGATCCTATTCGGCTATTAGGCTTTATGAAAACTAACTCTTTTCGATAGGCTGCCAGTTTTGAGAAGGTATACTACATCTTTTATTCGTCAAACACTAGCTCCTTACTGAGTAAACTTGGATTTTAATAACTAACTTCTCTCGTTTTCGTAATGTAGGGCAGTATTTGATTGAGAACTCGAATTGTGCAAAAATTATAATAAGTAATTGCTTCTTTATTAAATATATAGCTACAATCGTGGGTTACAATTATGCAAACTTTTACAAAGTGTTGATAAAAATGACCGAAATTGTGCATAAAATTTGGTAAAGGAGCTCTAATTTCTTGTAGTGCGCGTTATCTATTTCTCTCTTTATAATGGAAGTGAGATGTGAAGTGTCTGAAATCACGTTTTCCAAAACAGACTTAGAGAAGGTTATACCATTTAACATTAATTTAAGTGAGAAACATAATAAATCACACTTTATATGACTATTTAAGAATCAGGCTACATTATAGTAAGAAACACGTGTCTTTGTAGACAAAAAAAATGTCTTTTCATTGTGCCTTTTCCGGTTAATTGACATAGCTAAATCGGGTTTCGATTTGTTTAAAATAAAGCATTAATCAAGCACAAAAAATTCAGTCAATTGCCTCTTTTATAAGCACAAGTTGATATAAAATTTCTATCTACTTTGTTTTCATTGTGTGGTTTGGATTATTCTCCTTACGGTCTGCTGATTTGTGCCATGGAAGATTGTAAAAAGTTTTAAATAGAAAAAACGTTTCTACAACGCTTCTGAAGCATAGTATGTCTTTCAACTACTGGAATGAAAGGCCCAACTTGTAAATACAGTTTGGATCCGTACCAGTTTGGATCCGTACCAGTTTGGATCCGTACCAGTTTGGATCCGTACTCGTGTAAACAGGATCTCAGTAACTCGTCTCCAGACATGTTACTTATTGACGAAGATGAGGAGGGCGACGAATATGCGGAAATACATATTGAATTAAAAGATGTTAATAAGATATGTAGAAAAAATAGTATTTCAACTAAAAACCGCATTTTACTTATTTTCAATTTTTTTGAATTGATTTAAAATCCATTTTATTAAATAAGAGCCCCCTCAAATAAGCGCTCCCTTCGAATAAGCGCCCTCCTTAAATCCTTGCGTTAAGCGTTAAGGGCATTAAGCGTTCAGCCACTTAATCGAGGCATAACGGCATTTTCTTAAATAGAATGCCAGCGTCTGTTAAAGTAACTCGCAGTCAACCCTTACGTTTGTAGATCTCCAAAACAATGAATAAAGTATTTGCTCTGCGCCCCCTTACTCTCACAAGGCTTGTTGTTTTATGCTCAAAACTGGCCTAAAACTAAGTTACTTGCTTGCTGTTGCTTTTTATAAGCATAAAGCTTATAAGTATAAACAAGCTCAGGTTGCTGCAAAAAACAAGCATGCACTAAGCATGTTAGCTAGCCTGTTTTGCTGAGCAGTGTGTTGGTAATTAGAGAGATAATTCAAGATCCACTTGTTCTATATGGACTGTATATTTTGCTTCTATTTGATAACGATACAATTCTTGATACAAATATTAAGACGCTGGTTCTGAGATAAATCCTAATCCTGCTATTGAATGGTTTCTAAAATGAATATGATGACAAATAAATTCTTCCCTTCCTCGATTCTACTCGATTCTGATTCTGTTCGATTCTGATATTCTGAGTTATTTTGATTTTCTTCTATTCTGATTTTAATGTTCTATTCTGATTGTAATGTTCTATTCTGATTGTAATGTTCTATTCTGATTGTAATGTTCTATTCTGATTGTACACAAAACAGATGAGTAGAGTCTGCAAAAGCAACTTATCTGCGGAGAATCAGCTATCTAATTGTTTTAGTATTTTTAGCAGAAATGATAGAAATGAAGTAGAAATAATCAAACTGAATATTAAAAGCGTCCTTGAATCTTAAAATAAACAATGCAAGTAGTGGAAGCATTGAAAATTTCATTTTTGTAAATAGCCCCCTACCACATGAACAATCCATTCGGAAAGGTCATGTCATTATCGTACCCTTATTCTAATACCAGGTGTTTGCTCTGCCATAGTCGTTATTCAATTCTATTAAATAATTTTACCGTAAGTCTAAAGAATACTCTTTTGTGCTTAATTGTAGGAGGGAGTCATTTTGCTTTTCAAACATTTTTCACCCCCCATAGCATTTTATAATGGCCCCTCATTTTACCAAAATGTGAAAGTGTGAGCTACCCCCATTTTACTATCAACCCCGCCTTATCAGGCTTATCAAAATTTCTCAAAAACAATAATCGTTTAGTGTCAAAAAGAACTCTTCCTGAGAACAAAAATTAACAATGAAAATGTCTAAATCAAATTGTCACTCATCGTTGAAAAAGTTAAAAGCATGTTTACTGAAAAGAAACAAAACTTTTCAACTCAGAATTCGAACGTTAAGTTCCAATTGCTATCACATCATAAAATTGCACTGCAGAGTCTTCTGTAGTTAATTTATGTGTGAAAAAAAAAATATCCACCCCTCCGTTTTATTTTCATTTCACCTCATTTTGAGGGTTTATTTATGATTTTCCCCGTAGGTCATTTTATTATGACAATCTCTCAATCAAAGACCCCTGATGAGCAGTGGGCCCGACATTGAAACTACCCTAAGTAAACAGAAAAGCCACCAAACAGGCTAACTAATAAATAAAGGGCAGCTGGGGCTTCCAAGGGCGACGCCCCTCAATTTGTGCTACCGGGCAGAGAAGCAAGCCATGAGGCAGGCTCAACCTCCAAGCTGGACTAGTTCCATAGCAAGTTTGATTACACAGAAAATTAAGATGGTGATTGCAAGAGCCTCATTATGATCGCTGCTGCTTGTTGTGGTACTTGTTCCATTTGTCTTCAAAGCTTTTATCTCTGCCTCCATAAAGCTACAGAAGAAAATGGGAAGAAGGCATCAGGTGTAGACGGGTATGCACCGCTACGTTAACGTTTTTCAACTAGTAGGGTTGGAGCCCCCTTAGCAAACCCTTGCTCTTAAATTTTTAAGAGCTGACACTTTTACGTCTTTCACATTACTTATGTTTGTTATTACAAACAATTATTTTGATTCAATAGGGTTTCTCTGCTAAGGTCAAAATTTACGGTTGGTTTACGGTCAAAATTTACGGTCTCTTATCAAACTTTGCATACTAAAACACATAGTTCTGTTAAATTTGTCCAATTAAGACGCTTACGTAGAAAATACACTTCTTGTCTTGATTGACGCTTTATTGTTGTCAGATCTAGCGTTAAGATGGCTGAATAAAGTAGAGGCACACTCTATCCACGCACTACATTTCGGTGAACGACGTATAACTGTTAGGTTGTTTCTGTTGCGCAAATAAGAACTTCGGTTACTAGGAAACGTCCTTTCAGTCGATGAAACTTTTACCGGGATTGGTCGAGGTCTCCGGTGCAATTTTCTAGCAGAATTAGGCTTCCAGATGTTTTCGATGACCAATATTTTTCTGATCTTACGGGGTATGCAGAATCCAGAATCAAAAGCTATGATTTCGCACAAACTATACGTACGCAAATATCGAGCCATAACCAAATAAAAGTTCCTATCGCTATTGCTTGTAAAATACAATGAATTCGGTTTCTCTGTCCAAAACCAACGGCTAGATCTATATGAGTGAATGCAAAGACAATAAAGTCAGTCTCATTACAGCTGGACCAAGGAAAATTCTGCAAATAGTTGCAGTTCAACTGTCAAATCAAGGAGGTAAAAAAGCCCTAACTTAAAAATTTTAGATAAGAGTTGCACAAATGCAAGTCAGGTTTGAGGCACTCTGGAAGCTGCGAGAGATATCCTTACGTAACACAGACAAAACGTGAGATGCATATACTCTGCACAGTGCAAGCACATAAATAACACTTCATCAGGGTCAGAATGACGTATAATCAACCGCAGTTTTACATGCGAAAAACTCAAGGTCAACCTGTAAACAAAATTTAACACCTTTTGAAAATATTTCAACACCAACGTGGCAATTTTATGGCTAACCAATTAGAATATGCATTCATCTCTTGTTTCGTTCATTTATTGCTATAGTCTCTTTGATAAAGGCTAATTAAAAGCATCTAAAGAAGCTATTCACACAAATGTCAAATTTGTGACCAAAGCAGATGGGCAAGTACGTCATTAGACACGGTCCCAATAAGATCGTCTGAGTGAACTACTGCTTAATGGACCACCCATGCAATGTTTCAGAACATCACTGTTTCTTTGTAATGCGTTGCAAAGAGACTGTTGTTGATACCTTCATGTTAACAGATACAAAGTAATAAATTACTCTGACTTAATAGAAAACTTACCTATTGTAGTGAGTCTTACAAGTGACGCAGCATGCGTCAAATGACGTCAGTGTGTCATGGCTTATGAAAATGTAAGTGAGTGCTAACGCAATTAAGGTCACAACAAGTTTATTTTTTATTTGTATGTAGCCTTAAAAGTGCTCTGAAATGAAATCAATTAGTGGCTATCGCTGACCTGGCGAGCTACTCGTACATGCCTTTGTGACCGTATTAGAGCAAAAGCTAGGCAAACAAAACACACATACAAAAAATCAACAAAAAAACAACAGAAAGAGTGTCGAGTGAGAGTATGAGTGTGAGTTAAAAGAAGTGGTTGAGAAAGCTGTGTTAATTCATTCCGGCGAGCCCTCTTCACTCCTTGAATTCTTGCGCGGCGCGAATTGCCTGACGGACCCACAATTTCCCTGACAAAATTTAAAAATCACGGGAATTAATTGTCGCGAAAGGGCCAAAAACAAACTTTCGCGGAAAGAAACTGTCGCGAAAGACCCAAAATTTATCTCGCGCCTTTAAGGCAGAAATTCCTTGGTTACGTAGTGGCAACGACATACTCAGCACAGTATTGTCTACGAGAACGCGATGAAGTCACAAACAACAATTTTGCGGGGAATCGTAATTATAACTACATCGCAGTGATAACCCTACCGCCTAATGCCATTACACAAAATATGGCGTTCAGATCTCGTATCAACTGTGAGAAATGGCTGTTCGAATTTACCAACAGTCCATAAGGAAACTTTGTAAAATTTTGATCAGTTCATAAAATTAAGAGATATTAAAAGTAGAAACACTTTAAGAGCGACTTTAAAAAACCGTTTTCACTCTATTTGCATTACTACAAGTTATGTAATTTTGCACAAAATTGGCGAAAACATTATGTACTTAAAAGCTATTTTTGTCTGACGCTCCTCAAAGTACTAAGGTCAGAATGATCGAAATGAAACGTGTGAAAGAGTATACCCAATTGTATGTTTGAAGAAGCCAATCAGAATTTGGACTGCCTGAATGGCTTGTGTTTTTGGACCAATCAGAGTCCACTACAACAAGATTAATGGAAAAGGCCTAGTGAGAAAACGAGTTCTTTTGGTCTGCATAGCGAAGGTTTGCTTGTTTTTATGTGGACTGACTCCAGGACGGCCAAATGAAATGCAGACATGGCCTTTCCTAAGATACAGAAGCAATCATCCGTTGACACTTTGGCACAGCCTAGGTCCTCAAGCATGGCAGAATTACAAGTGGTGTTTTTGGCCTTTGAAACACGAGGTAGTTGTTTCCTTTTAGGAGTTGATGTTTGGCGAATAAAGGATGGTACATGCTTTGGTCAACCAGCCTCAAATCTGTGCGGTCGTTATTTACATTAGGTCGGCCTTCTATGGCTGAAATCCAAGAAATAGTACTAACAAGTACGACTCATATTTTAAGAAGAGCACTGGCTATTTAGTTTGTTTGGTACATCACTTTATCCTTCTTTTGCCCTAGGTTATAGGTAAACCCACGGCAAAAGACTGTAATAAACAGATAAGTAAATAAACACATAATAATAATAAAAAACTTGGAATCAAGTTAAGGTTGCAGGCGATTTAAAGAGCAGCAGTGTTAGGTACAGTACGTACTCCCAGGAGTGCTTTGTCTATTTAAGGACTCGGGAGGAGGGCATTCTTGGGACCCTTGGTAACTAGTTCTGTCTTGCTCGAAAGGAGTATTGACTGAGAATTAAGAGCTGATCTCTGAGATCTAGTTAGGATTGTAATAATAGAACTGTTTTCTAACCTTCAATATAATATCTTTATTCTTATACAAATCCTTTATTCTCATTTAAAAAGTGTACAAGAATTATTGTGGTATGGTATGGTATCGTATGGATATACCGTAATCATATCTTTCTGAAAGATATTACAGCTAGACCAGGACTCGAACCTCTAGGTATCAAGATTTATTCGATTATCAGTCAGCTCAGCCTTGATGTCTCTATCTGAATCCGTACTTTATACCACATCTCAGCCTTTAACCGAATCACTGCAATGCATTGCCTGCACACCTGCGGCTGAGTGGAATAAATATCGACCTTGGAATATTATGTCTAGACTGGGACTAGAGCCTCTGGTTCCAGTGAACCTTGGAGTATGAGACAACGAATCCTACCACTTAGCCACGTGGCATCTTACTACGGTAACAAGAAATGAAGACTGATCCTCTCCAGCCCTCACAGTGTCCCCCGCTGTGCCTTATTGCAGATGTATAAGTTATTTTGATAAATGTGCTGATACTGAACTTACCTGTCGGGGGCGCCGCGCCCGGTTTCGTAGTTGGTTCTGCTACCAGTGGAGGGAGTTTTGTGAAATGAAGAAATGGAGAAATGAAGAAATAGAGAAATGGAAAAATGAAGAAATGGAGAAATGAATAAATGGAGAAATGAAGAAATGGAGAAATGAATAAATGGAGAAATGAAGAAATAGAGAAATGGAAAAATGGAGAAATGAAGAAATGGAAAGATGAAAAAATGGAGAAATGAAGAAATGGAGAAATGAATAAATGGAGAAATGAAGAAATGGAGAAATGAAGAAATGGAGAAATGAAGAAATGGAAAAATGAAGAAATGGAGAAATGGAGAAATGGAGAAATGAATAACTGGAGAAATGAAGAAATGGAGAAATGAAGAAATGGAGAAATGAAGAAATGGAGAAATGAAGAAATGGAGAAATGAAGAAATAGAGAAATGGAAAAATGAAGAAATGGAGAAATGAATAAATGGAGAAATAAAGAAATGGAGAATTAAAGATGTGGAGAAATGGAGAAATGGAGAAATGAAGAAGTGGAGAAATGAAGCCATCAGAAACCACACAGGAGTAGAAGACATCCTGAGAAGAGTAGAATAAATGAATTGGCAATTGGCAGGACATTTGGCAAGGATGGATAACGACAGATAAGATAAGCAAAAATAACGACAGAATGGACACAAAGGGGTTGAAAGCGACAGAGAGGGAGACCAAAAATGCGCTGGAGAGATGACATTGAAATAACAGCAACAGTGACATGGACAAGAGAGTCGCAGGACTGACATAGATGGAGGGCTTTGTCGAGGCTATCTGCCAGTAGTGGCACGAACAACAGCTGATGATGATAACGATGATGATGATGATGATGATGATGATGATGATGATGATAGTGATAGTGATGATGATAATGATAATGATGATGATGATAGTGATGATGATGATGATGATGATGATGATAGTGATGATGATGATGATGATGACGATGATAGTGATGATGACGATGAATATGATGATGATGATGATGATTATAATGATGATAACTCCCTTATCGTCTTACAGCGATTTCCGTAGAATGATATAAGGATAGTCAAAAAAAAGCTATCAGCTACAGTATAAATGGAGCTGTTTTGAAGAAAATTTTCGCCCAGGACCGTGGGGAGCATGTAGTACTAAATTCTACCCGATACCATATCAACCCAGCTCTTTTAGGAGTACACTTTGTACTGGGCTGCCGACATGACGATCTTGCCGATATCGTTGAACAGAAGCTGAAATATCACTAGAAGTCACTGAGGTTCGAGCCAGTAAGTGTGCTACGTTTATTGGCTTTGCCAAGTTTTGATTCCGGTTTAAACGATTGGTTGTAAGGTTTAACCAGTTTGCACGAAACTAAGCAGGCACATACCAAATATGTGCAAGGGAGACTTGTGGCGTTCCATACGTGACCTTTTGTTCTCTTAAGGTGACAGCTTTTTCTATTAGTCACTTTATTGAAATCAAGCAATAGTGCTTTGGTACGCTAAAGAATGATGCGCAAAAACAGTTTCGCTCACTTCTCGTCATTGTAATAGATGATGATCAATGGAAAGCTTAATGTAGCCTAGCGATTTGGCAAATACATTGGCTCTTTTAAAGTCCCACGCCCTTCCTCCTCTCGTAACGTGGGAACCACAAGAGGTGACAAGATTTACCCAGTGTGTACTTAAAACCCTAACATATGCGGAAAATTAAATTTGACCCTTTTTATTCTCCTTGATCCTACGGATTTTGAGTGACAAAGAAGGTCAGTCAATTTTGAAGACAAATAGCCTTAACAGAGACCTAAAATTGCCAAACCCTAATTATCATTTGATACGACCAGAAACGAAGAATAATGACAATACTAAGGAAAGAGAAACCGCAGTAACCATAATTTTATAACTCTAAGCCTCCTAAGTCTCTAATGTAAATAACAGAGAAGCTATTTGTAAAATTAGAATGGCTCAAGGTGAAGTACGTACAATTCTACGATGCGATGTATCAGGTGTCCAAAATAAAAGGAGTTAATAGAGATCTTTTAAGCTTAAATTAAAGGAGGAAGTGGAATTTACTGTCCAAGTAATAACAAACAGGCTGGCTTATCTAAATACAAGAGCATTGGTTTTATACCGGAGCTGCATCACTAGAATTAGAACAGGACTCAGTCTTTCTAAACTACAAGAATGCTTTTTGTTCTTTACTCACAATGATTCTTTATTTCTTAATCATTTAGTTTGCCACGCAGAGTTGAATGCAATTTTAAACAAAAACTCTGTGGATGTTAAAGACTGCACAATGTATGTTGCACTCTTCCCATGCAATGAATGTGCAAAACTGGTTGTTCAGTCAGGTATCAAAGAAATAGTATACTACTGTGATAAATATCGTGACAGACCGGAGGTGAAAGCATCAAAAAGAATGTTTGAAGCTGCTGGAGTTAAGTACTGGTAAGTAAAACTGCACGTAGTAACTCTGCTTTGTCGTAGACAACATGTTATGCATTTGCCGCACGCATGTCACCAATTGAAGATGAAAAGCATCCTTTTTTCTGAGAACTATTGATTTTGACAAATAATTGCAAAACATCTTGCCATCAGCCTGCTTAACAAATTTGATGTTCCACATAATTATGTATAAGAAGCCTAAAGCTTTTCACAAAATTCTGTCAGAGCCTTGCTGGAACTGGACTGAATAAGTACGTTAATGTAACCTCCCTGTACACAGAGTTTTCATATAGTTTATATTTAAACAGCTCAAGAAAATTAAGAAAATGTAAAGCAAGTTTGCAGGATTCAACACTTTTGCCTTTCCCTGTAAATTCAACTTTCTTTTGAGAGGAAAATTTTCCCGCTAATTTATAGCTGTATTGGTTTGCAATTATAATTTTTTCAGAAAATTGCTGACACCATTAAAATTTCAGAATTTCACTGATTGTTTATTGTTTTAGGTTAAGGTCACTAAAATGCCTTAACAAGAGTGATTCGGATTGGAGAGGCTTTAGTCAGGGAGGGCTATGGATAACTTAGTCCCGACTCTTTTTGGCTGGGAAAACTTCTTCATATCTTCATAGCGATTTTCTTTTGTTAAAGAGGGGTTGTTTTGTCTTTTGTGTACTGCTTCACTTTATACACACAACTCACAATGTTGAGACTCAAATCGTAAAATAAGTTTGTTTCATAAATCAATTTGGAAGGCTTTTGCTCCCTTAGTCATTCCACTCCGTCTTCCCACAATAGTGAATGAAGTAGGGTCTTGTTTCTTGGTAAAGTACTTATTCATAAGGCTGCAAAATAGCATCTATATCAAACCTATGTCTGCTTATTCAAACTGTTTACAAGTTTGTATTAGAATATCCACGGCATTTGCAATTGCTGGTTATTTTTTGGTATGCATTAAAGATCCTTTTTTCCATTCTATGGCAGTCGAATGCTCTTGAGATTTAAGCAATGGATGGCTGCTGAAAGACATCGATCGTGTTATGGTCCTACATTCCTCGAAAGCAGAAAAGGGGTGCCATAGCATTTTAAGTCCAAAAAAGCAATGGCTTCCGAGACACGGGCTGTCTTTTATGAACGTGTTACCAAAGATGTGATAAAGTCAAGGATGCCGTGGAAGGAGGGCTCAGGGGGGGCTGAACCCTATTCTCAAAATTTTGAAAATTTTTTGCGGGCTGAGCCCCCCTTTCAACATTTAGTTGTCGGTTAATGTTACTAGAAATTTTATTCACTTTGTACATTGTTTGATAAAGGTTATTATAATATTTGGTAGGACATTTTGAGCAGTGTGAATATATTTGCCCTTGATTCAATACTATGTCTTCCGTAGCAGCGCAGAGGAGAATAACATGACACAGCCTCCCCCCCCCCCCCCCCCCCCCCCCATGTTTTATAAAAGCTTCATGCTAACGTTATTTTGTATCGCTGAGAAGAAAAAGATCCCAATCTTGTCGTCTATGTAGGTCCACAATGACATTATATCGGCTATGATATTGGCAACTCAATGCTCTTTTCAATGTCCAAGTAACTTTAAAGCTTCTGGAAGAGAAAGTATCATCTGTTGACAAAATCTTTTCTTTCGTTTTGGTAACATTTTCAAACCACTTCAGTCACTGTCATCTATATGCATCTATATCTTAACAAAATTGGGAAGATTCTATTAAATGAGAATGGTTCATGGAATACTTTCCATACCCTGTACTGGCTGGATTCTTGAAACTGTGGAGTCTTGATTACCACCATTGTATCGTCTAAGACAATCAAATTGTAGGATAAGGGAGCGGTTTTAAATCACAGTTATATATGTATGCAACTGATTGTTGGGTTTGATGTTCATAATAATAGTACAGCTTTACACCTTACACCCTCCTTGACACAGGCCAGGGTAGTACCCACATACATGCATTCACAGTAAAATTTGGCCATCTATCCTGCTGATATTTGCACTTATCACACACATCCTTCGTTTTGATCATTGTAGAAATTGGCATGATAGGTAGCTAGTAGTGAGCCATTGATGAGTATGTAAACTGTACACTGCTTTCATTCATTTGGTGATTCAAGGACTGATTCTGTGGTAGATGTGCCTACACTATCATGACATACATCTACAATATGTAGGAAAAGCTTATAGTTTGTGTGTTTTGAGAGAGATATATTGAACATTACTAGAATTGTTTATCTTCAAGAGTGGTACATAATACCTACATTCTTAGGAGAAGTTTAGTTATTTGACTGTGTTTGTATGTATGTATACTCAAATAGCCAGCATTCACCTATGCATGTAAATATATAATGGGCGATTCCATACATGTCGTACGGGACATTTGGACAGTTTTTGTGAGAGTATCAAAACATCATGAGGTTTAGACTCACTTTTGTAACTTATTTACATACTTTATAGGGTAACCTCCAACTTGTTGTCACTAGATGGGTTTTTCACTATAGAGAGGCTGTGTCTTGCACGTCATATAGTGCAGAGCTGCATGAAGACCAATCGAGGAAGCAAAAAAAAGGCCAACTTGGTAAGGTACTACTGCTACGCATACCCTTGACCCTAAAGTCTTTGAAATCTTTGAAGTCGACCAAAAATACCATTAAAAGAATAAATGAACAATACGAATTGAAATCAGAGCAGTCAACAACCTCCTCTCAACTAGAAACTTAAAATTTATTTTACCCACTGAGAATCTTTCTATCTCATCGAGTGCTTCATATTTTCTTATCGACAATCCTCCCGAACTCCCAAGCCAGTTAAGCTGTCTTTTCCACCGTTGGAGAAACGAAAAACCTTTAGCTTGATTTATTTTACCGACATAAAAATATTTGACATCCTCTAATAAAATATGAAACTCAGTTAGTTAAGATACTAAGACACCTTTTTTAGTCTCTGATGAGGTATGCATCTTCAAGTTTCACTCGATTTGTATTGTAGAAAATAATAGGTTAACAATGATAAAATGTACCTGTAACTAACAAAAGTATGTAAAGACTTGAGATGATTCATTTTTTATTTATGTACGTTATGCGAATAATGTGATAACTATTACGAGGCACGGAGAAGTCTGCGCGCAAACTATTAGTGGTGCAAGACCAGCGATAGTGCTGCTTAGGGCAATAATGGATTACATCATGAGTTAAAAATAAAAAAAAATCAGGCGATATAATCAGGGGGTCTAAAAACGTGAAGGAAGAACAACTCTTTAAAAAGCATTGGGACCTCTTTTACGTCTTCCTTGACTGCCGGAACAATGGAATACCAAGGAAGATGAGTCATCAGCACCTGACAAAACATGTGGCCCGATAAATGGTCAGAATATTGTTGGGATCATCCAAAAAATTAAAAACGGTTGTCTGGAAGCTATGCGGGCCGGACAAACGATTTGACATTCACGTAGGCCTTAACTACAGCACCGAAAGACATTGAAAGCTATTACCAGGAAGTAGGCCGAGCAGGGAGAGACGGGTAATACTCAGTCTTGTTTTCGCCAGTATATTAACATTACTTAAGACAGGTTAGCGAGGAATCTAATTATAGAAATTAACATCTGCTACAAACGAACAATATTAAATTTCATAAACCTACAACATCTTAGGAGATGAAGTTTCAATAAAATCCAAATCAATGGTTTCGGTAGAAAAAAATGTCGCTAGGGTAGAAAGGAATGCCGTACATTATATGAAGCATCTAGGGGAGTTATGCAGGTCCAAGTATGCTATGCAATTCGAAGATCCGAAACACAGTTGTCTACTAAATGGTGCTACTCAAAGATTCTATTCTTTCGAGATCATAGCCCTCCAATAAGCCCCCACACCGTATTTACAGTTATTGACTCAATTGACTTGCGGTATGATGTCATTAGCGATCAATTAGACCTCATCAAAAACGTGTCAGAAAGCTGCTAACTTACCCTTACTCTAATATGAAATACTATTTCTTTGAAAACGTTGGTCTCAAAGATACGTCATTCGAGGACGCTAACTACTCGGCTCTCTGTCTGAAAAAATAGACAAGTTCAAAAGTATACTTGGCATTCTGCATGGTAGAATACAATTTGTGTTTGATTGTCCTTAAAAGCCACGACGCATTTTCAAAATCGAAATTAACTGTTTTGAATGTCATGGACTTTTTTTTTCAATTGTTGCCTTGAACATTGCATACCGCAAAAGAATCAGGTTCTTTTGACTAGAGGGGCCACTGATGCCAGTCATGGGAACAATTCCCTATTTTATTGAAGTAAGAGTAAATCCACAGGTAGATCCCACGAAGCCAACTCTCTCGAAAACGGCTCCTTGTTAAGTCTTCCTTGAAAAAATATCCCTTGTATTTAATCCTTGATGAAGCGATCGGACATCCGTAGTTGAATGTGGACAGCACTTTGCTGGAACTTTCGGTGTGTGTGGCTAATACACCCATACTTTACAGTTATCCGTTTAGAGTATGATATTTCCAGTGGATCGTCCGACATACTCTGTAAGTTGCTGATAAAGCGATTCGCCGATGAGATCATCGAAGAAAAAAGGATGGAGATTTTCGAATTGAAACTGAGGAATCGGAAGATGTCAACGACTTCAAAACAAAGTTGCTTGACGGTCTTTGATTTCACTTTTCGGATGAACCAGAAAAAATTCGGGAAGAGGTAAAGGAAACCCTTTCTCTTCAGGGATTGCCAGACGAGGTGCAGAAGGAAGTCTTGCTACGAGAGTAGGGCGACTTAAAAGGCTTGGCAAGTCTGATTACCAAATTATTACTTAAGAATACTGACAGAAGTCACGGTGGAAGCACTGTTTTCAGTGTGGATGCCACTCGTACAAAGAACGTTGGTGAATCGTTAAAATGTTTTGCATGCTGAAGCCAGGACATATCGCTAAGTCACCAAGTTGTATGGCAGAAAAGCCACGTGTAATGTGTGTAAGAGAATCGGACATTTTGCCGGTAGCCGGTTTTGCAAGGCTAGGAACCTAGGGCAAGGTCAAAATAGTAAAGATGCCAGTTCGAGCCGTATTAGTAGCACTCTTAAGATGTTTACATGATCTGATTCCGAGAGTAGGGATGGCATCATGTTGTCGGTTAAAGTAAATGGTTCAAGTGTACCGTTTTTGCTTGATACCAGATCAACCAAGTGTTTAATTAGTCGCACAGTAGTTGGGAATTTGGATTTGTCAGGCCTTGTTGAGGATAGTCATACATGTTTATTTGACTACAATGGTAATCGTGTCCATGTTCAAGGTTTTGTTGAACTTAGCATTGAACTTAGCATTAGTGGTGTAAAGTTTATGCATCCATTTTTAGCGTTTCCTTGTGGAACTTGTTTAATAGGTGGGGATGCTTTAAATAAAATTAAAATAGGAATTACCCAGGCAGGATAAGAGCTCCAAAAACTATAGGCAATTAAACGCAAAGAAAATACAACGAAGAGTCTTTTACCATACTAGATAATGCTTCTAGCAATTATCAGCTTTAAAAAAGTATTATACATCAAGTTTGAAAATTCAGTGATACATACTAATATCACAATAGTCTTTAGTACTACTTTATGTTATTCAAAAAGTTTTGAAAAGAGCACTAAATAAATAAAAAATATGTCACCACCGTGGATGAACCCATGACCCACTATTTCGCGGCGTGCGCTCTACCAACTGAGCTAGGTCACATCCGATGCTAACATACTTTTATTTCTCTACTCGCAACATTTGCTCCCAATCATCCACCGGTGGCCATCGCCATCCAGATCAACGCAATCGGAGACCATCCTCTCTGCGCCATGTGACGTGACCAAGGAAGAACTGCCATCCGACGTCATACTGCCCAAATCCCATCGAAAGGAGAAAGTGTCGTCAAGAAGAGGGGATTTGAAATGACCGTTTTGTTTTAATTTTGCAAGAATCTTTCTGTTTTTTACTGTTTCTACTTGTCCTTAACACCATGTCTATGTTCTCTCTCTAAATAGAATAACATGTGTCGATAAATCGTAAAGGAGATAATGTTTGTAACTTAACAGTTATTTCAACTGAAGATTGATGAAGTATTTCCAAAACATACCTTGCAAAATCAAATCGTGTTCATTAAATGCGTAAGAACGTGGATAAATCTCCAAATATCACAGCAGCTGCAATATCTCTGTGTGATATACTTAAGGTTATGCCTTATGCACAAGTGTAATACATGAGAGCAAGTCGTTACAGTCATTGTTCCATGCCATTAATCGATCCTTCTTACGCTCTGATTCATCCCTCTAATTATATCATGTGTTAACATGAACTAACTAACTAATCCGGGGTTCTCATCTTACGACACAACAGCATAACTACAGGGTTTAAAACTTCTTGTGGAAGTCTCATTTTGGTATTTGTATTTGTATGAATAGTAGAACAATTCACTATTGGCATTTAAACAACGCAGTAATTTAAGGCAAAATGACTTACTCAAGGTCACTACTAGCTACCGGACATCGGCATCTAACTTAGAGCAGTCTGGTTCTGGATCGAAGCCTTATCCATGAGGCACCTTCTCCGCAAGTTGATCTTCATAACGGTAAACAACCAGGTTTATATGTCAAAGGAATGAAAGCCACAGTCGGTGACTCATCAGACTACTGCTAGTTAACATTTAACAATTCAAAGCGGTTACCTTATACAAAACTGGAACAGGCACATAAGCTCTCATATCACCGATCTCAACGTCTGTCAAGGTGTAAGACATGCTTATACGGTCTAAAATCCAAAAGGAAAAAATCGTTACGCAACTTTAAAGATCTTTTTTTTTCTACAAAAACAAGAAAGTTTCAAGGCAAGGTACATTTAAAAACAACACTAACATGTAGAACAAGGGAACAGGCCAATGGAATGACTCATTTGTTAGGTTTATAATACAAGGATTGTGGTTCTCTTGGGGCGCACTTCCCTTGGGGCGCACTTCCCTTGGGGCGCACTTCCCTTGGGGCGCACTTCCCTTGGGGCGCACTTCCCTTGGGGCGTTTGGCAGATGATTAATACAGTTATCTAATTTCGACCGACCTTCAAATCAATTGCGTCGGTACGCACCTGGAAATTGCACTTAACTTATTCCCACGGATCTTCAGTCGCAAATGTCTTTGAAGAAAAGGTCGGTAAAGAAACTGCACTATGGCATTAAATCATGACGGGTTCAGTCAAAGAGTAATTTCCAAATTGTGCTGGTGATTGAAGATAAAGTTCTGGCATTTATGGATACATTTTAATACAGCAAAGCTTTTACTTATTAATTTAAACATGATGTCAGGACAGGGGTAAAAAGGGTTAAAAGAAGTAACGTCTGGTCAAAAGTTTTATACGTGCTACTGGACCATGACTACCGCGAATTGAAAACATTTTAAAGATTCTAAGAAAAGACTTCTATGCCCATAGTAGAAAAGTATTCGTACTTGTTTCGTCAGGAACCCTTCACTTGCTCAGTATATTTTTGAGTATTTTATCATGTTAAATGTAAATTTGAAACATAAAAATCAATCACTTAGGTAGATAAAGTACCCTGTATTACAATTGTAAAAGTTAAACACATTTCCTTAAGTGACCAAATCTAAATCGCTCCTCTTTGCAACTAGCGTAGTACTTACTTTTCAGTGCACTTTATGCCTATTGGCAGGCTAGGTTAAAGATGTTGAGGGTATAAGAACCCCCTAGCTTTAAGTAACGATACTAAAAGCCGCGCTCAGAGCTTTTAAGCGGACCTTAATGCCACAATCGATGCTTTCTGAATGGCCTCCTCTAGCATTAGGAATTGACCCTTATCCCCAAGCAACTTTTTGCAGTGTTTTTGTAAACCAGTTGTACCCTAACGATACACGAATACCTTTCTGTATTATGTGAACAACGTAGGATTTAGCGTTTGGTTAGCTTTTACCTACAAACTATGCAGCGCGCATTCCGACAGCAGCACTTAACATCACATCCAGGGTGTTCTCTATGCCTGTGTTATGAAATTTGGAAAGGGCACCTATATCAATTATCTTTCTTAGACTCTCCTTTCTGATCAGCAAATCTCTTCATTAGATACTATACCACATGTACACTAATAGTTGATTGAAAGTGAATCTTTTCACCTTGAGCTCATTTAAAAACAAGTGGATCTAAATGGATGCAAGTCTAATACCAGAATACACACCACGTCATCTTTTGTGAAGATAATGTTCTGCGCCAAAAATGCACGATATGTTTCGTAGACCTTAAAAAGCAAATACAAGAATAATTTAGTTTAATAAATTGTTAATGACTATTAACGTTATGGCAAGCGACTAATGCGCCCAATTCATAAACTCACTTTTTTGATTATTCAAATTTACGTGAAACCACCCCTGGTTTATTTCACCTTTATTTATTTATTTTCGTATTTTTTTAGTATTCCTATAATTAGCAGTATTTGCTCTATGAACCTTAGAGTAACCAATTATTACAGCTGTCAGGAGCTGCTAACTTACATCTCTGGCTTTGATCACTTGACAGTGTTGTCAGAATATTCCTCAACAATGCATTTAATATTTTTCAAACCGCCGATTATAAGATTTTTGCTATCAGACCTACCTCGATCTCTTCAGCTATTTGGACAAACATTTTATGGAAGTTTCTATTGTTCTGACCATGTCAACAGCAGACTCGAACGATCTGAAATCTCTTCTGGCTATGCTTATTTCGACCCCATTTTAATTTATCTTCGGGTATCAGCAAGAACTTGAAGGATTTTACATTCTGTTCATTGCTTAATACTTGCACAACCAGAACATTTACTTTAGACTGCAAGAATACTATCTGGCTGATAATGAGAGAATTTTCAGTTTACGATACGATGAAGGCAATTACGCCACAGCTAACCCTGCATCAAGAAATCAAACTTACATAATTTACAAATAATAAACTAAGTTCACCTGCAGTTCTAGAGAGGCACAATCCATCTGCTCAGTAATTGTGTTTTGGCTAGGTCTAAGTTAGCTGTCTCTGAGTCACCTTACAGAAACATCTGAAAGACCTGTCGATAAGCTGCTAGGATTACGTCTTTTCAAAGGATATCAGAATATTAATCAAAGGCAATGGACATTAACCTGTAATTACTAACCTGTGTGAATTGCTGACATTTTATTAGATGCCGTTTTTATCCTACTCTTTTTCTAAAATTTCTTGGCAGGGGTATGGGTGGAATGTCATGAAAATACAGTTTCTCATTCATCCCTTGACATACTTTGCGGAGCCAAGATCGCGGACCACTGCCATGTAGAAATTAGTTGTTTCTATAATTATAGATCATCAGCCTGTTTGAAAGCGACAAAAGACTGGGTACGTAAAACAACTAAACTGAACTACTGAGAGATTAGTGCGTCATTTGTAAATCGTAAATCTGTAAATCAAACAAACAACATTGGAGCATGTAGTAAGCAGCTTCTACAGACTACAGTTAGGCCATCACGCCAGCGCAGAGACTAGTTTCACTCCAGGTAATAATTCATGTTCGTTCTTACCTCAACTGAAAACTGACCTTGTATTCTTTTGCAACAAAGTGTTGACATTAAATCTTTAAATAATTAAGCTCACTTTCCCACACTGTTGCAGGGTCGCCTTCCTTAGAACCATGACCATCAGCAATATGGCGGATAATCACGCTTTAACGCATGCTCGTCTTCCACTGACCCCCTTAGCTTGCGTCGCAGACCGCAACAAACCTCTGCAAATCAGAAAGCCAAAATTAGTCCATTTTCCAAGATTCCTTTCACAATCTCACGTCACAAAAGTTGATGGTCACAAATGAAAGGAAGCACATCTGACTGTACCAGAGTCGCTCTATCAATAAGTTGTCACCTTAAAACACGCCACATTCGAGAAGGGTCATCCTTTCATGTGCTTTCCCTTCAAGCAAAGTTGCAAACAAATCAGGTGCAAACCATCGTGACCTTGACAAAGCCAGGACCACTTTTCGCTGTTTGATTCACAGACCCTAAAAAGAAGTTTATTTGGAAATGGGAAATCAAACGTAAAAATGACCCTGAGACGGTGTGGGTTTGAACATGTGCACAGTTTTGTCCAAGCAGGAGAAGAAAGGACTACCTGAGAACATCGTCAGAGAGAAATAAAAAAGGGAAATGTGAGTAATGGCGGCTGAGTGATGCACTAGTAGTACTCAGATTCAGTTGTACTCAGATTCAGTAGTACTGTAAAAAGGCGCGTTCCTGATAAACTCAATCAATAACACATATATCCTTTAGCAACTCGAAACATTAACCTCCCCCGAGTAGAATAGGGTACAATATGATAGTATCTTAAATTTTATGATCTTCTGGTACAAGAGACAACTTCCGTACGACATTGTAATTTTTTATTGCATGCGTAGCTATTTTACTCACGGCACGTCCCTGATGGACAGTAAACCTAAAATAAGGGCAAGCGTATTTACCTATGTGGTATGGTGAGCTTTCGGTGTATTCTACCACCATCCTCGAATCAATTGATTACAATATATGAAACCTGATGGGTTAAGACCGCGACATAAAAAACAGAATACAGTAACAACTAACAAGAGACATACTAAAAGAGAGAGAGGGGAGTCGAACTTTTATTTACATGACGTGAATAGGTGTGTTAAGACAAAAAAAGACGCTCTTTGAGAGGAAGCTTGAGGAAGCGGAGTGGTAGAATATACTGAAAGTTCATCACAAGAATATTGCACGAAATAGCGTAAACATATTGTACTAAAAAGCCTTTTGCGTCTGACACTCCTCAGAGTACTAACGTCAGATTAACCGAAATGGAATGTGTGAAAGAGTATACCCAACTGTATTTTGGAGGAGCCAATCAGAAATTGGACTGCCTGAAGGGCTTGTGTTTTTGGACTAATCAGAACGGCCACATGAAATGTAAACATGGCCTTTCCTATAATACGAAAGCGATCGTCCGTGTACACTTTGGCACAGTCTGGGTTCTCAAGCAAGTGCTGCCCTATGGCAGATTCACATTGCTTAGTGGTGTTTTTGGTCTTTGAAACTCGAGGTGGTTGTTTCCTTTTAGGAGTCAATGTTTGGCGAATATAAGATGGTACATGCTGCTTAATTCGGTCAACCAACCTCAAAGTTGTGCGGCCAACATAGCCAGCCTCACATCGGCATGAAAATTGATAAACTGTTCGGTTTACTCTTTCACACATTCCATTTCGATCATTCTGACGTTAGTACTCTGAGGAGTGTCAGACGAAAAAAGCTTTTCAGTGATAATTTTTCGAAAATTAAAAGTATGTTATGTCACTGATACTTCAAATGGGAAAATTTACAATACAAAACGCAATTTTTTAAAAATTAATAACTGTGTTGACTTTTTTCTGACAAAATTTAAAAGTCGCGGGAATTAACCAAGCGAGCGGGCCAAAAACAAACTGTTGCGGGAAGAAACTGTCGCGAAAGTCGGTAGATTTTCCTCGCGAAAGTTTCTTCCCGCGAAAGTTTCTTCCTTTAAAGCAAATTTCAAACATCAGCATTAAATGCTGCTGGTAGCTCAAAGTGTTTGTGTGTAGCCGCCCTTGTGACGTAATAAATGTCAACATTTCCCTTCGCAATCTTTTAATCGAAGACCCCTGATAAGCACTGGGCCCGGTTTTAAAACAACACTATATAAACGCAAAAACCATGCAAGGTCTAACCCATAACAAAGAGCAAATAGGGCGTCCAATTTAGGCTGTTGGACACAGAAGTTTAACGGTAATTCCCCTCAGTAGTTTTACTAACTTAGTTGCCAGTAATTTTACTTGTTGTATCACTGTTTCCTTTTGCTTTTGGTATTCGTCTAATCGTATCTCTTGTATGTGCTAGTCATGTGTGCTGTAGGTCCTGTACGCCATTATTTCACGTGTGTCTGTTGTGCTTCTGCTATTATCTATAAATATGCTCATGCATCACCTTTTGTTACATGTGTTTATTTTCATTCGATTGGTTAATTTCTAAGTATTGTAAGTAGTGTATATAAACGATTGTAAAGTGATATTTAGTCAGAGAGAGGAGATGTAGTGGACGTTGTTTTGTTATTTTCTTGTGCAAATAGATCGTGGAAAACCGTAAGGCAATTTGAATCATTTGAGTGCTTGTTTAGTCGTTGGATCTTTAGAACCCGTAAATTATCTTGTACCATTACAGAAGCAAGCCGCGAGGCAGGCTAAACCACCCAGTAGGACCAGCCTCTCACAAATCATGGAATCCAAGCTGGACTAGTTCCATAGCAAGTTTGATTACACAGAAAATTAAGATGGTGATTGCAAGAGCCTCATTATGATTGCTGCTGCTTGCTGTGGTACTTGTTCCATTTGTCTTCAAAGCTTTTATCTCTGCCTCCATAAAGCTACAGAAGAAAATGAGAAGAAGGCATCAGGTGTAGACGGGTATGCACCGCTACGTTAACCTTTTTCAACTAGTAGGGTTGGAGCTCCCCTAGCAAACCCTTGCTCTTAAATCTTTAAGAGCTGACACTTTTACATCTTTCACATTACTTATGTTTGTTATTACAAACAATTATTTGGATTCAATAGGGTTTCTCTGCTAAGGTCAAAATTTACGGTTGGTTTACGGTCAAAATTTACGGTCTCTTCTCAAACTTTGCATACTAAAACACATAGTTCTGTTACATTTGTCCAATTAAAGCGCTTACGTAGAAAATACACTTCTTGTCTTGATTGACGCTTTATTGTTGTCAGATCTAGCTTTAAGATGGCTGAATAAAGTAGAGGCACACTCTATCCACGCACTACATTTCGTTGAACGACGTATAACTGTTAGGTTGTTTCTGTTGCGCAAATAAGAATTTCGGTTACTATGAAATGTCCTTTCAGTCGATGAAACTTTTACCGGGATTGGTCGAGTTATCTGTTGCAATTTTCTGGCAGAATTAGGCTTCCAGATGTTTTTGATGACCAATATTTTTCTGATCTTACGGGGTATGCAGAATCCAGAATCAAAAGCTATGATTTTGCACAAACTATACGTACGAAAATTTCGAGCCATAACCAAATAAAAATTCCTATTGTTATTGCTCGTAAAATACAATGAATTCGGTTTCTTTGTCCAAAACCAACGGTTAGATCTATATGAGTGAATTCAAAAACAATAAAGTCAGTCTCATTACAGCTGGACCAAGGAAAATTCTGCAAATAGTTGCAGTTCAACTGTCAAATCAAGGAAAAGTAGTTGCCACCTTGTTTGTAACGTATACCTAACTTCTTTAAATCGGCAATCGGACAGGAACATAAATGCTACTTTTTTGTTATCCCTCCTAAATTAAAGTTTATAAGGAAACTAATAATGTTTAACTGCGTAAATTGTCATTAGTTGTGAAGATGGCTAATGTGAAACGTCGGTGCATGATGACTGGTGAATAGCAAAATGACTCTTTTAGGCTTCTGGTTTCTTTTGAAAAGCATATGAGCTTTTAAGAAAATTGGAAGAAAAGAAAATTGGAAAGAACGTCTTTGAAGTGTAAAGAATTGGTTTGAAATAGAAAGCTGTTGATGTTACCAACTACGTATTCGTACATCAAACACTTATCATCATCATCAACAACCGTCTATCATCTATCATCAAACATCAATCACCAAACATCAATCACCAATCATCATCATCATGATCATCATCATCATCACCGTCACCATCATCATCATCATCATCATCATCATCATCATCATCATCATCATCATCACCATTTTCCTCTCCATCATCGCCATCGTCACGAGGTTTGTCCTTAAAGTATATATACTACGTTGTAAACTGTCAACCTTTAATGATGATTTTTTCTTTACAGACAGCGAAGGAAAAGTACAACGAACTTGAAACTCGCTACAAAGAGCTTGTCGATGAGCAAAAAGCGGCCAATGCAAGGGTGGAAAAGCTCCAAGCAGAAAAGGTTCGATGTTCGGCTTATTCTTTTCGGTCTTGCTTCCATACTTCGTATTGCGGTTAGCTTGATTCCTTTGCACTGGCGATGCCATGTCACAAAGCATTCACCGTCAAGTTTCATTATAGAAAAATTAATAATGACGCAGTACTCTCACTCTTCTCTGGGAAATATTTAAGAGTGGATGTAGATTAAAACAGCAAATATGTATTTTTTGCACTCTCGTCAATTTGCTTCATGCAGAAAAACGCTTCTGGAGTGAAAACAATCCAACAACAACAAAATTAATGTTCATAAGGAAGATCGTCAAGAACTAGGATTCGGTTACTAGCTTCTATGTTGCTTTTATGCTGCTATGATGTTATTTGAGGTAATATCCACACAAAAAAACTAAAAATGTTAGAAAATGCATTGATAGAAGATAACTAGTCGACGTTATTGTTGAACGTATAAAAATATTGCGTTACTACAGAAGCGTTACGATCTACAAGATCCTAAACATACTATGACCGGAGAGCTTCCAAGATAAATATAATTAAGGTCTTGGTACAGCAAGTGTAATACAAGATATCGCAGAGACTTTTATATCCCTAAGTATAAAAAAGAACTTGCCAAGAAGATTCCATTACACCGTTATCAAGGCGTCTAAGAAATATCTGCTGATATTCTGCCGGCACTAAAAATGTCAAAACGACTGAAAGTAATGAACGAAACACAGACCCCCTGGGGCCTGGAAGAATGACAATGTAGCACTGTAGGTAAAATGTTCACTAAAAGATTTTGTAAATTTGAGTGGTATTTCAGTGCTGAAGGAAGTTTTTTCTATCAAGAAAAGAAAAAACGTGTTAATGCCTTAAAGTAAGTAAACGGTGAGGTCCATAAAAAGTGAAGAAGGATCGTGCGTCAATATTGTATAAATATTGTATATTGTATATTGTATATACAATATTGTATATTGTATATCGTGACGTATAAAATTTTCATAATGTCTTATCTATCAAAATGTATCGAGTCTGCGGCTATTACCTACGTCCTTACTGCTACTGGTTAACATCTTTATTGGATTAAGATAGTGTCTGCTATGAAAATGTTTGATGAATCCTCCGAAAGAAATAACAGTTTAATGTTCTTCTTAATGCTGTTTTGCGAACATTCTTGATGTGTTCTCTTGAAAGTACCTTTATGCCGGCGCTGTACGAAAGCTGCATCATGCTCGTTGATAGATCGTAAGAAGGTTAACCAATGATTAGGAAGATGGCTTCATAAAATCATGGAAAAGTAATCTTCGCCTTCTTAATGTTTACATACATCTTGTTTGGATTGGTGAGTCAATCATTTACTTATTATTATTTTTAGCCCTTTACACTAAACCTTCTATCAGGTGTTTTCAAAGTAATCTGCATTATTCCATGGAAGATAATGTTGAATTTTTAGACGAACATCAGCCACTTTTAAAGACCGTATTCAGACCTGGGTGTTCCATTGATCAATACCGTATTGTTCGCGAACTCTGGGAGGAGATTTAAGTTTGCATGGCCTTTGTAGACTATGAAAAGGTCTACAGTGTCAGTATTGAAGAACCTGGGTGAAGAATGAATCCTACGTCACTCCGCGGCGTGATTTATGTAGTGTCACCACAGTGTGCTTGAAACTCCACATGGAAGCCAATAACCTCGAGATGCAACTGGGAGTACCACAAGGGGAATATTTGTCAGGCCAATTGTTCACTGGATGCGTAAAAGGCGTCATAGTCACACAAATTGACGTGGCAGGGACATCAAAATCCATGATAAATACTTCTTACATTTGATCCTGGTTGATGCTATTTTAATTGCAACTGTGTCACCGTGGAAGATCCAGGATATTCTGAATAACATTTACAACGCCAGTAGGCCAACTGGTCTCAACATGTACTTTGGAAAGGCTAATATACTGCTCAATTAATAAGCTATCAGAACAACAGTAGCCGGAGAAGTATAGATCATCAAGTAAGTGGTAACTACATGTACCTCTTAAAGTTTATCATTCGGAAGGGTTACTCACTGCATAACTTAATTTGTAGCCAGATTACAAACATGGGCGTCAAGTGCAAGGCTTTCAGTGAGTATGTTATTCCACTGGCATCAACCAACGGGCAGAAAAGATATGCTTAAGGTGGCGCAGAAGAGGATGTATGGAGGGAGTTTTCCTAGCCATTTCTCTTCGTGACAATAAACGTGAAATTGGCTCTTTCAAATATAAAGTTTGGTTTATTCTTTTATATGTTTTATTTCGATCACTTCTCACTATTGTACTCTGAGGAGTGTCAGACGAGAAAAGCTTTATAAATACACAATGATTTAGCTATTTCGCGCAGTGTTCTTGTTCTTCGTCGCAATATATTCTATTTTTGAAGAACCAATTCAAAGTAAAATGGATACTGCAAATTAAGAAGGGGGGGGGGGGGGCAACAGTTATGCCTTCTCCTAGAAATCCGACACCTTGCTGCCAAACAGTGAGGAATGGGGCACAGAAAACTGCAAGGATTTGAGCATGATCGGAAACACCTAAAAAATTTAAAGCACACTTCTCAGAGCCCGTTTACAGTTTTCAACATCTGATTGTCCACCTGTACACCCTTGAGTACTCAAGGATGCACGAAGGGTGGTTCAAAACAACTATTATTCTTTTTAGGGGTGGGGAGGCCTAATGAGAAAACGAATTCTTATTGTCTGCATGGTTTTTGTTGCTTTTACAGTACGTAGACTGACTCCAGAACGGCGAAATGAAATTTCTGTATTATAGGAAAGGCCAGGTTTGCATTTCATTTGGCCGTTGTAGAAAACACGTGCAAGTTTTGTGACTGTGAAAGTGGGAGTGTCGTTTTGCTCTCCGACTCACAGATACTAAGAAAAAAATGTGTTTGCGTCTGCATCGTTAGCTAGGTGGGTGGGAGTTGAATAGCAACTGAGTACATGTAAAAAACAGGGGCTTTGTTGTGATGCCAAACTTTGCACAAAATCTTATCCCTTCCTTTGAAGCATTTTACTTCTTCTTTATCTTAGTACGTTTTCCTAAGTTCCCTCTATGATTTTCTTCTGTTTGATGTGATTTTCCATGTTCACTTAATCCTTCCTTTGTAGGACAAATGTAACCACAGAATCTACATTGAAAGAGCTCTTCACCCCATCGACAAAGTGTTTCATTCTTCGCTCTTTTTTCTTAGAACAATAAGTTGTCAAAGCAGCAACATGTTCTATAAATACATCTAGAACTTCCGACGTCTGGCGGATAAAAATACTGCAATACATTTTGACTTATCATCAGTAAACGTTACAAATTCTTCTTACTCCCAATTGACTAGGTTTCCATTGGACCGCATATGTCACTAAGAACTAATTTAAGAACTTCGGTTGCGCTTTTTCTACCTTTCTTGAAAAGTAAGGAATGTATTTTGCCTTCAACAAAGGCTTCCCAAAACGAAACATCAGTTACAAACCTTAAACTTGTTCTATCAACAAAGTTTCCAATCAACATTTCCTTAAGGTAATAAAAATTAAGATGGCCTAATCTTCGGTGCCATAGATCCACTTGCGACTTTTCATTGTTAATGATTAAAGAAGGTGATCAGATCATCTTTGGACGACTGGATGAGAAGAGTGAACAAGGTATTAAAGGACATTACAACAAAGAACATATCTGACACAAGTAAGCTAATAGGTGTTGCTTCCGTAGATATTGCACGTATTTTTGGTTAAGGAAATAGACCTACAAAGGAGAATGTTCAGAGGGAACCTTGGTAGAAAAGGAGAATTCAGACATCAACTAACGACCTGGGACGGGAACAGCGGGGAACGAGAGGAGAAATTAAGTGGAGAATAAATACCTTGAAATTATGAGGGAGTACAATATAAAAAAGAAAGGTATAAAGATCGTTACTGAAGAGCTTAAACAAAGAATACATGGTATCTTACAGCTGGATTATTGAATGTCTATTTCAGGGGGAGAGTGTTTGGCCACTTATATTTGTTACTAGTATGATTCCATTAACCCTTAGCCCAAAGAGAGATAAAAGTAGGTTATGTGCTTGATGTCCTAAAGATCAATAATCCATTACACTGGTCAACATGACATTTATGTTTGTATGTTTTAGAGCTTATTTGATTGTGCTGATTCCGAAAATGACGTTGTTTTCAGCGTTTAATCGTATAGTTTCTCAATTCATATCAATATTTTTTGTATTGGAACTTAAATGGGATAAACAAATTATAAAAAGATACACACTTCTCTGATGTTCATAGTTAGAGGTAAAAAATGTGCAATGTTTTATTATAGCTTTGATCAAACCCAGTGCTTTTAATATTTCTCAGTACTAAAGCTCCAACTTTTTGTATTTTTTTCGTTTCCTCTTGTGAAAATTTATTTTTTTCAAAAACTAGTCAAACTGGCATAAACAGGGTGTTTGAAGTTAATTAAATCTATGTTAAATGTTTAATTCATCTTTGGAAACGGAGCAAATATCAAATTGGAAAACATAATGACCAAGCCACTTCAAAATCACCAATTTCAGCTCTTTAGATATAGTCGTTTGATTACCCATTAAAAACCAGACAAATCATCTTTATCTATGTATTGACTGTTGCATAGAGCATTAAAATTGTTTCAACACTGTGATGTCTTTGTCATAAATAGAGCAACCAAAATTAAAAACTTAAATAAAAACTTTTTCAGATAACTTCCTAAGATATTCACTTTTTCATCTTACGTTTGCGTTCACATGAAATGAACAATACAACAATATACTATAATCTATTTTACGCTCTACTCGTGTAAATCTAAATGTCTCTTGAGTGAAATGGATCATCATTTCCAAACAGTTTTTAAAGTAACACAACACTACAATTGACGGCCACCGAAGTAGGAAGGAGTTTATGCAAAGATTCTTAAACTGCGGGAGAAATGTTTGGTCGCTCCAAGTCCATTTCCTTACTGATATCATTGTTCGGCACTGTGTTTTAAACATAATATTTTCATAGTTGCCATATGCACTGCAATTAGGTTGTGGAAAGTATAACTTCACTTTCCTAACCGCATTACGCAATAATAGGGCTAGACAATTCACATAGAAAGGGTGCAGTGTCTAGCCCTCTTATGAAATACAGTTGCTTGAGTCTCCTTCTCCTTCTCCTTCTCCTTCTCCTTCTCCTTCTCCTTCTCCTTCTCCTTCTCCTTCTCCTTCTCCTTCTCCTCGATCAGTACTGTCGCCATTCCTTTTTCAATATCAGTAAACCATATTCTTCGGACTAAAAATTCAGGCCGATCAATTTTTTTACTGTAATGAAAACAAATAACACTGTCTATAAGGTGCGAATTGTATAGAAATGAACAGACTGTACTACCCGTAAGAGTATCGGATTCATATCAAACATCAAATCAAGACGAATCTTGAATATATTAGATTTGGCGACACGGTTAATACCAAAGAGAATTACCAGAAGTTTTATACTACTTTTTCCTAAATATTTCGTATCTTTACTAAGATACATAATCATGAGAGATGAATTTATATTAAATATCGAAACATACGGGGAATTTAGAAATTGGGAGCGTGGATCTATTGCCCTTTGTTGCGGCGTTGCTTAGATGCGGTGATTTGCGCACTGGACTATGGGTCCTCCTAGAATTACCTGCAGCTTTTTGCCCGCCATCAAACACTAATAAAGCTAGGGCCGTGTTAAGCCCAGAAGATAAGGTTTCTCGGGATCTTAACCACGAGGGATTTACAGGCTTATAGACGATTGTGATTTAATCCGTCAAGACATTTAACGCTAGGACTGTTAAGGAGCGGTCAGCTGAAAGATATCGTCCGAGTGATAACGATGAGAGTTATCACTAGAGTTCATCTGTTTCATTATGATTAGAAAGAATTAGTTGTAGTGACTTGGTGGTTGTGAAGGCCAAAGAGAGACACGGAACATAGAGGGTGTGTTTATAAATTAAAATGTTTTGGTTTTGCTTAGTGGTTATTCGAGATCTAAAGTTTAGGATCCGTGACACAAACTCATTTTGACTGAGACCGTGTACAAGTGTCTGAAACTTTCGTACATTGTTAAGAAATTTAACGATAATGACTTCATTGTTCATGATGTTTAAGCCAGCCCGAATATAGCCCGAAGGACTAAATTTGGGATTCTCATTTATGAATGGAAATTGGTAGTAATGAAGGCTGTGATACTGCATGAACATGGACAGTTTATAGATAGAGCATCTATATTTACTTCTGTTTCTTTGTGAGATTTCACGCACCACATGTTATTACTGTTTCCGATAGGACACCGTATGGTGCATTGTTTTGGAATACACAAGTCACTTGTTAACTCAAAAGACCCTCCGAATATAAACATCTATATTTACTTGTGTTCTTTTGTGAGATTTCACGCACCAGATGTTGTTTTTTCTCTCTCTGATTGGACACCGTATGGTGGAATATTTTGGAATACACAAGTCACCTGTTAACACAAACGACCCTCCAATACAAGCCATTCCGTATATAAGCCGCGGGCGTAAAGTTGAAATTCTGTACCATGGATCGGAAATTGGAAGTGGAGAAGGCAGTGATACAGAATGAATATGGGCAGAGTATATAGAGAGTATTTGTAGTTACTTTTGTTCTTTCGTGATATTTTACGCACTAAATGTTGTTATAAGTCTCTCTGATTGGACACTGAATGGTGAATTGTTTTGGAATATACAAGTCACTTGTTAACCCCAAAAATCCTTCAAATATACGCCTCTCCTCGGATATAAGCCCACAAAAATGCTTAAAGCCCAAGGCTAACATTCGGGATTTTATGGTACTTGCGCATTGAGAATTGTCGTCAGGGCATGTAGGTCTCCCATGTTTTTCTCCAGACAGGGTTGAGCGTCCTTATAAATAGGCCTGAGCTACTAGAAAGCATGAGTAGCAAACATTCTAAGTCAAGATCCCATCACAATTTCGTTACGGTTGCCCTTTTTATCGCTTATTAAACCATGAGATAACGCGAGATTTGCCAAATGGAACAAGAACGTATGTGAATGGATATCAACAATTTTTAACTAAACTGATACTTGTTCATAACGGAGATCTAGAAAGAGGAGCCTGAGGAAGAGGATGTGGAAATTGAGATACCACCAGTCACTCGCATTTTGAAATTGAATGCAAAGGAATGGCCTTACTTGTTGGTGGGGAGCATTTTTGCATCCATTGTTGGCGCATTCCCCGTTGTCTTTGCTGTTGTTCTCAGTGAAATCTTGAAGGTACGTGAACTAATTTCGTGTTCAATGTCAAAAGGAGTAAATTGACGAACAGGCCAAATGCTGGTGAATATGGAAAATTGATTTATGAAAGAGCGGGAGAATAATATTATTAAATGGGAGTTTTTGCAGAAGGACTGTAAATGACTTTTGTGTAATTCTGCGTATACGAATCTTATTAACTTTTATAAGGGGTCTTTTTGATGAATATATTCAATGTTGCTTGTAACTTGGGTTGTTTCATGGTGCAACTTTTAGCATTAAAGTTAATAAATTTATAAGGAGCTCTGGGAATGATGGCGAAAGATCCAATTTTGATGTCTTGTTACAGAAAAAAAATAGATCATGTTGTTATTAAGACGTTGCATACACTGTTCGTTGGAAAGTCATTGACCAAAACAACAGAGAGCATACTTTCATGAAAGAAATGCTTAGTCAGCTCAGTAACGTACATAGCAACAGTGCCTCAGTAGGAGTAAAACTAGCAAACTAATGATCAAAGACCTACAGATGCTAAATGGGTATCTTATCCCCTCAACATGTAGGTTACATTTGGCTTTCAGTATACTGGAAAGTTTTAGAAGGGGATAGAATAGCGTGCGCAGGCAGATATGTAGGACATACGTTACACAAAATAATTTTGTGTTAGTTACTGGCCTATGTTTATAAGAAAGTTACACCCAAGAAAAGATGTAAAAAAGCTAACCCCTTTGAAAGATAAAGATTACGGTTAAAAGTACGTTTTAAATTGAGCGTTTAATAATTCTCAATTGTATAGTGCAAATTGTTTCTTTCGCCAGGAAAATAACTTAATCATTCGCTCTTATAATGCAGGTAACATGTATGTCCATATTCAACTCGTGAGTTAGCTGGGAGGTCTAAGTGGCTACACAGTCGGCTCAGAAGGAAATTTCTAACACAGTCTACCGAAGCCACATTTTGCATCTACACCTCCCTCCTGTAATAGTCTGTATAAATGATTCTCCATGGCGGAGGCTTAGGGTTAGGGTTGCCGGTACCCTTAATATGCCATCTAGCATTACATGTTCCCTAATGAGGTAAACATCATGCCTTGAAGTGGCACTCCTTGCGTCGAATAGATTTTAAGAAAACTTTACAGTGAGTAAATGTCATCTCCTCCTAAAGGGGGTAAGAGGCATCTCATTTCCCCCCTCCAAATACAAATATACTTCCTACAGTAAATTCACCCCCGATTTAATAAAGTTGTTTTAAACAAAGACGACTCTCTACAACAAAACACGCATAAAAGATTTTGTGGTGATGCTAATTCACAATTGTAGCAAAAACCCTGAAATTTAAAGCAGATTATTTGTAGAATTAATCCTTTCCGCCTGCCTGCATGCGCAGATATGGCAGTCTGAAGCACTTTAGATCATGCTAATCATTAAATTGTCGGGATTTTCTAATGCTGTGGTCACTGTTAAATTGTTTTCAGTGTTCTGTATTGTGAATAGAACGGAGTCAGTGGTCTATGCCATGCCACAAATCTCTGTACAATATAGTGGTAGCAAGTAAACGTCGAATCAACATACTACAACTTATGATTTTCTTTTCTAGGGGGAAGGGAGGGGGGAAAGAGGGGAATCCTCAATTAATATACGCTCTCTAGATTCTTTAGAAAGGACTTATCCTACAATTTTGTGAATGAAAATAATACAAAATATTTTGACCAAACTTTTACCGCATTCTTTTGCTGGGTACATTATCGTAATTCTACGAATAACTCTCCTCCAACATCATTAGAGCTAACATCACTATTAATATACTTTGCTTTTCACAAATTGATGTATCATTCGGTCAACCAGCACTTGTGGGTAGTTATTGTTTGCCAAATTTCTTTTGATTATGATGATCTCCTGGTAAAATAGGTTCCAGTTTGAGCAAATCGTGTAGACTAGGAGTAAATATGTCTTAATGACAGCTTCCTTGTATTTAAATGGTCCACAAGAGTCCAAAGAGCAGGATCAGAGACTAGATGGAACCTACACACGGATGCTCAGAGTAATACTCAACGTCCCTTGGCAGAATCACCCTCCCGAAGCAGAGCTTTACGTGCATCTTCCGCCGATGACAACAAAAATCACAAAGAGAAGACTTCGTTTTTGTGGTCATTGTTTGTGTAGCAAGAACATACGCGTGAGCAATGTGATATTGTGACAACCCCGACATAGCAGTAGACCTATCGGACGGCCAAGAAAGACATGTATAAAACAACTAATGGATGACAGAGGCTACTCTATTTACGATCTCCCGACAGCCACGAGGAATAGAGATGCATGGAAGAACAGAATCAAATGGATCCGCAATGCTAACTCGACAAGGACAGACGAAAGCTGAAAATTGTAATTATACAAATGATATCAAATTTTATTTAGCCCTCTTCAGTGCGAGGGGTACATTTGACTCCCAGCCAAACGTCTCTAAATATCTCTAGACCAGTACATAATTACTAACATAAAACAATAGCTTAGAAAAGCTAACACTAGCCAAAATGAAGAGTTTTAAAGATTTCTACCATTGCTTTTAGATCGATTTTCAAATAAACTCTTTACATCAGTTGTATCTATAGGTAACTGAAGGAGTTTTACACCATATTAATAATATTTTTGAACTCTTTCCAAAAAATCTTTAATATTTTCCTAGCTTATGGTCCTTTCTTAATTAATCCAAGTCCATACTGCAAGCACAACAATCTGAATAAAACACAAAATAGAATCTATTTTCAACTTTCATATTCTTAAGTTTAGAAAGCTAAAAGCATTTTTCGTAGAGCTAAAGCTTGACTAAATCAACAGGAGACTGTCAACGTGCGAAGACCAGTGCAAAATTGTTTCTTTGTGACTTGTCCATCAAGCGGGCGAATCGTTGCAAAAGTAACTGTTAGCCCATCACAGCAAGATGAAATGACAGTTCCAGCGGAAACTTAGTAATGGCGTGTCGGACTCTTTAAATCGTGGCAGCTGTTGGTTTTAGCTATTGTACCTGAAAATAGCATCCGTTGAAGTTTGTATTGTGCTCTATCAAAACATACTAAGGCTTTTGCCTTCTGTATTAGTTGATAGCGGAGTGCAGCATTACCACCAGTTACTTTCCAAGCAACATCTGTAATATTTTGGTTGTGTCCCATCGCTTTACTGCTCATAAATGCATAGTATATAAATCCAAACAAATACGCCGGCATTCATATTTCAGACACGAAAATCAACGTTTCCCATTTTAGACATTTTCTTTCAAAGGTTTAGGTCATTTTATTGATTAGTTGAGTTAACTACTCAGGCCCGTGATTTATGAAAAATAGACACTTTGGACCCTTGACAAACAACAGAAGATATCTTACTTTGACTTTAAAAGGTGTCTCTGGGAACTTTTGGCTAGACCTTCAACACAAAACTCGTAAGGGGGCCCCAGTCCCCCTTCGTAATTTCCTTTATTGTTTTATTGTTCTTATATTGTTCTTTTCAGGATTTTGTCCAACTCTCTTCTTAAATCACCTGAAAAATATTAACCCGCTTAAAATGGGGGCGAGCTAGACAGTTATACATAAAACTTTTCATTTAAAGTAGGTGATGTTGACTTCCATTACAATTCTAGCTTAATCAAGAGCTTAGAATTAAAGTTGGGAATGCTGGTATTCTCGAGTGCCAGATAATCGTACCCCCCGCTTATTAATTTTTTGAAATTTATAAACACTCCCGGTTTATTAAATTTGAGGAATTTTAACAAGCTCCTTTGCCAAGTCCCAGTTCTTACTTAAATCGCCAGATTCTTAGTCATGAAAATTGTCTGTTGGCCACCATCTTACCAGATGCATTGACGCCAGATTGGCCTTTAAAACAAGCTGCTACTTCAGTGATGATATCAACTATTCATTAAGTAATCTCTCTCTTCTATCACTACTGTCTTAATCAAAACCTCTTATCAGCGTCTCCGAGTTTTCAAGCGATTAGATCAAAATTTTGATAGTGTATGATTCTATTTTTCAAGAATGGTGCCATTGTTAGGTACGAGCTGTTCTGAGACCTTGAAAGAGATTATCAAGCTGAAAACAGAAAATAAATTTAAAAGTAGTTAACACGTATGCCTTGCCACCCTAAAAATAATACGCTTTTCTACGATATATCTTAAAGCCCTTTAAATGTCGAAATGAGACGTTTCGGATTGCATCGGGCACAGATATTCAAACCTTTCCCTGCTTAAAGCGCGAACTAGACCGTTGCGGCCTCCAGCGGAAAATTCACTGGTGATGGACGGACTTGTCAAAATCTCAAAGATTTTATTTCTTCTTTGTGCAATTTCATTTAAAAAATGTAGATTGTCTTTAAAAATAATCTCGTGCCTTTTTAACTCGGGTACTTTTTCATTCATTTGTTTTAATCACCCTTGTGATGTCATAGTCACGTCAGTTGTTGAAAGCTGGCGCTACAACTGACCACTGCTTATCTATATTGGACTTTAAGAAATTGTTGCCTTTATATGTGTGTCCATCTATCCATTAAAAACCCCCTTATCATCATAGGATTTTTCTATTTGATATGCAAAGCGTGCGGGTTGAAGAGGTTGTAAGCTATCAACTACTGTCAGGGTAACAGCTGCAGCACTCTTTGCATAGGTCAGGCTCGGACAACTTGCAGATGCCGGCCACTGAACAGCCAGCCGCGAATCTCTGCTGTCACTAGCAATAAACACAAGCCACAACTTGTGGCTTGCTTCTCTGCCCAGTAGCCAAAATTGGTGTTTTTTCTGTTTCTTTAGGGTAGTTTCAACATGGGGCTCATCAGGGGTCTTTCATTGATTAACTGCAAGTTGTAAATGATTTTTTTTGTCGTCGGAGCACCGGCTTCTTTCGTTTGATAAATGCAGATGCCGTGGTGGTAATTTAATAGGGACAAAACGCACTCTTGCTAATTTGCTAATTTGCTAAACGAATTCTCTTGGTAATTGTCGCCACATTTCCAGTGATAAAACAAATTCTAAGTCAATTTATGGACGCTTGACTCGCTCGCATAACTAGGTAAAATTTCGAATGCTACTGAGTTTTCTGCATATTTCCTATTACTCATTCTTATAGTAATTATTTACTGTTGTTTAGAATTGAGTTCATTTCTAATCAGCTCTCCCCTAATTTGGCGATTGCATCATTTTACACATGGCAATTCAGACCAATTAACCGATAAAAATTTTATTCTCGCTGATTTTAACTACTTTGTTTTGTTTAAACCACCCTTTGTGATTCTTGTTGTATACAAATCTTATTATTTCCCATGCGCAAAACATAAAGCGCGATCAAGTACACAGTTGCAACCTCCGATTCTGAGATTTGTAAATTCGACGTCTTCAGAGGAGTAAAATACCGAAAGACAACTTTGTGATGAAATATCGTGACACCTTGGACTTCTCCGTCTGTTACATGCACCATCACAGAATAGAGAAATCTCTGTTCTGTTGTAGCATATTGTTATAGTTGCCTTGCTACCTTGCAGTTAAAGAACAATGGACTTTATTAGGACGGTCTTGCATTTTTATCATCAGGATATACTATTAAGGAAGACATTCTTTTAAGTTGTATTAAGCATCATAACGCATCTGAGTTTGTGCACTTCTTTTTACTAGTGCTTTGAAATTTAATTGCTCGGGCCACCTCGAAGGACGGGAAGAGAAACCCATAACAAACTAAATATGCCTGATCAAAAAAGAAAAAGAAGAAAAAGGAAAGAGAAAAAGACAAAGAAAAAGGAAAAAGGAAAAGGAAGAAGACCTCCAAAGCGCTACCTTGATCACATTTTTACATCAAGTAGACCACTACAGCTTACCCTTGACCATAAAGCAATGAAACTCCTTCGATGGAAGACGTATGTGGACTGGAAAGGCGCATAAGAGGATTGTGAAAGCAAATCAAAGTCGGTCTGGGTACGAAACTTTGATAACTCAAATCTGGTTTGTTTCCACAGGGTATTCAAATCAGTCGTTTGGTATCAAGTTATCCAATTTTTGCCAAGTCCCTAGTGCAATATACACGTGCAGTTATGTCGGCCAGTGAATTTTACATAAAGAGGTTTTGATTTCACACAAACAGAAATAATCAAGGTCCACAGCAAGCGCTACTGAACGCTTTGCGGCAGACGGATGTTCCTTTATAATCTCAAGCTAATCTTTTACACTAATAATTTAAAAACAAAGAATTATAACGCAAAGAATGTACATACTCCCTTTTTATTTTCTGAGTTCCCTTTCGGATGGGAGTTATAGAACCTACAACAGGAGAGAATCGAGGGTTAGTTTTGAAAATAAGAGGCGTAAGAAGAGAATCCAGGGTCATAAGTTGTGATACGGAATCTCTACCTGGAGTGATGAATAGGCGGAAAGTCAAAAGGTCACAAAGGCACACCGACGATTGGTTAAAACCAGGGGTTTTCAAACTTTTTGGCTCGTCGATCCCCTAACGAGATTTTAAGATTTCCATCGACCCCCTAGATTTTTATTCACGGAAAATTATTACAATAGTAAATACCAAGTGTAAAATAGTGGTGGTGGTAACGAGGAGGAGGAGGAGGAGGAGGAGGAGAAGTAGTAGTAGTAGTAGTAGTAGTAGTAGTAGTAGTAGTAGTAGTAGTAGTAGTAGTAGTAGTAGCAGAAGTAGTAGTAGTAGTAGGAGTGACTGGTCTTCGAGAAGTAGCAGATTTGTAACGATGTCCATTCTGGTGAATGTGTGTTAGGGGTGGACATCACTTCCTTTCATAGGGGGTCAAATTAGTAGACGAGTATTCAGAGTTATATGAGGCTCTTGTTCAAGTGCAGGATGTTTTTGGCGGTAGCTTTTGAAAAGCACGTACTCCTAAGCCCAAGCTCCGAAGTATTCTGAAGGATGCAAACTCGTTCAAAAGTCATGCGAAACAACCCCGAATGCAAACTACCGAGGAAGATAAGCTATCAAAAAAACCGCGCTTCCTCATCAACAGGAAAGTAATGATAATCCACTGCGCCCTCGTGAATGATATCTCAAGTTTGTCATATTCTGGGGCGTTGTTGATACTAGTTACAGAATACCCACTTGGTTTAAACTCATTTATTGACGTAAGCGGTATATGGCGCATAGATGCAATGTCGTGTGCCATTTGCATCAATCATCAAACTTCAGAATGAAGCTATAAACTCATTTAGTCATATACTCTTTGGTCTTTAATAAACGGGGGGGGGACAGCGGTTGGAATAAACAGGGGGTTGGAAACAATTTCAAAAATTAATAAACAGGGAGGGGCGTGGGATCAGTTTCTTTGAAAATAATTTTCTGATAGTTGTAAAATGAAACTAAAATAGAAAAGATAAGCCACATTTTAGCCTCAGAAGTCTTTACATCAGTTAAAAACTATCATCAACTATATGTTTGCTTTTACATCATAGAAGCTGACTTCCCAAGATTAATAAGCGGGGGTCTAATAAGCTCCAGGGGATCAGAAAAATCCCCAAAGTTAATAAACATCCCCCCCCGTTTATTAGAGACTACAGAGTACTTGCTATCGCTGTCCAAATTTTACGGATCACTATATTAGTAAATGTCTTCCGGATTGTTGCATCCTGAACCACCGACATCTTACAGGAACTAAGAGAAAACTTCGCGTCTTAACCCTGAATTTGATGCATACCCTATAGCACTTTGATCTGTAAGTAGGTGCGCTGTGCAATTGGATATGCATCCTTGAACCAAACCCCCCCCCCCCCCAAAAAAAACCACAACAAACTCCTTTTACTGAGTCACGCTTGTCATTAAAGCAAGAAAAGAGCTTGGCCAAATGTAGATTACTAAGCGACGTTTGTTGCATCCTGAAATAAATTTGGGTGGGTAGAAGGTAGTGTTAGAAGGCGAAACCTCAACTACCTACGCTTCGTTGAAGGCACTGCATTTATCGCAACATTACCTTCTGAACTGTAACAGTTCCTTGGAAACAGTTTCTTGGCAGAGTTCCTTAGCACAGTTTCTTGGCAGAATTCCTTAGCACAGTTTCTTGGCACTTTTCCTTGGCAGATTTCCTTGGCAGATTTCCTTGGTGCATTTCATTGCCAACAGTTCGTTGGCAACAGTTCCTTGGCACAGGTCCTTGGCACAGTTCCTCGGCACAGTTCCTTAGCAACAGGTCCTTGGCAACAGTTTCTTGGCAACAATTTCTTAGCACAGTTCCTTGACAGATTTCCTTGGCACAGTTCCTCGGCATAGTTCCTTGGCACAGTTCCTTGGCGCAGTTTGCTGGCGCAGTTCGTTGGCAACAGTCTTGTGGCAACAGTTCCTTGCAACAGTTCTTTAGCAACAGTTCGTGGCAATAGTTCTTTGGCAACAGTTCCTTGGCAACAGTTCTTTAGCAACAGTTCCTTGGCAACAGCTCTTTAGCAACAGTTCCTTGGCAACACTTCCTTAACATAGTTACTTGGCACAGGTCCTTGGCACAGGTCCTTGGTAACAGCTTCTTGGCACAGTTCCTTAGCAGATTTCCTTGGCAGAGTTCCTTAGCAGAGTTCCTTGGCAACAGTTCTTTAGCAACAGTTCCTTGGCAACACTTCCTTAACATAGTTACTTGGCACAGGTCCTTGGCACAGTTCCTTGGCAACAGCTTACTTTCCCACTGAACGTTACCATTTCGCGCAAACTTTGTACAACATTGGAAGAATTATTTTCACAAACATTTTTTATCTTGACGGTAAACATGTTTGGGACTATCAATGATCAGACATGGACGTTTCCCAACAAAGGGTTTCAGACATATATATTAGAGACATTTCATAATTGATACGAGTTATTTTATACGGAGAATTAGCACCTTGCTCACGAAAACCCTGAACACTTGAAAAGAGAATTTACAAACAATAGTAACTCCATCATGGTACCGTCAACACTTTTAGAGAAAAGTACGCTGGGATATTAAGAAAGTAGAAAGCTTATTCTTGATTGTTGCCACAGACTGCATTCGTGACCCCATCCTGTCCCGTAAATGGTTTTTAATATTTCAATGCGGCTACTACAGTAAGCTTACCTTTTCTATTAGAAATTTGGTATTAAGCTGCAATAAAATAAAATTGAAAGCTGTTTACAGCCGCTCGTGTCGTGGGGTCCCAAAGATTGGACGTGATTAGATTTCAAAGACTTTTGTGCGGGTAAAACGAACCGTATGTATTGCGGACTAGCCCAGGGTGGCAGAAAACCGGGGAATGCGGGTACGCCGTTCCCTCGAAGCGAGCTCTAGTCAAGCGAAGCGCGATCTCAAGCCGTATAAGTCATAAATCAAAGAATTCAGGTTTCACAGTGTCGGTAAAAGTCTCTGTCGAAAATCTTGTCGAAAGCCTCGTCTCAAGGTAACTACTAAAACTAAGGAGCGGAACCAGTAAGAACTCCTTCAATTCTTATGTCGTTGTAGGCACAATACATTAAATTATGCAACTATGCATATTCGGTACCTCACAGGAAATTTTACCGTTATTTTCCGCGCTCCCTAGAAGTTTTCGGCTTTCTGCCACCCTGGACTAGCCACCAAATATTGATTTACGGGTGGATGTCGTGCGATATGGCAGCTGAAGTGCAAATTGCGGATAGACCCTGTACATTCCCTACCACCCGAAGCGATTAAAAATTTAACAAAAGCTTTCACTTCCTTTCCAATTATTTATTGGGAGCTAATGGACGGGGAGAGTCTTTCCTTACAGAAATTGCGGAAATAAAAAAGGTGCGGAAAGATGACATGAGCCAATGTTTACAAATGGAGGACCGTACGTGGGTGAGCTTTAGAGGGACAGTAATGGAGTACAGACGGAAAGCAAGGATTTTGATGCAAAACATTGATAGTGGTGAACTAAGATAAGGGAGAAATTGTGTTGGTGAGAGAAGTTGCAGCTTCGTAAAGAGCATGGAGTTGAGACCATTGAAGGGCGACGAAGGTTCAGAAACACGTGTGACAGAAGAGTGATAATGAATATTAATAGATAGGCAGACACAGTGTCGGCTAGGGATCAAAATCGATGTGTGTGCAATCCTGGGCGCAACCGAGGGCGGAGACAGAACTGGGCGTAACCGGTCTGACAGAGCAGAGCTAAGCGGCCTTTTGGCAAGGAATGGATGTAGTATCTGTTCTCATTGATGACAGATGCTTTCCATAATCCGCGAGAGGTGGTCCTACATGGCAAGTGGAGCCTACTCCATGGCTTGCTTCTCTGTCCGGTAGCCTAAATTGAGGGGCGGTGCCCTTGGACGCCCCAGCTGCCCTTTAATTATTAGTTAGCCTGTTTGGTGGCTTTTCTGTTTATTTAGGGTAGTTTCAATGTCGGACCCACTGCTCATAAGGGGTCTTTGATTGAGAGACTGCTAAACAGGATGCCTACCTATCATGCTAGAAGGTTAAATACACTCAACCAGGGGAACAGATATGGAACTTTACCCCAGACAACACGTGCACACTACCTACCAGACGCCACTGTGTAAGAGTGTGTGCCATGTACACAGGCACACTAACTACCAGCCGTCCCTGGGCAGACATGGAAGAGACTGACGTTAAGCCAGCTGGACAGACAGGAATGTAATGTTTCATGATCTATATCGCTCTCTTTTATCTGCAATTCTACACCAACTGTAAAAGAAATTCAATTACTCATCTCCAAAGGTTATCCCGACCACTCAGACAATATTGTACCAGGTTACAATGACCGTGTCAATAACATTATCCGATATTCAACACTTTTTGTTGGATTGTACCTTTGCCAGTGTAATGAAAACGAATATCGAATAACTGTCTGTGAAGCTGAAGTGACGTCATTGCAGGTAGTGTGTACTTTTTTGGCGAGAATAGATACAGGAATTCACCACGCCTTATCTTCAAACGGCGAGAACAACAATCCTTGTAAAATTTAAGGTCAATGCTGCTTGTTGATTCCCTAGTGAACACGTACACCATAACTAGACGTGCTTCTCTCCATGTAGAGTGGTAACGCAGCTGCTTTGTAGCTTTCCAGGAAATCCGATCATTTCCCAGAACGTAGGCTAGCAAGTAGATATCACGACTCGACTAGTGCTGGAGCGTAAGTTTAATTTCCAACTGCAGCGACATAACCCACCGTCGAAGTACATCGTACCCAGCTGTGCGCGGTTTTGAAGGTCAGCCTCCATACCGAAAATGAATGATTTTGTTATAGATTCATTACAACGCACCCCTTATTTTCCACTTTTAAACGCCACCCTCTATTTAACGCCACCCTTCAGTATATTCCGTAGACACGGAGTGGTTAAGGAAAATGAACGCCTTCCTTCATTTGACCTCCCCTGCAATAAACGGTCACTTTATGAAACGCGGTAGACATGGAGTGGTTAGGCAAAATAAACGCCTTCCTTCATTGAACTCTCCATCTGATAAACACCGCCAATACAGAGTGAGGACGCTTTCCACTATTAAATGCCCCCTCCAATGAACTCGTCCCTCCATTAAGCGCCTACCTCCGATGAATGTCGCACGTAAATGTGTATCAACCTTCTCATCTTCTTGATGTAAACGAAGGAATGATGAGCTTTGATAAAGGATAGGTTGAAAGATTACTTAGGCATGGCGCAAAGAACTTAACGGCATTAAGTACATTTACAACATAAGTTATCAGTATCTAAGAAACACCTTAACGCATGTGAATGTCGGGTGCGTGTTATCCCAATAGTCAAAAAGAACCCATTTTAAGTCGGAACGAGGTAAATTCATGAGTTTGTAAAAGATAGAGGGTCATGAACCCAGTGTACCCCGGCGCCGGCGATAAGAGCCACCTTTATTGATTTATCTACCTACTGTGACGTTACAGCTTTATCTCCCCTTCTATAATATTTGAAGATGTTCTTGGTGATACAAAACTTAAAAATTGATAACAACAGCGGATACATTACAAAGTCATTTGATTAATTGAAACTTGAAAAAGAAGGACTTCGGAATATGTCTGCTGTTGTTATCAAATTTTAACCTCTATGATATCGGGAAATGTTTTCCGTTTGGACTTTATGATTAATGGAATGATGAATTATACATTGTGGAGAAGATCATTGGCGTCGAGACTAAGATGAGTAATAATTTGTCATTGTACTACTACGATTCACTCTCTCCATAACGTGATGCGAAAACCTGATGCATTCTGACGAAACAAATGATAGCAAGTTGTGCAACTTCTCCACTCATTGTAATGAAGATGTAATCGCGAGATTATCCGCAAGATTTCAGGTTATTGTTGATAGATATTGTTACCTTTTATTGTTAGAATAATCTCAATAGTTTCCTGAAGATTTCCTGCCGGGTTTCCTCCAGATTATTAGGTGATCTTCTTTGTAAATTGTAGCAAATCTTAATATTTGAACAACAACACAGCTTCTTCTGGTTTAAAAAGTGCTTTCTTTAAACGCATGTGGGCTGCATGTGTTTTGAATTGAAGTTCTCTTGGTTATAACTCGTCTTCCATGATATTATCGAGAAGAGAGGACTTGAAAGTGTCAGTTTTGAAAAGATCCTACTGATACTTCAAATGAGAAAATCTACACACAATTTTTAACAAATTAATAACTGTGTTGAAATTTTTCCGGCAAACTTTAAAAGTCGCGGGAAGTTACTGTCCCAAATGGGCCAAAAAAAACAAAGTCGCAGCAGTTTCTTCCCGCGACAGTTTCTTCCTTTAAAGTATCATTTTTAAGGAAAATTGCAGCATATTCTCAAATATACACGTAAGTGTCAACCACAGTCGGACGAGTGGCCATAGACGGCTACGCCACATCCCCTATCCGAGAGCAGTATGAGGTATCTAACCTCAGCATTATTATTGTTAGACACAAAATTCAACATATCAAAAATTTTAATTGCCTAAGTAAACGCTATGGTAGCAAGGCCTGTCATGTTTTGAGTGCGATTTACGATCGATTGGGATATACAGTTGTGCGTCCAGTATACGTATTTTTAAATAATAGATTGAATCGTGAAAATAAATTAAAATATTAGAGGCCATCCGCCAGCAGTGGCGTGAACGGCTAAGAAGAAGAAGAAGAGGCCATCAAGATTACCAAAGATATGTAAGTTCCTCGTAAGCGGGGAAGCGGCAGACCGAAGATGTTTTGGAAAACACTGGTGCAGAAAGACCGCAAAGCATGGAAGCTAACTACAACTAATCCTCTTGATAGAGACGTGTGGAAATCCTTATTGAAATCTGCTTTGTGTGCAGCCAGCCAGTTACTTGGATGGGGGCCCACTGGTGTGGATACCTCTCAACAGACACAATAATCAAAAAAAACAATGGAAGAAGGCAGAAGATTATAGGCAATATTTAACAATATCAATACTCGATAGTTAGAACAAGATCAGCAAGTTACCATCATAGAGCAATTGCATCCTATCATGTTTACAACCTTTAGAGTTACAGAAATACCGCCAGTCACCTCATTCACATCCTGTCACGTCAAAACAATACTCACTGAAAAGTTGTTCTCCTTCTTTGCTAGCTTAGAGCTTCGAGGAGACTTGAACCAGCGAGACAATACTATTACACACTTAGCAAAATGAAAAACCAAAAGTAACTAGAGCTTGGAAGAGACTTGAACTAGCAAGGCAGTACTATTAGACTTAGCAAATGAAATATAAAAATAAGTAGAGCTTCGAGGAGACTTGAACCAGCGAGGCAATACTATTACAGACGTAGCAAATAAAAAACCAAAAGTAACTAGAGCTAGGAAGAGACTTGAACTAGCAAGGCAGTACTATTAGACTTAGCAAATGAAAGATGAAAATAACTAGAGCTTCGAGGAGACTCGAACCAGCGAGGCAATGCTATTACACACTTAGCAAATGAAAAATGAAAAATAAGTAGAGACTCGAACCAGCGAGGCAATACTATTACAGACTTAGCAAATGAGAAACGAAGATAATTAGAAACTTTGAAGAGACTTGAACCAGCGAGGCAATACTATTACAGACTTAGCAAATGAGAAATGAAAATAACTAGAGCTTCGAGGAGACTTGAACCAGCGTGGCAATACTATTACAGACTTAAGCAAATAAAAAACGAAAAACAACTATAGCAACGAAAAACAGCTAGGCAATACTATTGATAATGATAACAAAAAACAGCTAATGTTTAAACCAGCGAGGAAATGAAAGACGGCTTGATCCGAGGCTTAGCATACCGACAGTCACAGAATCAAGGACATAAATAGAGGGGGGAGGGTAGATTAGGTTTTGTATGCAACTTATCCATTGATCGATTTGAACTTAGCAGAGAAAAGGGAATAACAAACAAGAAAGGTATCAAAGGCGTGGAGAAATTGGTAAGCGACTTTTGGAGATCGATAAGAGAATCTTGGTAATGAAATAAAGCGAAGAATAATCGAATTTTGGAGGGCGCTGTCTTTCTCCCGTTTCTTACGTTCCTGAACGCCGCAAGATACCTTAGGCAGAAGTATTAATATGGAAGCAAGACAGCAATAACTCTACTTTTTAAAACAGTAAAAAACTTTAGCGTAAAGAGCGGGGCGTTGATGAGGAAGCAGCCCCTTTCATATGCGAAGTAATTTCTGTTTGTTTTAAGTTTTAATGCCGTTCCTTACTTTCTGTTACAAAAACATGTTTTTTTTAATTAATATCTGTTTTGATTTTGGCTCTCCGCAGATGAATAATTAAAACAAAATTTGTATATTTATTTTTTCAGCTTAATGGCTTTCTCCTAGTTTCGATCGAATGATTTTGAGAAAAAAAAGAGCAGGGGAGGAAGTCTAGTTACCCTCCGATTTTTTGGCTACTTAAAAAGGCAACTAGAACTTTTAATTTTTTATGAATGTTTTCATTATTAAAAGATATAGGTAACCTATAAATTAGCTTACATAACGAACTTCTGTATTCTCAATTTTTTATTACGTATATGAGGGGATTCACCCCCTTGTCAGTACCTCATTCTTTACATTAAAGCTTGAATTTTGTCCCAATTTCTTAAGAATGACCCCTGAATCACAAAAGCCGTAAAATAAATAGTTGAAATTACTAAAATTACTTTAGCGTAAAGAGCGGGGTATTAGGAGGAGGTGAGCCCATCATATGCTTAATAATTTCTGTTCGTTTTAAGTTTTAATACTTTTCCTTACTTTCAGTTGAAAAAACTTTTTTATATTTATTTTTTCATTTTTTTTTCAAATAATGCTAGAAAATCCTGCGCTCCCTTCATGAAAATTTTTTCGCCCATGAGAAATTCCTCTAAGGAAAGTTCCCCCAGCATATCCCCTCTTTTCAACCTTCTCCCCCCGAAAACGTCTGTACAGCTCCAAATAAACATTAATATATGTAAGCACTGGTCAAAGTTTGTAAGATAAGATAACATTTATTTCAACAAAACGACTATCACAAGCCCAAAAGGGCCGAATTCGCACTTCAGCGTCAGTACAACATCATAAATTGCAATCAATAAAAAGCAAAGGGTTGGAAAAATCCAAAAACGTAATAAACGGGGGGTTGGAACAGACGGGGGTTGGGAAATGACCAAAGCGTGTAAAAAATAGAGCCAAGAATCAATGTTTAGAATCAACTGCAATTTCCAAAACGTATTATAATACAACACAAACATTAGTCAGTTATTCGAAGTCATGGCAGTCTCATACATGCCTTCCAAGATTTTAAAAATGTTCCCCTCGTCCTCCTGCTCAATGACAGTATTATTGCTAATATCTGTAATGCGCTTCTTGACACTTCTTCGAGCTTCGTAAAAGGTCACCTTCATCTTTTTAATTTGTGATTTTCATATTTTAATAAAGATATTTTCTACTTGTTCACCAAAGTACGTCCTCAAAAATTGTCATGGGTGGGAGATTACTTAAAAGTTAATAGGCGGGGGGTTGAAATAAGAATTTTTGATTTTTGAAATTTTTTAAAGATTAAATAGCGGGGGACGTCTATTAGGCACCCAAGAGTATAAGGGTTTGGATCCATTTTGATCAGAGCGAGCTAGATCCATACCAATGTACACAAGAATTGCAGATCAGAGAGAGATTTTATGGTGCCTAGACAAAGACAAAAGACTTCACTGGTGTTAATTATGACGTGGAAGCATCACAAGGAAGCCCCACTGCTTATCAGGGAGCCACAGTGACATCACTTATCGACCTTTTGACAAGGGACCGAGTATCTATTCTCATTAATGACAGATGCTTTCCATAACCTACAAGAGGCGGTGCTACTTGGGGTCATTCAAATAGTTCATACGCACGCTTTCGTACATTTGACAGGACCCCCATCCACGGCCACAGCCCTTTATTATTTAGCCAGCTTGGTGGTTTTTCTGTTTATTTCGGGTAGTTTCAGTATCAGACCCACTGGCTAGTCTATCTACTATTTCTATGAGTCATATGCAAGACGTCATTTTAGAAAAGACTTTTTCACTATTCAATAAATATGTCGACCTGTGCCCTGCAAAATACCAAAGCCTGATATTTCAATCAGCGATGATTTCCTTCCGCAGGAACAAGGTACCAATTTTATGTGGAAAATCCAGAACTGCCCAAACAATACTGTTTCATCGATAAATCGAAGAGTTTTTTAGCCTGCGATAAGCTATCAGCCAGAACGATCTTCACAATAGTCCTTGGGGCAACAATGGATTCTCGTTTTGGGGGCTGTACACAAATACTGAATGTCACTATAGAAAATCGGCAACTGGTTATAATCAACAAACTATTGAACAATCGAAGATCTGCATTAGCATTGCCGAAGCATTTGATCAAGCATTGACATAACAATCGTTGGATTCTAATAATGCATGCTTTCCAATGACTCACTGGACCTGAGGCCACCATCGAACGTGCCTTCTAAATATTATGACTGAATGTCTTTAGGACCACTGAGGCTTCAATGATTACGAATTGTAAGAGCCCGAAAAATGAACTAGGTTAAGCCATCCTTACTTCGACAACCCTCCCGAGGTGCCAAACGCCTAAAGTAAACGTAAGCCAGCGCCTGTCACATTTTCATGGGGATAAAATATATTATTGAGGATATTATCTCCAGCACATTCTGGTAAGGCTCTTCAACTGCAGAAATTGGATTCCTCGAATAATACTAAAGTTTAGATGTTTATACCCATTCACAATGATCATGTTTTGGATAAATGGCGACTATCAGTGACTCTAACAGAACATGAAAATATCTAAGTAGAAAAGGAGGTTGTAGTCTGGTGGACTCAGTCGGCGGCACCCTTGCAATTCAATGCGAACCAAGCTTTGAGTAGAAGATGAAGTCGTAGCCAGGCGCAGTCAATCTGCGATTCCTTTACGATTTAACACAATTGAGGTTTAAGGCTAATTTCCACACCATGAATTTTGTCGCGCACGCTCCCTTTTGCGATCGAAACTCTTCGATTGACCGCTTGATTTTTGCAATTAGTGGCGCAAGGAAGGGCATCCTGTCTGAAAATGCCGCGTGCTCCAATACAAACCCATGTACGTGGGCTCTACTATAGTCTTTTGCCAAGGGAAAGTGCACGAAATAGAGCTCATTATAATCATCATCATTATCATCATCATCTTAAGGGATAGGTTCGGAATCAGGGTGTAGCAACGACCACATTACTCTGTGAAATGTCGGCCGGGAAAATGGCATAGAACCTAAGAAAGAGTTATATCGAGGTTCATACTAGAAGTTACCAAGTTGATCCCAACAAAATTAAAGAATGTATTAACTGTTCGATAATGTTATAGAACCGTTTAAGCATTCCAAGTAATTACGTTTATTACTCGCACATGTATCTAGTTATTATCTCCGTTCTTTAGATATACCAGTAATCACAGTGACAAACGAGTAGCTACCGCAATATGAGTCATGACTTAGCGACTTAATTCCATTAGGAACTAAATACTATTTTCTGAGAGCGTATAAAATTTGACTGGAAGCAAATGGCAACAAGCTAGTTCACAAGTTTTGTCGATAGTCATTAGCCTTTAAAATTTTTGTAAGAGTAGAGTCTGACTTTGTTGTACCTGGTTGCGGGTTTGTCCATTTGATATATTGCCTCGTCACATTGCCAACAATTTCAAAAACGATAACTGTAATGTTGACGAGGATTATTTTAAAAAATACGGATCTTCTAATTTTGCACCATACTTCTCTCCCCCAAATATACCCCAAGGATGCGTTCCATAGATTGAGTTATAAGTAGTGGCTGCCAATTTGTTTCCATCCTGGTCTCTTCGTATATATCTAACAGATTTGGAGAAGGTGGAGAATGTTCATCAAACTTTCTTTCAGCATTGACATCATTCACTTAAATGTTTAAGCTAACGTGGACGAGATTGTAAACAGATTACAATTTTAACTAGTCGTCTGTTTCTGGCCACCCGGCAGTGCTTCTTATTTAAAGTAAAGCAAAGTGCAACAATGAAAACATCTTATAGACGGGAATACAACTGCCCCTAGGAGGTTAGACACCCGGCACTTATATGGTCTAACTGTATAGGCGTGCGTAAAATGTTTTCTCAAAATTAAATAACCTACACAAGTTATCAACATTCCAAGAACTAGCAAGATCATAATACTGGAGATACCTTTTCTGATACTCCTCAGAGCACAAACGGTCAACATGAATCATAATTGGACCAACATGACACGCCCAACTGTAATTTATTTTTGAAAGAGCCAATCCGAGTTCGGACTGCCTAATTATTTCCATCTATTTTGCCAAACAGCGTCGGTTAAAGCTCTATAATGTTTTGTTCTTCCACTTCCGATTTATTCTGACCTTTTTCAGCTTCGTGGGGTTTCGGACGGGGAGGGGGGAGGGGGCTTTTATGTACGATGATGATTTCGCCTTTTCGTGCTTTTATGAGTACATGTCACATCAACACGATCCATGGGCAGACGTATCATACCTTAATCACACCTTTCCCTTTTCGCATAACTTCAAAGTAATTTCTGTGTTGTTCAAGTCCCACAACGTGGCTTGTTATTATTTCTATACCTTTCCGTTCTCGAAAAGAGACAGTATGGATACCTGTGTTGAAAACTTTATGCAGAAGTTCAACACCTTAAGTAGTGAAATAAGGGTGTCGTTCATTGCCTTTGCTTACCACGGTACCATACTTGACCTCGTCAGTTTCGGAACAAGGATATTTACAATCGCATCTTTAATTTTCCGAGTGTAGCACAGTTTCCGCAAAAATCTCTTTTTTAAGGTGGCCTGTTTTTTTTACGCAACACCAAGGAATGTGCTTCATTGTTGCATTAGAGGGAGGGAATATGGTCAAAAGTTTAAAATCGCAAGTTTCAAAAAGTGCGGCATTGTTTTCTATTGTTTGTGCTTCTCAACATTCACATTATGTGGCACACCGTGTTTTGCATCCGCCGTAAAAGTTGAGAAGGCGTACGATCACCTAGTTCCTCGGCTATAAGTAATTGATGTAGTCGTTTTTGCTCGCTTGCAGGAGTAAGTTTAATTAATTCTGACTTAAGTGTATCGTAGGGGTTAGTAGAAGGAGGATGGAGCAAAAGATCTCGTATTTCTTGGGCAATGTCCGGTTGTAAGTTAGCAATAACATAGGCAAATTTTATCTCCTCAGTAGTGACACCTCGAGTAGAAAATTGGGCTTCCACTTGAGCAAACCAAAGAGAAGGATCGTTAGGCCAAAATGGAGATAGTTTGAGAGAAACAGCTGAGACGGAGCCAGAAGAGGAAGGAGATTCGGATGTGGAATTGGTGTTCATGTTCATATGATGTTTCGAATGAACGTTCAATTATGATGAAGGTAGATCAAAACGTGGCGAAACCAACAATTGATGAAAAAGATTCTATTCAAAAACGGGGTCACCAGTGTAAAGTGAAGTGAATAGTGTCTCTACTTTAACAAATATATAATGATTAAAACGATCTCATCGATCCACTTGATCTTTAGAATCGCCAAGGATGTATATCATAGAAAATAAACTTCAAAAATCTCCTCCATTAAATTCTTGTCTTCACTCTCTTAAACAGTCTTCTTACAAATTGGTGTTGTTACACGCGTCATTAGCAACGGCGTGCTAAAATCTGGCCGGATGCCATCACACAACAATGCGCCATATTTGGTTACGCATTCAATACCGGGAGAACAATAGAATTATCCTTCCAGACTTTTTAGTTACAGTTCAGTGTAATGGTGTCGCCGTCTCAATTCTTTTGTGTCCTGTCTTCTGCGTCCCTCCCTCGCATCCTTGGAACCTCGTTGTTGTTCTCCCCGTCATCAGCAGTCTCGTTTTTGCCTACTCTCGCAGTCCTTTCCCACAGCATCCAGGGATGGCGGACCGCGACCGTCTGGAAGAGCTTATCGATACTAATAAGACCGCAACATAAACAATTGAATACATTAACAACTAACAAAAGAGGAAGATGGGAATTGAACTTTTGCTGACGTTGAGTGAATTAGCGTGTTTAGACAAAAGAAGGCTTTCTTTGAGAAAAAACTCGAGTTCTGAAGAAGCAGAGGTCAGAAAAGTGAAGTTAGAGGCAGAGAACGGATGAGAACAGTTTTCAGCATGTAGACGAGTACTAGAAAATGGAGGGCTAGAAAGCTCATTATATTACGTTTTGTCATTAAGTTTCACCTATGCGCCTTGTGCTGGGGACTTATCTTCATAATAAATAATAATTAACACTTATATGTACAAAAGGTCACTAAACGTATTGAAAATAACAATAAATAAACGAAGATCACTTCAGAGTTAATGCCCTTTTGTTTCCATTATTCAAATATAAAGTTAGAATTATTAGAATAAAAAATTAGGGTTACAAATAAGCTCCGTTCGATTAGACATAAAGTTACAAAACAGTATTAGAAGGAACTAGTATTAGTATAATAAACGGTTGATACGTTATAGACAAAATAAAAAAGAAGGCTCACTGACGAACTAGACGTCCCCAGTCACTATTCACAAAATATTGTCCGGAATTAAAAATCAATTGGAGTGAAGTTAATATGTATGGCAAGGTGTCACATTAAATCAAACACATGAGTGTGATCTCTCATATCCTTCACACCCAAATTTTTAACCCCTTATAACGATGGTCAGGAGGGTAGAGATACAGTAATGGCAGAGAAACAATAAGAAATTTAACCGTAAACAATGCCGAATGATCTCAAAAGCATCTTAGGTATATGTTCACAAGATGGGGGTAATTTTGGGGGCGGGGAGCAGGATGCCTTGTAGGTGCAAACTATATTTTATGAAGTCTTCATAATCCATTATCACTTTGTTTCAAGTCAAGATAATATTAATGCTACCATGCGCAAATTAGTAAGAAGTTACCGTTTTGACCAAATTTCATGTCTAAGATTTTATGAAAGTTCGAACGACCAGGATTGTGTAATTTTTGATGTATAAGGGTTTCATCGCATGCAATCGGAGGATATTTGAGTCTGTTTTGAACACTTATGGAACATTTGCCAAATTTATGGACTATTGTATGGAGCCATATTTCCAGTTTGCCTGAACACAGAAACTAGTAACTCAGTGTGCAAATCTGTATACACTAGACTGTAACAGTGCCAAATATAAAGGAATTCTGTCAAGCCGTTTCAGATGTAAAATAGGGGGCGGATTCTGCCCCCCTCGCGTAAGGTAGGGTTTAGGAAGCAGCAGAACTGATGACATTACCTTCGTACCCTAGGGCCCCAATCAGTTCCTAGAATGATATCAAATCCATTTTAAAGTACTTCTGATCACTTAAGGAGCAATACCTGATCTGGCACCCGCGCACATTAACACAATGGTTCGAATTTATCCAACCGTTGACATTCTATCTTCTTTTAAACGGCGATCTACCTCTTGAAGCGCTTGCCCTCAAATTTTAACAAACGATGAATGAAACGAAACGAAACGAAACGAAATGAAATAAAATGGAAATGATACTGCTTTTTCAATGCTACTGTCAGATACAGTTTTTAGAACTGTTTTAGCTATTTATAGAACACTATATTTCGAAGTTTAATGGTCTTTGAATGTGAAACAATAAAACGTATCGAAATGCACAGATTGGGAAAAATACAAGCACTAATTGGTAACTTGATTGCAACCTTATTTACATGTCCGTTTCTGTGTTTATTGTAAACAGCACACGCAGAGGTATCATGTACTTATTTGCACGTCATAAAATTATACGTATTGCAAATAGTTTACATATCAAAAACTTTATACACATCATACACATGATGCATATCATACACATAATAAACATTATACACGTCAAAAACATCATACAAATCAAAAATATTTTACAAAACCCATCGTACACTTGGCCTCATAGATTACCTGACAGAGACATTTTGACAGTTAACACTCCTCTTATTCTTCAGTTTAAAAATAAGAATGGTTTCATGAATATAAAGGTAACTTGATAGATAGCGTGGCTTTTTTTGTACAGAAAGGCGTCAGCGATATCTGTTGATTAATTTTGAACAGTCGACCATCAGACGGAAGTATGTAACCAAGATAGAAATCGAGGTCGACCTTTCAGACCATTGCGGCTTCATGTGGTAAGCGGAGACGTTAATCAAAGCTATCTCTTACACTGGAGAATGTTTTCAGCTAACTTGCCACATTGGACAGACCATGGTATGACCATGTTATTTGCTGGTGTATTTAGCTAATCAATCTTCATCAACTCATAACTCATTAGTCACGCACAAGGAAGGATACTTAAAGCTTTATATGATAAGAAGATTCTGTAAAATAGGGAAACGATATTTGAAAATGCTCCCTTTCCATTTCTTTGAACGAAAAAAAAATACTACAAATCAAATAAAGTTTTGTTTTTCTTTTCCATATACTTTTATATGATATCTTTACTTTGGATTAGTCTGAAAAGTACTGTTAACTGCTGTCCCCAACATAGAATTTGGTTTATGATATTGTTTCCTAAACTTTGACGTTTTTGTCAGACACTCGTCGCACTAATTAATATGGCCAGAGAACGTCAACCTAGGTCTAAAATCCACGGTATAACGGGATGGAGGAGATCTTCTCTTGGTACGTTTATAAACTAGATTAGATTTGTAAGGAGCCGTTGAGTTGATCAAATTGTTTACATTGACACTTTTCAGCCATTTATGCGGTATGAATACGTGCAGGTTGAAGCAACCAATTTTGTCATACTTTTTGTTAGCCATTAGTGCCTATATTTCAATAAGAAATTGAAGCCTATATGTTATAAATCGTTTTGTTTGGGGTCAGAATAACAATTGCTTGTTAATCGTATTTTGGAGCTCCCTAACTCCTCTGCACCTCTTGGGCCCTTCACCTAGATAAAGTATACTGCAGTTTTATGCCTTGCAGTCCCCTTTACAGGGGATAGGAGAGTGCCCAAACATTGAAATTTTATTGGAGCTTTGAGCACATTATGACCAAATGCCTGTCCCATCATCACCAGTGGGAATCAAACCCATATCCTCTCACATGAAAGGTAAGTGAACTATCAACTAGACCATGGCATCTGTAGGTCTATATCCTTTATCTAGGTCTCTCTCACGTAGATAGAGTATATACTATATAATTTGATCATTGGCCCTTGTAAAGCATGTTGCTTTTCTAATTCTAAACTGATAAGTAACGACTGACTACATAATTTCCCATGTTATAATGGTTGAAATATTCTAAAATAGCTTTCTCCACACATCATAGTCTTTTAACTGTTGAAGTGCAGTTCCTGCCCAGTCTCTGTTTGCTGCTGGGCTTGCAGGACTTGGGTGCATCATGTTAAAAACTGATATAGACTTGTTATCTTTTAGGCATGCTTTGGCTCTATCATGGCAGAATTTTCCAATTCCAACAACAATACAAACATTGAGTACACTTATCACACTCAGAAGTGCATTATCACAATATTGAAATAACAATTTTCTCTGTGCAATTGGTATACCACCAGGAACAATGTTTTTGCCAGTTTGACTCATGAATATCAAAGGACAGTAATTGTATACGTAAGCTTTATTCAAAAATTTATCTGGTGTCCCAAAGTGTGTCTTGGCAAATTTCCACAAACGCGCTCCGCTGACTTCACTTCTTTGACAGCTAAATCCCTCTATTGGTCTCTTTGGATGTTCCTCTTCTGGCTTAACTACATCACCTGTAATCTGTAGCCAGTCCTTGACAAAGTTGACCTCCCCAAAAGGAACCTACAAATGTGATCACAGTATGGAAACAATTTACATGGTAGTATTGCAAGAAAGTGATTACAATTCTCTTCTTAGTAACATACTTTTATTTCTCTAGTCGCCACATTAGCTCCCAATCATCCACCGGTGAACATCGACATCCAGCTCAACGCGATTGGATACCAGCCTCTCTGCGCCACGTGACTTGACCAAGGAAGAACTGCCGTCCGGCCCGTCATCAATCCAAAGCCCATTAAAGTTAGAAAGTATCATCATTAGAAAGTATCGATCCCCCGTGGTGCCATGCTTTTCTACTTCTCTAGTGTACTTTTCTAACTAACATTTTCTTACTTCTCGATGATAGTGTTTTCTTCCTCTTTGCCGCTGCAAAAATTTTTTCTACATTACAGGAAGTATCAGGCAACATTTATTAGGACTTTTGGCAGATTAATTTAACTTCAAGTATAATGGTAGAGAGAATCCTTTTATCGAATAAGAACTCTAAATCTGTAGCAATATTGAAAACATCTCGTAGAATAAAATGAGAACTAAAGCGTTGTCGTCACAAACTTTTTTCGAGGAATCCCGATCTTAACTGTATCACGGTGTTAACCCTGTCAAGAAAAGCCCGTATACAAATATCACGTTCACATCTCATATCATCTGTGAGAAACGGCTGTTTGAATTTGCAAAAGTCCTTAAGGAAACACTGCTAATTTCGCTCAGTTCATAAAATTATGAACTGGGTTTAAATTACAAGGTTTTGGTAGGCATGATTCAAAGTTTGAAGCTTGTTCACGATATCGTTCTCAAATTTGGACAGTTTGTCTAGATCAAGAAGAAGCATGTAACCAGTGCAAAATATTATCAAACTTCTGATATTTTTGAAATTGTGACGTCACACTTTAGTAATCAATTGTGCTGAGCAAGTTGTTGCTACCGTGTAACCAAGGCCATTCTAGCTTATGGCTTAGTAGCGTATGATGACTTTCTCACTAGCGGTGCATGAATCGCTTTTAATACAGCACATGGCAATAATATATGTCCGCTGCTATAAAACAACCATACCAAGTATCACGCGACAAGTCATCACAAAGAAAATTCATCACAGCGACAATTCATGGCCTGAATTTATATATTTATGCCATCAGATTACAACAAAATCTATATGCTGGCCAGATATTTGACTACTTTCATATATGTTAAAATGTCACTTCCACCTAACATAACTGACCTAAAAGACTGCAAGGAACACTGAGAGCCGATTATAGAGTAACAAGTATGGATAAGGCAGTCCAATGCCGCTTGCTGTGCCTCCCACTAGGTAGAACAAAAGTTGACCAGTAAAAGGATACGGGAGAGAATCGCGTGAACAAATAGCTTGCTTAGGGGTATTGCTGGTAAATTAAAAAAAGTGTGCTTATTACCAAAATAAAATGTTACTCAATAACACATTGGTGTCATCTTCAGGTGATGAATTGTATTTGTGATGAATAGTCTGTGTGATGAATTGTCGCATGATGAATTGTCGCTGTGACGAATTGTCGCGTGGTGAATCGTCGCGTGATCAATTGTCGCGTGATGAAAGACGGCAATCCGACACGGCTACAATCTCAGCGACTGGGTCAGCATCAAACGGAAAGTAAGGCAAGGTTTTGTACAACCACATGACTTCTGCAACCCTTTCAGAGAAAAAAACCTTAGACGCTGAAAAGATCTTGAAGGTGTGAAAGCTTATGGTGTCAACATTTCAAACATCAGGTTTTCAGACGACATTGTCTTACTAGCTACGTCTGAGGATGCATTGCAGAAGCTAATGGATTGTTACGGTCGGTTTGGCTCTATATACTCAGAGGTCATGGTTACGCATGGTTAACCAGAATCAGTGTTCACGGTGTACAACTGAAGAAGGTTAGAAGGGCTACGTGTTCAAGTTAGCCTTTTCTGATGAGATGGCCTAGGAACTTGACCTGTCGCTTTTTTATTGTTGCTAGCAGCTTCCTCGAGCATCCTTAGGCTTGCATGACCGCTACGGTAGTCATCCTTGCCGTTGAAATGAAATGGGGGACGCAAACTTTTCATTAACCAAAAAATGGGGACATTGCTGGAAAAGGTTGAAAACCCCTGATCTAGCACCTATATTTTTCGACTCAAAGTGATACAAAACAGTATCTCGTAAAAGGGCGTGGCCAAGGGAGGTGTGCTCCAATAGATTAAACATGACCGACTATTTCTTATATAGCTTAATTATTCGAAATAAATGACGGAAACGTGTATAAAAATCGCGCAGTAAGTTCACACGAGACGAAACTTCGGTGTAAAGTGGGGAGGCCCTGTCCCTCGATTCCAGATTCTCGCGGCCCCGTTCTGAATGAGAGTGTGGTAAAATTTGCGTACACTTTTTTTAAAATGAAAATTTGAAATGGTTAAGGCTTAAAATGTTTTAGATATTTACCAGAGTAGCCTTCAAAAAGTATTTGTTATGTTTGCAACTATAAAATCTAGGTCAAAAGTAGAAAAAATAAAATCATAGAAAGATAGTGAAAGTGCAAAACTTACAGAATGACAAGCATACGCTTTTGAATAACAAATGGCCATATCATTTAGTTTTGTCTCCTGCTTTCCACATTTCCTTCCAACGTTAGCCATTTTTATTAGTGTTTTCGCCTCCTAACTCATCTGCCTTTACCGAGTGACAACAGAAAGGATATTTTTAATGTCCCTTTTTCACTTGGACATAGCCAGCGAGAGTCATCTAACCTGTACTCTTAATGCCTTAAATTCAGTTGTATTTTCCCAGGTCATTTTAAGCTTCGACAGTTTTTAACATTCTCTAGACATTATATTTTAAGTATGAATAAGTCAGTCAATGACCTTATGTCTTTGTTTTTTGGTAAAAATTCCCTGTAGCCTCGATGTTTCTATTCGAAAGTCCACATCTTTAAATTTTTCAGAAACTCTGGATTTATTGATGGTATGATATCTAAAGGAAATTATTAAATATTTTAATGACCATATCAAAAGTTTTTCTTTGAAATGCTGTAATCTCATCTCTAAGATTTACAATTGGGGTTACACAGACTGCTTGGGCAAATGGCAATCCTCCAGTGGGTTGCACCATTAATACAGATATTATTTCTCTGAAGCTGGATGTAAAATCTGCCGATAAATCACCGGTAACTAAAGGGGCGCTGACTAAACTAGAGAAATGCATTATTTTATGCTCGAGGTGATCGTAGTTCAATCACTATAGCAGCGCGTTTCCCTGGCGGGAATCACGAGTTAAACTTCGCATCATCTTTTCTCTTTCCCAAGGGTATTAATGAAATATTTTTGCAAGGTAAGATCATGGTCGATCTCGTGAGGTTCGGCTCCACCTAGTGAAATGGGTGCGTGGATACCAAAGAGGGACTAAAAACAAAACTAGTCAAAAGGCAAAGGAGCTCAGCGTCAGCCATCGGCCATCCGCCTCATCCATGTATCAAATAGTGAACCCATCGGCAGCAGCGTGGTGATTGATCCAGTCAGCGGACGAATTGCTTGTTAATCAACGGTTTCTGGGTCTAGCAGAAGATTCAACTATTGGACAATGGTAGAGTATCCCGCTCAGTACAAGCACTGCACTTTTGGAAGGCAATTCAAACCACTAAGAGTTTCTTCCAAAGAAAATTATAATCAAGAGGATGAACATCATTATTACCGTTCTTTCGAAGTCATGTGAACTGGCCAAGGACAACTTGCCTTCAGTAAAGGATACTAATTGATTTACTCAGGGGGTGACACTCACCTAAGAGGAATCGGCCTTCTGCTTGTTGCAAACAACTCCAAATCAGTACTTGGATCTTATCAAATTTTAAACAAAGTTAGAGTCACCAAACTACAATCAAAGCCTTTTATCATTAGCATCATATAAGAGTATACAACAATAGAAGATTCAACTATTGGACAATGGTAGAGTATCCCGCTCAGTACAAGCACTGCACTTTTGGAAGGCAATTCAAACCAAGACCTATAAAGTGCTTAAAATACTATAAAATCACTGGCACTAAACTGGAAATATGTAAATAAGACTTGGCAAGCATGTTGAAAGTGGTTGTAGCGATTGTTATAATTTTACCAATTTTTGGAAAATTGGCCAAGGCGCACGCCTTGGACAAAATCTCGTTTTAGGTTCACTATCTTCAAAGACCTATAAAGCGCTTAAAATGCTCTAAAATCGCTGGCAGTAAGCTGGAAACATGTTAACAGGACTTGGCAAGCATGTTGAAAGTGGTTTTAGTGATTGTCATCATTTAACCATTTTTTAGAAAATTGGCCAAGACGCACGCCTTGGACAAAATCTCATTCTAGGGTCACTATCTTCAAAGACCTATAAAGTGCTTAAAATACTATAAAATCACTGGCACTAAACTGGAAATATGTAAATAAGACTTGGCAAGCACGTTGAAAGTGGTTGTAGCGATTGTCATAATTTGACCAATTTTTGGAAAATTGGCCAAGGCGTGCGCCTTGGACAAAATCTCATTTTAGGGTCACTATCTTCAAGGAACTATAAAGTGCTTGAAATGCTCTAAAATCGCTGGCAGTAAGCTGGAAACATGTTAACAGGACTTGGCAAGGATGTTGAAAGTGGTTTTAGTGATTGTCATAATTTTACCAATTTTTGGAAAATTGGCCAAGGCGCACGCCTTGGACAAAATCTCGTTTTAGGTTCACTATCTTCAAAGACCTATAAAGCGCTTAAAATGCTCTAAAATCGCTGGCAGTAAGCTGGAAACATGTTAACAGGACTTGGCAAGCATGTTGAAAGTGGTTTTAGTGATTGTCATCATTTAACCATTTTTTAGAAAATTGGCCAAGACGCACGCCTTGGACAAAATCTCATTCTAGGGTCACTATCTTCAAAGACCTATAAAGTGCTTAAAATACTATAAAATCACTGGCACTAAACTGGAAATATGTAAATAAGACTTGGCAAGCACCCTGTAGGTTGAAGCTGGAAATTGCAATGGCAATGGTATAAGCCAGACGTTTATACAGTGCTCTATACATAAATATGTAAAGTGTGCATAGATATATACCTTTAGCATAGAACAGTATGCTGTATAATACTATATATGGCATTTGTTACCCGAGTACTCAATACAAAATTGTAGAGCAATATAGAAAGTTATAAACGCAAATAAAATGTAATGACATTTGCAACTACAGTTTCATGTTTCCAATCATCAGGCAACTGCCGAAACATTTTACATACTCTAACTTTCATATTCATCTATTTTCAAAATTTCGTGTTAACAATATATACCCATGATGGCATTTCGATAACCACTCATTACGTTTATTGAGTAATTTGGGCATGTATTTTCTTCTAAACACAGTACACATCTCCTGTGGGTGCACAGTGTTCCAAAGAAAAAGGGTTCGAATCCCCTCAGCTTTAGTGACAAAAGCAAGTAAATGTGGTAATGCTATACTCTTGACAAGCCTGCAATATTTGCCATGTCCCTGCTGTTCTCTGGCACTGCAGAAGGTCGAAACCCAAAACACAATTTAAAACAACAGAAATTCAAAAAATTCCTCTTAAATATTTTGAAAATGAAAACTCTTGCAAGAATTAAAGATAAAATTTCTTGGGAAAAATTGAAATTACTTGCAACAAAATGAAATTTCTTCCAAAAAATGCAATTTCTTGCAGGAAAATGAAATTTCCAAAAAATTTATCTTTTTGCAAAAAATGAAATTTCTAGCAGGAAAATGAAATTTCTTGCAAGAGAATGAAATATCTGAAAATTTTATTTTCTTCCAAAAAAATGAAATATCTGAAAATTTTATTTTCTTGCAAAAAAATGAAATTTCTTGCAGGAAAATGAAATTTCTTGCAGGAAAATGAAATTTCTTGCAAGAGAATGAAATATCTGAAAATTTTATTTTCTTCCAAAAAAATGAAATATCTGATAGTGTGGGGCACTGGGCTCATGGCCACTTGAATTTCTTCAATCGGTGTAGGTTCATCTTGATTTACTGGCCAATGTGAGCCCGATACTCTAATGTGTTATACAGTCTGTCCCTTCTCATGCATTTGGCACACTATTTACTTGTGCTACTTGAATTTGTACTGCGGTATAACTTATTTTTGACGGCTCGGCCCTCCGACTTTTAAAACCGTTCCGTCACTCTTGTAAGAAGGACTTCAGTACTGTGATCTGAGATTTTCCAAAGTATACTTTATCGTACATTAGAGAATTTCTCATGACAATAGCGATAATAATAACAGTAAAATAGTGATATGCGAACTTGGTAACGGCTACAAAAGTTGACGGAAAACAGTTGTCATCAAGGCAAAGAATACCACTAAAGATGGAAGTTACTTGATGTAGGTACCTAAGGGACACATAACTTGTAAAAGGATATTTTGATAGTATGATTCTACTTCAATTACGTTATTATGATATTCAACCTGTAGATATTATGAAGATACATACCAAGACACAAACTTGAGCCCTCTTCTCTCTGGATACGAGTACGAATCATAAATAAGCAGCTTCCGGTCATATCTACGAGGTAAAAGAGATGCTTGACGAGGAGACAATCCACCCTATGCAATCTGCTCTAGACTGCATAGCTTTCGGATTCAAATGTGTAGCTGATCTTCAGTATTGGATCCGTGCATTGGCACATCGTTGCATATACTGGCAAAATCAAGATCTATGATCTACATGAAAGTTTCAGATATTACATATAAAGAAGGTACGTACACGCAAAAAAATTATCATTCTAAATGTTTTGGACCATCAAAACTCTTGTGGACTTTTATCTGATCATTAGCGATGGCAATTTTTTTTCTCCAGGGCACTCTTTTGTATCAGGTTGTTATTAAAGCGCTTCTCATTACAGAACCTTCTTTTGGATTTCATCACACTCAGTGCCACAAATTATGATGAGTGATTTTGGTAGAGTCTAGTTTAAACACGGAGGGAAAGATTTCAAGGAAAGTGGTAAATGTCATCGCCTTCCAGAGAAACGCAGTCAGCATTGCTACATTTATGTTTAAGGTTTTCACTACATCTATTTTGGTAGCGTAACATAAATGTGCCAACATTCGTTGGCAGTGAAAATGTAACTGATTTGGGTGTCACTTCTGTTTTATGCCGTCGTTGCCATGTCTGTAGGTGAATATATTGACGGGGCTTAGTGTGAGATTCAGTAACAACAAAGGCGCTCCAGTTTGTTCTTGTGGCGTATTGTCATCGGTAATGGAGTGCGCAGAGTGCTGTAGTATTAATCGAATGGCACATTCTTCCTTAGGCCTACTTTAGACCCCTTTTTTAGAGTCAAAGTTAATTAGATCTAGTCATTAGATCTAGTCATTACATCTAGTCGTTAGATCTAACACAAATCTAACAGAAATGTGACAAAAGTTTAAATTGGCTTTAGACGTAGAATTTGTGTTAGATTTGTGTCGAGTTAAATTCAATTCGAAGCTACTGACGTCACGGTCAACCCCTTCTGATGACGGATGTCTTGTTTGCTTTACATCACAAATAGTGGATCAGCCAAGATTGCTGCAGCAGGTATTGACGGTACCTTATGTGCTTTTATCCATGCGTGTTGCAAAGGGGGTCTAAACTACGAGTACGCATGCTCAGATAGATATTGAGTAGTCAAATTTACAGACTAGCTCCAGATGCAAATTTTACTCGACACAAATCCATGACAAATCCGTCGTCTAAAGTCAGCCGAACTTGTGTTAATTATCTATGATAGTATCACGGATTTAACTCAAATCTAACACAAATACTACTGTTGGCTTTGCGCGACGGATTTGTCATGGATTTGTCATGGATTTATCATGGATTTAATTGTGGAATTGAATTTGACTCGACACAAATATAAGACAAATTCGACGTCTCGCTTAAATACAAATACTACGATTACGTCATTACATATATTTACATAAATTATAATAATTATTTTACGATATAACAGGCACCAAGTAAATCGTGTGGGAAAATGCGTTACAAATGTCCTCCGCCAGCCACTTAAGTGAAGATTCTTACACATGCATTCTGTAAGCTGACTCAATTTCCAGATAACGTTCGGAAATTCAGGGAAAATGTTTCAGTGTTCAAAATCAAAGACGTGCATGATTAACATGAAGTGGGATTGAAATACGAACAGGCAATGATGAACTTAATAGGGAAGGGGAAGCGAGTATTAGAGAAGCGAGTGTATAAAGTGATATTGACCACTTTAAGGCAGAAGTGTCTTTTGATACACCTCGTTCAAAGTTGTGTGTAGCTTTAGAATAAACTCAGATTTCCCCCCCCCCCCAACTGTTGTAGAAACAAGGTCCTAAGAATAACCCTAGTCTGGAAACGAACAATGGACGATTGTTTGATGTTATTGTTGAAATTTTCACTAGTTACCAGGCTACTGTAGGTGCACACTTGTTTTCAGAACAACGAGAAAAATAACAACAAACGAGGACTGCGCATCATCAGCTTTCCCAAGTTCCCAAGATTTTGTGTCTGTACCCTTTGACGATGACCAAAAATTTGAACAGGGACTGGAAGTAACTCGGGTTGTTTTGAAGCTTACAATACGAGAATTAAAACTGTATAATAGGCAGTGCAACTTGCTTCGATCCACTAAATTGGCCGTGCTGAGGACAACATACATTTTTAGAGTACGTCTTTAGTAGCAACAGGTACACGTACAAAATACTTAACAACTATTTATGTTAACGGATACAAATAAAGTATTGTAGGCCTATATTTTCTTTCCGCTAGGAAATGTGTAACGTTTCCTGTACTGTTACAAGTCATAACGAAGCATTTCTGATGCAGCGCAGGCGACATTACAATCTAGAAATTTGACAAGTATTATATGATTCTTTAACATCATATGTCACAGCTTTACAATCATTTTGCCTTCCAAATATCAATTTGAACATATTCCTTTCCAAAAGAGAGCTCAAGTTCCTGGTGAGTGAGTTAAAGAATTTATCTCTACCTTATGTCAATTTTCTCTGAGTTCACAATATGACAAATGTCTGTCCTAGGAGATCAGTTTGTGGAAAAGTCCAGTTTTGCATATTAAAATTACAGGAGCATCTACTTTCTGAGCCAAAGCTCACTTTACAGAAGGCTGTGAAGTTAGCCCCTGCTTGGAATCGGCACAAAAGGATGCCAAACATCTATCAACAAAGTCTTCTTAAAATTCAGCTTTGCTCTCATTATCAATTTTGTTTTTGCCATGAAAACCCTGCACATTTAGCCAATTAAAAGGATTGCCCTGTTCATAACTTATAAAGCAGCTACTACAAGAAATGGGAGATATTTTGCAAATGTGTGTAATCCTTAAGGATAGTTTCTACTTCCTCAATCATCCCTTGATTTGATCGATGTTGATCACTTTGGATATGTGCACTCTCATCATCAAGACATCACCCTTGAACAATCCAAGTCACTTTAACTATTTCCTTGACAACCATTGATTGAGGGTTCACTGGCCAATCAGATTTAAGAACAGCTAAATACCTCCTGAATGCTGAGACAATGGAAAATGGAAGTATTTAGAATAGATGTGACATGGATCTGACAGTCATTGTAACAAACCTGAACTCATTTAGATACTTTTGTGATTAGTTCTACTAAATATAAAGTTATGAGTTGTACCTGTCATACACCACAGTTATACATATTTTATTTTCTCTTAAACATTTTATTGGTTTATATATCTTCACAGCCCATTGTCACTTTAAGTTGATGGCTTCTATATTAGATAGATAGATAGATAGATAACTGATTCGGCAGAAGGCAAGTAGTAGCCTATACGCCGCTCGTTATATAGGAAAGTCACTCCGAAGAAGTGTGAAGACGCACATTACACATGTTAGCAATAATACTGTCATTGAGCAGGAGGATGAGGGGAACATTTTGAAGATCTTGGAAGGCATGTAGGAGACTACCATGACTTCGAATAGCTGAGTATTGTTTGTCTTGTATTACCTTACGTTTAGGAAGTTGCACTTGATTCTTAGCATTGGTTCCTGGCTTCCTTTTTTACGTATCTTGGCCACTTTCAAAGCCCCCCGTCTATTCCACCCCCCGTTTATTATGTTTTTGAGATTTTTCCAATCCCCTCGTTTATTCTAACCCCCCTTCTATTAGGCACCCAAGAGTATTAGAAAACAGACCAAACGAAAATAGCAAATAGTTTATACGAGTTTTACTTGTTTTCGGTCAACTGGAGATAAAAACGAATATTGCCTTTTCCGCTTCAACAATTCGTCATTTTTGTAGGAATTTTACTTGTAGGATTAATCATAGGTTCACATTTTTCATTTTGTAATAAACTCCACCCTCTTTTAAGTGTACATCCAAACGCTTGAATTTATAATAAAGGCCGCGGCGTTTATTAGAGAGAACACAATACTGCTTTTTCAATGTTTATCACATTGATATTTGCCTGCACCTATACAGTGGCTGCAACTAAATGAAGGGTAATGTAGTATGGTTTTGTCATGTATTAAGTTGTTCTGCTTTGAGTAATTCAAAGTCTGCACATTAATAAAATTACTTACGATTGTGCTTTAGACCCTGTTTACACGGGTACGGATCCACGCTGGTACGGATCCAAACTGGTACGGATCCAAATCGATCCCGTATAAACACCCTAGAAAGGGAATCAGATCCAGAACTCTGCATTCTAATCCACTTAGCAAATCAACGAAAATAGAATTTGAATAGGGATTACGTCACATTTACCTCGTAGTAGTATTTTTTACCTCATTTTCGATCAGTACCAGTTTGGATCCGATCCCAAGCGTTTACACGGGTCATCAGGATTGTTTCACAAAAACTCTTCACAAAGTATACACTTACCATATTTTGTTATGCTAGAAGGAAGTCAGTGCAACTCAGAATTATATTACTTGCAGACCCAAGTCTTGGATAATAAGGATGGGTAGATCAATTGGGATGACCGAAAATTTCACCCTGGAAAGAATAGGGCCAGGGGAATAAGTAGAATGGGTTGGTGTTTGTAGAATGAATCTCCCTATACCTTTAGTCTCTACTAAATGGGTGGTTGGAAACAATTTAAAAAACTGACAAAAAGGGGTTTGCAATTAATATTTAAAATTAACAAAGCGGGGGGGTTGGAACAAACAGGGAGTGTAGAATATTTTGAAAACAATTTATACTATTTAAGTTTCGTTTCTACGTATATGTAGATATTAGACAGTCAAAGTGTTTCGTCATGCTGGCGAAGAAAATAGGCGTGGTTTGACTTGAATGCATTATGAATAAACGATTCATCAATGATTATTGCTTCTTCTCCAAGTCTTTTTGTCGACGTGCTCTTTCCAGGCGTCCGCAGTGTGCGAGAAACTTCAAACCATCACGTAGAGATTTGTAATGGTTGGTAGCAAATCATGCTGCAGTCTTTATTTAGCACGGGCCCTTCGTGGTCGGCTAGGATTCAACACCAAGTAGAAATGGCATTGTGATTGGTCATTAATACTTTTACGATATTGTCAATTTGGAAATCGCTTTTGTGAATCTTCTGCATCCCAGGCATGCAGCCAAGGGGGGGGGCTGTGCCCGCCCAATAGGTAAAACTTGCCCACATTTGCCTCCCCCCCCCAAGAAAATTTCTTACAGGCATTTAAAAGGTGGTTCACTTGTGTATTTCAATTCACGTATGCAATGCGATAAGAAAGTCGGGACGTCTACGCCTCTCAATTGCAATTTTGAGCCTTCTAGGGACTGTAAAAATTCAAAATTTTCCCACCCAATAAAGCCATGGTGGGCTGAACGTATAATGTGTGAGTGAATAAAGAAGTTAGTGGTTGTTGAAAAGCAGAAATGTCTTCGGTTTGTCCCAATAACGGCAGATAAAAGTATAAAGTATAATAGTCGGAGGCCTTATTGAAATGAGAAACAAGAGCTGGTTGATCAACCGTCCACTTTGACGCACTTTGGTCTTGCTTACGTAATCAACAAACAATAGGCACGTGTCTATCACATGCATACAATAACACGATCACTTGCTAGTGACCGGCATTAATTAGTGGTAAAAAGACCAAATTGCTGCTCACAGTCACAGAATAGTAATCGACATAGAATAGTAAATATTTACTATTCTGTGGGACAAGTGTAGAAGAAAAGAAATGGGTGTAAAAGCTGTACTAGCGGCACCCTTCTCACTTGCAAGAGGCCTCTGTGTATCTTGAAGGATTGGTTAGCACTCTAGGTCACTATGTCCTTTACTTATTCAAAGACTACCACCATTTGAATGTCTTCAAAAGTGAGCAAGATATGTCAGTGTGGAAAGAATCGCTAACTTCTAATACAGATTGGGAAGGCCTTGTACTTGCATTAAGGTAATTGCGGATGGCTCTGTAAGAGAATAGTAAACTTATTAAATTAGTGGACATCAACATCCAGTTCAGCGCAATTAGAAAACAGCCTCTCTGTGCCGTGTGACTTAACCGAGAAGGGACTGCTGTTAAGCGCGCCACTCTGTCTAAAGTTCATTCAAAGTTGCAAAATTTCGTCGAGAATAGACGGCTTAAAAATATGACCACCTAGTTCAGTTGGTAGAGCACACAATGCAACTTTGCCAGTCCCGAGTTCCAATCCCGTTAGTGAGGTAGTCTGTGATCTATTTCTCAAGTATCTTTTTCAAACTGAAAAAGTTCAAGCTACTCAGAAGGATTCTCGGGACATTGGTTTCATCGTACATTCATCATCCATTAAATAGATACAACGGTGGACATTGACATCTGGGTACCGACGGAGAACGATCACGTCCTCATTCAAGTGCTCATAGGCTTGGCTCACCGAGATCAACTACAGAAGATGTCGACTTCAACATGAGGAGGTATGCCTCCGAAAAGTCCCTTGCCTCCAAGAATAAGATCCTCGACACTGATGCGGAGGGAAATACGTCTCAAATTTGCAGAGTCTCCTCTGCAAAGGAAGTCCAGTTTACCTCACCAGTTCGATCAGATGCGAACCACAGCATACCGTGCAACTCAAATGCGTTCAGTAAAGTCATGAGGGTTATTGAGACTGCTAATCAGTTTTCCTCCGCTCGACAAACCTTTAGGCCAGCTGTAATAGACATGAAGCTGGGCTCTACATCTAGGTGTTCACCGTATATCGAGAAGGAAAATTACAAAGCGCAAGGAAAGACGAAACCAAGTGATAACAGCGCAAGTGAAGATTATATGTCGTGTGATGATCAAGATTTCGATCTTTATTCCGAGGTTGCGTCGACAACATTCTCTTATGCAGGAGTGTCAAGGCACAAAGACTTTATTCGTTGTCTTCCAGTATTTCTCTCGAAGTATATAATTGGAATGCTTGATGCAACTAGTCTTACAAATTGCATTTGTGTTAGTTCACACTGGCGGTATCTTGTAGAAGAAGTCCAAGCAGAAAGCCAAATCGAGCAAACGAACCAAGAAGATGTTATGCTGATTGGGGTATGTGAAATCATGTTATGTGATCATTAATTATCAACTTATACTGCAGAAATAACCCATACCTATTTAAACATAAATTTTAATGAGAAATATTACTTGTGTCTGAGCAGCGCAGCGGAAAAATTAGAGCACAGGTCCTCGATCTTCGAACGTGACTCGTAGTAGATCGCCACAGACAGAATCGGGATCTAGAATGTATTTTGCTGACAATTCTTAAACAGTGTCCACGGAAGTAGGTCCAAGATTTTCGGGTTTACGCCCTGCTATCATTGTATCTCGATGTCCACCGGTGGATGATTGGGAGCTAATGTGGCGACTAGAGAAATGGAAGTTTGTTAGCATCGGAAAGCGAAAGCGTGGATCACGGGTTCGATCCCCGGTGGTGATATGCTTTTCCATTTCTCTAGTGTTCTTTTCAAAACAGTGTTTTTACGAGGGTGATATCAAAATCTACCATAAAACATAAGTAAAATTCATAAATTCCATTACATAGTAAATGGCAACCAAACAAGAGAAAAACCGGAAGTTTCTGTTACGAGAGACTGTTGCGTAAAAAGAAATCATGTCACTAAGCGAAATTTTTATAACAGAAAGTTATTTTAGAAGTCAATAGGGTCCTCACCCTACAAAAAGAGTACCTTAAATCTATGTAAAGGTGCAATGGATATAGAATTGAATCCTCATCAAGGTATTTGCCTCAATATTGACAAGATGCTGGAGTCCAACGATAGACTTTGATCAAAACAAAGCAGCAAAGGAAAGCGTAGTCAAACATCCATAATTGATCCTCCATCAAAGAAGAGTCATTATTTGTTCATTTCACTGTTCTTATTCAAAATCGTTGTTTGCACTTTAACCCATTACTTCACTAATAAACCTACCGATAATTATTTAAAGGTAATTAAGAGATTAGGTAACATAAAATTTGATAGGACTAATAAGGGGGCCTGTGCTCTAAAACGATGACTTCCCAAGATGGTACTTTCTGTTTAAACGGCTGTCAAGTGTTTGTCCCTGTCAGCACTAAGATTCTGTTACTTCTGTCGATGGAGTATGCAATATAAAATTAGTTGATATATAGATAAATGCACTGTTTGTAGTTGCCACTACAGCTCTTGTTTATAATGAAAGAACATATTAAACAAACATATTAATCTGATTTGTCTTCCTCGAGGCGGATTCGGTAGTGATGTAATTGGAAAATTGGAGGGAATTGTACACAAACCTGCAAAAAGCATTCCAAATCATCGCAGTTAATGACCACTTTAAGAAATAGTGTTAGTTGCAAACAAATTTTAAAATGAAAAACAACCTGCAACATGATGCCAACAACTTGAGCAAAATCATCAAAAGCTAGCTTTGTGTACTCAGTGTGGCATCCTTTCACAGATGTGACTACCTTTCAGGATCAAGTCAGCACCATAACAATTTCAAAAAGTCATTAAACAACATCTTGTGTTGCAGCATACCTACACAGTACCCTGGTCAGCACCACAAGTGCAACTAATCACCTCAACAACCTACAATGACTGTTGCAATTCCTTGAAGCTATAAGGTAACAATGCTGTCTAAAAAGTGCACTCTTGCAGACCTTAATATTGAATATTGTGATTACCAGCTCTCAAAAGATGGAATCACTAGAGGTTGCTGAAGATAGATGGTGTGAGGTCACTGCCACAGCCCACAAACTTTATGAACCTGAAGTCATTTCTTAGATCTGTCCAGTTCTGCAAAAAAGTTCCTTCCCAACTTTGCATTACTTGCTGAGCCATTATACTGTCTTAGACAATGTGCATAAGGGATAATAAAGAAGAAAGTTTTTACAGATCCTCAAAAGTCTTCTACCAACAGATGTCTTGGTGCATTATGATGTTTACTACCTTTGGGGCGATCCTGTATGCATCCAGCACTGGAATCTGAGCTATTTTGCTCCATCGATTTCTTGATAAAAGCAAACATTCAATCACAATGTTTCAAAGAAACTGCTAATGTCGAAGCAAAAGTATAGCCTTATCAAGAAGGAAAAACAGGCAATAAACTTTGGTTTGACTAAGTTCTATGAATGCATGTTCGGAAAGCACTTTAACCTTATTACTGATCATAAGTTACTGATTGCAATGTTTGGACCCTCGAAACAACCCCCAGCAACAAACCATCTTGCACAATGGACCTTGCAACTCAGACGATTTGCCTACAAGATTGCATTTTGAAAAACAGAAGACCATGGGAACTTTGTCGAAGAAAAACATTGCTTGGCAAAAACGTTGAGGTGCTGAAGCCCCCAGCGGCCCTAGTGGCAACCTCCCAACCAAAGACCGCTGATGAGCGGTGGGTCCGATTTTGAAGCTACCCAAAACAGACAGGCTAATTAATAGATAAAGGGTAGCTGGGTGTCCAAGGGCAACGTCCCTCAATTTAGGAAGCAAGCCATGAGGAGGCTCAACCGCCAAGTAGGATCGCCACCCACGGATCATGGAAAGAGTCTGTCATCAAAAGAGAACGCCCCTCAGTTTTGACTTTTAGATGGGGGGAGGGGATAATGCCATCAGTGGACACGCTCTTCAACCGGCTAGTTGTGCAGCCTTCCATGAGCTGCACTGCCAACACTTCTCAGATCATGTGTTGTCATACGATTTCAACAAAACGTTTAGCACGAACCTTGTCAAATTGCCGAGAAGCGGAAACTCCGCCACGAAAGTGAAGTCCAGTTTCAGCCCCCTGTCACAACTGTTGTTGGCTTTGATAAGACTGGTCAACACGATTTTTGGTGTCAAGAAACAAAACTTGTTTCTTAGGTAATTTGAAGGTGCTAATTTCGAAAATGACCTTAGTTTTTTAATTTTAGTTTTTCAAGTTAAGAAATTTTAAAAAGAAGTACCAAAATTTTCCAATTTATTGCTAAGATTCAAATTAACTAATAAAATTTATCGGTAATCATAATACACTTTGGTAAACCTAATTATTATGGTGACATCGAAAATAGGAAACCTTAGAATCTTCTGTTTGATATTAATTAATTTTTCTTTGACCGGGCGTCCACAAATACAATCCTGGTGAATGGAGATTGTTCAGTGGTTGTTAAAAATGTATTTTGTGTCTTTGGTCAATAGTACCAACCATACCCGGCAATACCTATACCTCATTCAATAACACCGCGAGAGATGTATGATGCCATCAAACAAGTTATGAAACAAATCAACTGCAACAACTTACATTCTCCGTGCCACTTTTTTAACTGGTCTCCCAAACCATGGAGCACATAGCCTCGAGGTATATTGAGGGCTTACTCGCTCAAACTAATTTTCCTCACAAATTTAGGGGTCGATCTCCAAATTGCTAAAGTACCTTTCACATTTTCAGAGTGGGTGTTCAGCGTAGGTCCTTACAAGATGTATTCCAAAAGCTCATCAGCAGGTAAAACTGAATTTACCAATCATCAGTTTTTGTAATTCCTTTAAGTCAATATTGCCATTCTCTCCAATCATATACATCTGGCTAAATTTCCACATTTTCTCTACGTCATAAAGGAAGTTTCTGCAGGTTACTCGTATCCATGGAGCTACCATGGTAAACGAATCAGATGTTGTTTTCATCACATCGTTTAAAAAGAACATAACGGTGAGAACGTCAATATGATCGTCATTGTTCAAATAAGCACAGATTCAATCGTCTTGATGTCTACTCACATTGATAACTTCAAACACTCAAAAATCTTTCCATTTAGAAAAGTCCATTAAATATCCGATCAAGAATTCGATTCTACAAAATCGTTTTCTAATACTGTAGTCTTTAAGTTGCTTTTGCTAGCTCGAGACAATGATATCATCAAAGGATTTCTTATCTCACCAAACATCTCGAACCCTTTTTCGACGGCCTTCATCTTCTCGTGGCATTTTGCTAGTGCTGATGAAAAACAGTCTTGGAGCATCTTTTGTGACGAAAGTATGGTACTATTAGTTAAGTATCTATATATTGTTTTTTATACTCGTGTCAGGGACGGGGGAAGAGGGGGCAGAGGGGGCCATGCCCCCAAGAGTCGCCAAATTTCAATTTTTTGTCTTGACCACTTTCATCTTTATCAAAATTGAAATTAATTGCGACAGACATTGTGTCACATTCACAGCAAGATATGCATCAATGCGAAACACCCCTTTCCGCGCAATGACCGAAGGCACTTTCGTGGAGATTTTTGTCCTCATATGTGTCATCCTTATTTAAAACTTTCACAAAATTGAGACTGGAGTTCAGACTCCCCGATTATTTGGACCCCCCGTTTATTAACTTTAGAACGTAATGATGACCCCCCGTTTATTCGGCACTCCAGAGTACCAAAATTTAAACAAATACATAAGCAGCGTGGGAAAAAATCGGCAACATCATTTATTTATATTCTTGTTTATATTCTTGTTTCGCTCGGCATTTCGATGCAAGGAAAATAGTAAAATATTCTTTTAGCTTTATGAAACCACTTAGTTTGCTAGAAAAGTTAACAGAAAAAAGGGCCGATTGCCCTCTTGGTCTACAACTTAAACCTCCCAGTACCATGTTTCTCAATTTCTCATCCCAACCCTTTGCTACCCCAGCGTCAAGAAATACCGACCGGCAAGAGACTACGCCCAAGCTAGGCTTTACACTGTGAAAAAAACTTGCAAACTAAACAAATAACTTGACAACCTCATTTCAAACGTATCAACATATAAAGAATTTCTCTCGACTTTGTGCATAAAATTCAAAGGAGTTCAAATGGCAAAGAAACAAAAAGAGAGATTAAATTAACACTAAGTTTTTACGAATAGTTGAACGCATACTACACTGACTTGCCCTGTTGTGCTTGCGTAACCGCTGGAATTGCTGCATGAGAAATGGCCTTCGATGTCAGGAATACATGCCAAATGTTTAGGGCTCAAAAATCCATTGAAAAGGTCTACGAAAAAATTCGAAAAGATCTTTAATTGAGCAAGAGCTCCAACAGGAATGATAGCCAACTGTGCAACCCTTACTACGAATACACATATTGTTAAAGAAATCACGGACAAAATACATACGTTAATGTAAACATACTACCACCTATTCCTCGTGTTTGCTCAAAATTTCATAAACTTGTAACCTGAAAATATTTTCTCAATTTCCACCTGAAAGTACTCTCTTGATGACAAGTAGCGCCGGAGTAAAAAGAGCCGGCGATAAATTAGGGCCGGTGTAAAAAGGGCCGATAAGGTAGTGGGTATGGACATAATTAATTTCAATCGAACTGAGGGGCAAGGTGAAGGATGAGAGCCTGCCAGTTGGGACTAAGATTATCATGATTCGGTAAACAAGAAAGAACGCAGAACTATCATGTGAGACAAAGTAACCTAATAGTAATGTCATCAGTAGATCTTTGCCTGTCCTGTCAGTAGACGCTACAAAAGCTTTTACCAGTTGCCACGGTGCTTACCTGCTTAAATATGAGGGGCTTGGAAACGCTCAAAGTCGAAATGGATACGATCAAATGTAATCTGTGTTCATTACCTAAATACCCAAACAACATTTTATGGTTTTTTAGTTAAAGTATAAATAATAAATACAGCAACCTCCCAAAGAAATTAGCTAATGTCTGTTAAAAAGCCGATTAGATAACAGGTCAAGTTTGTCAACTTTCTGGGGCTTCTTACAGCCTCCAATTGTGTTTTTTGCGGAAAGTATAAAGAAGGGATTACAGAAGCTTTATTTTGTACTTCTTCTCAAAACAAACTGTGACTTAGTAACATTCTTTGCAATTCCAAAACCCGATATTCAGCCCTTGTCTAAAATGTTTACTGGAGCAATTTTTTGCTTCCATAACTCAAAAATGTACATGGACATAACAAAAGACGCCGAATAGGCCAAAACGTAACTAAACTAAGCTAGACATACAGTACAGATATTCAACCCTATCCAAAACGGCATATGTACAGTAACTTCTTGGATCTAGTTTATCTTTTTTCCAGTTGACCTAAGGGAGTATTTTATAAGTCGAAACGTTGTCGATTGTACAGTTCCTTTCTGGCGTCATTTGCCGGTGGTCTATTCACATTGTTATTAGCAATGGAAACTTAGTAAAGAAGCAAGCACCAACAAAAGATACCATCTCAATCATGTGTGATTTCCCAACGTAGGATATTGAAATGCTGTTTCACACTCATTTGTCCAATTCCATCTACTGTCATGCTGAAGGAGAGCATAAAGAGCCTGAAATTTGGTGGCTAAATCAGGGAAAAATTTGCCATAGAAATTTACCATGCCCAAAAACGATTTCAACTCAGATACATTGGAAGAATGGGGAGCTTTGCGAATAGCATCCACCTTACTCTGAAGTGGTTTAATTCCTTCCTGACATAAAGTATGGCCTAAATACTGTAACTCTTTCTTCAGAAAATGACGTTAAGGACCATTCAACTTAACATTATATTCAAGAAATCGAGCAAACACTGCCTTTAAAGCATGAATATGGCTTTCCAAGGAATCTGTAGCTATCAAGATATCGTCAATATAACAAAAAACATGATCAAGTCCCATAAGAATTTGATCCATGGTAGCCTGGAAAATAGCAGGTACAGTTTTAATGCCAAAACATAGACGATTAGGTCTAAACAAACCTTTGTAGGTGTTCAGAGTAAGAAGCTCAGATGACTGTTGATCAAGAAACAACTGGTTACATTCACCAGACAAATCAAGAGCTGAAAACTATTTAGGTTGTGCTTCATTATGAGTAAGTTTGGCAAGCATATCTTGCACATTCGGAAGCTGATAACCCTCATCTTCACTCAGATCATTGACCTTCTTATAGTCACCACACACACGGATATTACCCTGGGGTTTCTGAACATGAACCGTAGGAGAGGCCCACTTGCTATACGATAGTGACTGTAAAATTTTATTCTTCTCTAAGCTAGTGTATTCTTTCTCTACCTGCGGACGTAACGCATACGGAACAGGTCGTGCTTTCTGAAAAATAGGCATAGTGTTGGCCTTCAACTTAATACTAGCCGTAAAATTACGGATACCACTACCCTGACTAGCAAATAACGACGAATGGTTGTCGATTAACTCATTCAAAACCGTCGGATAATCAGCTGAAGTAGGCAATAAAGTACTTCATATACCTCTAATTGTTTGACCAATTCTGGGAAAGACTTTTTTACTGCACCTTCCAATGAGCATTCGTTTTGGGATGTAGTTTGAATGTTTTTGTCCATTGAATTTTTTGGGTGGACTTTGACACAGAAGAGGCTTGTCTATGGTCATCACTGACATCAGTCATGTGATCTCAATTGGAACACACTATGTGAATATTAGCATCGGGCACTAAAATGTCTGACTCATCATCACAAATCCCATCGCTCTCTTATAAAAATACGGATTCCTGCTCATCAGCAAAAAATCCGGTGTCTGAGTCATTCATCAAGTTGTCAATGCCATTTTCTTCGTTACTTTCGATGACATCAAGAAGAGCAAATATCTCATTACTTGATGTCCTTTCTCTGATTTCAAAATATTTTTTATGTTTGTTATCCATATTTCAAATCAGCAACCCTGTACGTCTGTTTTCAAATTACACTGACAACACTATCAATTGGAAAATCAGTATACAAACATGTAACCCGTTGTTGTGTGATCAAAACATATGATGAGCATGCCAAGTTATTTTTTTAAGCTTTCACATCCTGGCACCAATTCCTAAGCTTTGTTTGACAATGAACTTAAACAAATTTAATTGACATTGAACGAGGAAGTTGAATTTTAATGCGAAATATCCATGAGTAACTAAGATAACACACTTCGAAAGAAGCCTATATTCATTTTGTAAAAACGCGAAATTTTTTACCATTCCGTACCACAAGGTCACCTGAGACGCAAAAAATTTAACTTTGAATTGCAACCCCCCAAGAACCCACACCGTAATGGGACCAATCCTAAAGATCAGAGGAATAAATAAAAAATTATTTCTCACACCTGGCGAGGTATAAAATTATGTTCAAGGACATAGGAAATATATTGAAATATGACCAATATAAAAACCGAAAAATGACTCATATTAATTAACGAAATTATAGGGATTAAATTAAATTTTGTCTTTGATACTGTATTTCCCGTTGCGTTTCTTCATTGAAATCGGTTTGTTTGCCCTCCATCTGGAAAGCGGAAATGGGATTTCATTTCCGGAACGCTCAGACTGCAAACGACCTATATCTTATTTTCTTGTTAACAATATTCTTTGATTTTTATTTAACTATTGCCTGCATTATTAACCGTCTTTATACTCATTTGATATAGCCACCAAACTGTTCGTAAAGCGGAAAAGAAGAGTCTTGATAAGGGAATCTGATCGAATGTATGGAATTAAGTGTGCAGCGATCTAAAGTATTATGATGCTGCTAATTGTAGCAGCTTCTAGAAACCGATCTTTTCGTCAGTTTCCTTGCAGAAGTTGTCAATTGTGTTATCGATTATGCCATCCGGTGAGCTTAGCACTTCAGTACATTTTTTGGAGCACTCAGTTCCTCAAATGGTGTCTCTTAATTGCCTGCATAACCCATGATCCAAAAACCAATCGATGTCGTAAGGTCATGGACTAACGAATCAGCCAAGATGGAGATGCACTAATATTGGTGTTGTTAACACCTTTTGCTTCAGCATGAATCACACATTCCTGATGTCAAGTGGCCGTAGCTGCTCTGCATTTTTAGAAAAAGGTAGTCATCACCTGACCAGCTTTTTCATCAAACTATCGACGTCCCTCAACTTTCATTCGGTCATTTGAATCTACTGTTATTTCATAATTGTTGTCCTTGTTGACAAGATAATCTCTTACTATATGGAGATTGGAGCACAAATCCTCCCCTAAGTACTTGTCCGTCCTATGATTTCATGGAATAATTTAAATCAAAATTTGGACAATCAAGCTCGCTTCATCTTGTCCTGCTCAAATTTGTATATGTCTATATCAGAAATGCTGTCATAATTATCAATATCAGGCCTACTTTAGACGTCGAGTTTGTCTTAGATTTGTGTCGAGTCAAATTCAATTCCACAATTAAATCCATGATAGATGTAGATAGAGTAATGTCGAGAAGGGTAGATGGAGAAAGAGTAATATCAAGAAGAGTAGATGTAGATAGAGTAATGTCGAGAAGAGTAGATGGAGATAGAGTAGTATCAAGAAGAGTAGATGTAGATAGAGTAATGTCAAGAAGAGTAGATGTAGATAGAGTAATATCAAGAAGAGTAGATGGAGATAGAGCAATATCAAGAAGAGTAGATGTAGATAGAGTAATGTCGAGAAGGGTAGATGGAGAAAGAGTAATATCAAGAAGAGTAGATGTAGATAGAGTAATATCAAGAAGAGTAGATGTAGATAGAGTAATGTCAAGAAGAGTAGATGTAGATAGAGTAATATGAAGAAGAGTAGATGTAGATAGAGTAGTATCAAGAAGAGTAGATGTAGATAGAGTAATGTCAAGAAGAGTAGATCTAGATAGAGTAATATCAAGAAGAGTAGATGGAGATAGAGCAATATCAAGAAGAGTAGATGTAGATAGAGTAATGTCGAGAAGGGTAGATGGAGAAAGAGTAATATCAAGAAGAGTAGATGTAGATAGAGTAATGTCGAGAAGAGTAGATGGAGATAGAGTAGTATCAAGAAGAGTAGATGTAGATAGAGTAATGTCAAGAAGAGTAGATGTAGATAGAGTAATATCAAGAAGAGTAGATGGAGATAGAGTAATATGAAGAAGAGTAGATGTAGATAGAGTAATGTCAAGAGGAGTGGATGTACGTAGAGTAATATCAAGAAGAGTAGATGTAGATAGAGTAATATGAAGAAGAGTAGATGGAGATAGAGTAGTATCAAGAAGAGTAGATGTAGATAGAGTAATGTCAAGAAGAGTAGATGTAGATAGAGTAATATCAAGAAGAGTAGATGGAGATAGAGCAATATCAAGAAGAGTAGATGTAGATAGAGTAATGTCGAGAAGGGTAGATGGAGAAAGAGTAATATCAAGAAGAGTAGATGTAGATAGAGTAATTAGTAAAAGTGATTGACGGAATGCTTTGAGGCGGATGGCACATATAAATGGGTTCATTCCGCTGTTTGCAGAAACTAGAAGAAACTGAAGGTCTCTGAGCGTATGCCTAAAATCACAATCACACTGTGTACAAAATTGCAAAATATATATCATGATAATAGCAGGCAAATACGATGCAATGAAGAAACCAAGGATCCACAGAAATGCTCGTGTTACTTTCTTCTCTGCACGGATGGTATTCAACTGATTGTATCTGAAGGCCTCTGACGCTCTCCTTGTGCTAAGAAAATCCTTTACCTGTTCGCGAAATGCACGGTACACTTGAACGTACGTGAAAAGCAAAATAATGAAGGTCAGTAGAACAGCAGCGTGAATAAAGACCATCAAGTAATCGATATATCCAGTTTGTAAATAAATAAGGCTAACAAGGATTGATACAATCCACAAGCAGGCCGAGATAAATCCACAGCGCTTGATGTTTAATCGACTTCGATACTGAATTGGCCATTTAATAGCACAAAATCGATCAACCGATAGGGCTGATAAGCTGAAGACACTGGCCGTGGCTGAAATGAAATACGAGAGATGAAGAACATATGGTAGGCTTGCATTGAGCCAACCGTCTGCTTCTTGAAAATGGCTTACAATGGACACTGGCATAGTAACAATACCAACCAAACAGTCACTTACTGCTAGGTTCACTAGAAAGTAGTTGAATGGTGTTCGTAGTTTCTTTAAAGGATCAATCACGACAGCAACGATAATAGCAACATTTCCTGACACAATTACAATCATCAAGATGATGCTACAAACAGCCGTGAAGTAAGCAAGGGCGATGGGCGCCCAGATATCAGGAAAACAACTCATAGTCGACAAATACGCTGCTTTCTGCTACTTCCTGAACTTCAGTTTCTTAAAACGACCTTTATCAAGACATAATCACCTCCTCCCTAGTGCTTTTTCCTTGTGTAAAATGTTTCATTAATCAAATGTAACTCTAGGCCAATGTAAAGAATCTAACATCTGGCTCGAGATAACTACCCTTCCAATTCCTCAGTTCACGGGCGTTTGCAAAGGGATGTCAAAGAGGGCGCTTGCCCCATTAACAAGCGATAATAATAGCAATATTAGTGAAAACCGGTTAATTGTGGTTAATTGTAATGGTTTTACCCCCTCCTCCACTCGAAATTGTCCTAAATGTATTTTCGCTGCATGGCGCAGGTAATCGTGCTATTATTATAAAAGTGCAGTTTGTTGTTAAGGACGAGATAAATCAGTAACTCAAGAACTCAAGTGTACAAAGCTAGGCTTGTCTAAAACAATTATCGTATTACTATGGATAATGCTAAAGTCAAAGACGACGGCCTCACCTATCAGACGAGACTTTTGACTTTTTAACCCTGACACAATAGATTTTGGTGGTCCATTGAGTTCCTTTTCACACTAAAATCAGATGGTTTGATATGGCCTCGAGATGACGCTGCAAAAACAAGAGATGACGCGTCCTTCACCACAGCCTCGTTTTCATGCATGTTCCCTTCTGTTTTGTTTCTCTGAAGTTTCATCTTTCTCTTTCCTCAGCTTCTCGAGTATCGCCAGCCGGTATGAAGGCCCTAATTCTTGTTGGAGGCTTCGGCACACGGCTTCGGCCATTAACTCTGTCGAAACCTAAACCTTTGGTTGAATTTTGCAACAAGCCGATGTTACTCCATCAAGTTGAGGCTCTTGCAGCGGTGAGTAGCGTAGTTTGCTTGATAAGCTATGCATGATGCAATTGTTGATGTGAAAAGTTTAGGATACATTTTTAGTTCCCTGTAAGGGGATTGTTGTTGCAATCAGTGTTTTGTTTAACTGTCAGAGGGGATCGAGTTGTCATGTTAATTGTCTAAATAAAGTGTTGACAATACAGAACTTTAGAAATGATTTGCGTGATTTCCCATGTGTAGATTTACTCTTCAATTTTTGCTACGCTGCCTTATGGGTGCAGCAGGTAATTACGAAGGTAAGACAGTTGTGTTTACTGCCTTGGCCAGTTTTCCCCTAGACAGCAGTCTCCCGCAAACCTTGTTTAAGAGGCAATTTTATATATGTAGATTTAATAACTACGAGACGTAAGAACGACAATGAATTTCGTCCAATGAAGTTCCTTACCTTTGTTTACTTGGCGCCGGCGCCGTCTTCCCAATATCCAGTAAATTCTCGTTGGAACGAGATATCTCTTCGAACATAGCTTTGGCTCTGCGCACGTTCATATTTGACGTGTTCTCAACCCCCGAATCGCCCATCGGCCCTTGATCGCTGGACATTTTCCTACCTCTGTCGGTGTCAGCTAAGCGAGTTGAGGATCCACCGGACATACTAACCTGTAGAGGTATACTATCCACGGACCCAGAACTGCGCGGTAAGGACCGTAATGAGTGTGGGCCATCCTGGCTCCTCGAGTGCCTGAAAGACAAGGACAATGGGATGAATTAACATCAGAAATAGAAATTCAAACTGCCGTCGTCATTTAATCGGGATTTCAGTGAAACCATCCACAAACAAGGAGCCTGTCGTTATTGCGCAGGTGACCACCCTTTCCCGAAGTCCTGACCGATAACTGAAGACGCTGGGGTAGTGTATTGTACCAAATTGGGTCGTGATCTTGTTTATCAGTGTGTGCATTAAGTGGTGCCGTTCCCCAGTAGTTGACACTGGTCTTTTTATGTTGCTTTCACCACCTGCGCATCCAAATGATATCTGTTCGCCCTGCACTACCTATATTCCTGAATTACAAACTTCTTCTGAAATATTTGTTCCCTCGAACTCACTTTTACCTCATTAGTGCTAAAACAGCAACACGTTCTTGTCTTGTTTCAACAAGAGTACATAAAATTCGTCATCGTGTACACTTGTGCATTTGCGGTAGCCATGACAATGTACATGATTTTAGGTCATGGATAAACTTGCAGAAGTAGCATTGCGCTCTTCTTATTACCTTTTTTGTCGAAGAAACAAACATTGGACAGACCCAGAAAATCTAAATTATCATTAAATCAGGACAATATCTTGCTGATGTTGTTATTATTGTTATTATTGTTATTATTGTAATTATCCACTTCAATTAATCTTACTGTCCCCATTATGCCGGGTGAAAACATTGAGAATTTTTATATCTTGTAAACATTATTACTGTTACTGTAAATTTACAGAAAGAATAAATGGCATTAAAGTTTAAAATTATTATTACTAATACTGCAACTGTTACTACTACGACTGCTACTATTACTAGTAGTAGTAGTAGTAGTAGTAGTAGTAGTACTACTTCTACTACTACTACTATTTATATTTGGATGAGAAGTTGAAGGATTCTTTAATTAGATTGCAATGAGGGATTGCAGACTAAGCTTTGATGGTGAACATCACAAGATGGCTTTAAATCGGCCCATCGTGGGAAAAGATCAGACTATGCGATAGTTTCTGTTCACTTTATAGTGTTATCCTGGTAGTACCCTTAAAGAACACTTTTGGAATACAGTGGAACTCTTAAAGGACTGAATGAAGAGTGCAAATGGCTTTATTAACAGTTCAAATATTATATTCTTTGGTTCAAAACTTTTAGAAAGTAATAGATATGGATGTGGCCGCTGCACTAGAGAGCATGCAAATAGAATTACTTTTGCCTCATGTCAGCAAATAACCTGCTTCCAGTTTCAGGTCAACTACCTTCCTCCATTTGGAACCAGATTGCCTGAAGCAAAGTACACGACATTTGATTGCCCATGCTTTCTTAAACACATACGCCTGTAAGGCTCTTACCTAACCTATGTGCAGTAAAATTTCAAAGTTCAGGAATCTATTAACTGACGAACACGAAGGCCAGCTCCTTTTGATAAATCTGTTGTCTTTTAACTTATTTTATTGTGGCAATGCTTGGGATGCCCAGCAGGTTTTGTAGTTCCAGCGTGGGTCTCCTGTCGGCCAGTTTAGCAGAGCAGATCCACCTAACCATACTGTTATCGTTCCTGGTGAGTCTGTAAGCGTCCTCATTGGTCAAGGGCCAGGACTCACTTCCGTACAGCAGGACACTACGAACTGCTGCATTGTAGACGTGTCCACGGGTCTTTAGGGCAATGCCACGGTTTGTGAGGATTGGCAGCAGGTCACGAAACTTTCCCCAGGCAGACCTCACTCTCGCACTCACTGTGTTGTAACATCCTCCTGATTGGCCGATCATGTCTCCGGGGTAACAGAAGGTGTTTACAACCTCCAAGGGTTGCTCTCCCAGCAGCACCTCTTGTGGGGTGTTGTCTGGAGCCGCAGCAGCTGTGGCTACTCCCAGGCAGGTCTTAAGGCAGCAGCTGTGGCTACGCCCAGTACAGTTATAACTTTTGGCAGAGACGCAAATTCAGTACTATGTATCAAACTTGCAAGGTGTTTAAGATAGATTTAATTGGGTTAAGAGAACATAAATAACTAAGTTCTCAGAGAATAAAAATATAGTAACTGCTCAGACAATGAATTTTTTAACAGATTACACTGAAAGTTGAAGTCTGGTTGAAAGTCAATGTTTGAGGTAGACAAGTCTGTTGTGATATATGTACTGAAGCATCGGAATTTCGTAAATAAAACAAGCTATCCTAATGTGCTGCATGGGTGGGTAGTGCATGGGGTGTCAAGCACCCAGATCATTAGAAATTCCATGATTTTGCAAATTGCCAAAGCAATTAAAACGGTTGTTGATGTCATTGAAAGAAGGTGTCTCATATCAAGCATACAGCGGTGGTTTTTTGGCAGCAAAGCCCTTGAGAGGCCAGGTACAAGATAGTCTGATCCAATGAAGAACATCATACCTTGTACTGTTGCAGCATAAAAAGTTTCATATGAGAAGAAAAGTAGAGCAAAGAACTATCAAGTCATTTAATTGTCAATAACTATATACGTATATAAGTATAATAACTATATTGCTATATATATATATATATTTTTTTTTTACTTGATAGAGGTTTTATAACCGAAAGCTTGTAGCTCGCCTTAAGGCATTTTAAGTCATTTTATACAGTTTTTAATGTTAATTTGAATGTGGTTTTAGGTTTTAATATATATGTATATAAATATATATATTTCACCATATTTTTACTGGGATATTCTCCCAATTCTGAAATAGTGGACAATGATGCTCATTTCCCTCCTATTGTAAAGAGTTGGCTAATGTGGCAACGAGAGAATTTAAGTATGTTATCACACAAACACTTGATGTGGGCCCTAGGTTCGAATTGAGATAATGGCATTTTTTCCGGTCATGTTTAGATCTACTCAGCGGGTGGCTAAATGAATGTGCAAAGTAAAATTACGGTTGAAATAGGTTACGTCTGCAATCTCAGTTCATAATTCATCTAAGTCAATGTTCTGTTTTTAATGATCGTGCATACATTTCAGAGTGAAAGATGGGAAGCTGTCTGCTATGCTGAAAAAGCAATGGTTACTAAACAACGTTATCAAATTATTTTTTGTTAATATCCAGGAGAAAAGGATGAGCTTACCTTATTTCGAACACCAATTATGACAAGTGCAGGACAATAGTAAAACAAAATAATAAACATCGAATGGTATAAGTAAGGTCTCTTCAACGGTCTCTTCAACGGTCTCTTCAACCTGCTCAAAATCGTGCTTCTGTTAACAGGTTACTTACTCATTATTACTTAGTAATTTAAATTACTTACGAAAAGGAATCAAGGACAAACATATGTCTACACACAACCCATATCAGTGACCGTAAATTTTCCTAAAGATCATAAAAAGTCAGTTAACGAGGGTACGATTCCTGTCATATAGAAGCAGAGGCTCTTGCATTCTCTAAGAACAGAAGATATCCGGGTATTAATGCCAGCCTCCTTACCGACCTTGTAGGGCTTCTTCGGCTCCTGCTTCTTCCCGCTGTTGTCGGCGGTCACCTGGGCCTCGTAGGAGCCCGCCTTGACCGTGAAGATGACCTTGCCCTAGTCGTTGGTCTTCAGCGTGCACTTCCCACTCGTGGTCTCGGCCTTGACCAGCACGCTCGCGGCCTGCACCGCGTCGCCGTCACGTTCATTCCGGATACGGTCGAGCCGCGCAATCTGGGCCTCGCGCACCTTGGCGTTGTCGATGTCCAGAATGTCGATCGGGTCTTCCTTGTCCTTGCGGTACTTGTTGACGCCGACGACCACCTCGTCACCGCGGTCGATCATCGCCTGCCGTGTGGCGGCGCTTTCCTCGATGCGAAGCTTGGGCATGCCGCTGGCGACCGCCTTGGTCATGCCGCCCATCTCCTCGACCTCCTCCATCAACGCCCAGGCCTTCTCGACCAGCTCGTTGGTGAGGCTTTCAACGTAATAGGAGCCCGCCAGCGGGTCGACCACGTTGGTCACACCGGTCTCCTCCTGCAGCACAAGCTGGGTGTTGCGCGCGATTCGCGCGGACAGTTCGCTCGGCAAGGCCAGCGCCTCGTCGAAAGCGTTGGTATGCAGCGAGTGGGTCCCGCCGCAGCATCAATGACTTGTCGTCTTTCGGCTCGAACATGTCGCGCATCAGATGCGACCACAGGAAGCGTGCGGCGCGCAGCTTGGCGATCTCCATGAAGAAGTTCATGCCGATGCAGAAGAAAAAGCTGAGCCGCGGCGCGAAGGCGTCGACATCCAGCCCCTTGGCCTGGGCGGCGCGCACATATTCCAGCCCGTCGGCGATGGTGAAAGCCAGTTCCTGGGCCAGGGTCGCGCCGGCTTCCTGCATGTGGTAGCCGGAGATGGAGATGGAATTGAACTTCGGCATTTCCGCCGCCGTATACTCGATGATGTCGGCGACGATCCGCATCGAGGGCTCCGGACGCCATAGCAATGGTAAAATTATTTATCCAAAATCTTGGGAGGCAATGGGTCCTTGTGGCCTGAGCCTCAACTTTGTTCAATGAGTTCATCTACAATAATAAAAAAAAAGTGTCCTAAAATGTTTTTTTTATTCGACCCCGTCTCCTAATGGTCGAATCAGTATGCCCCTATGATGGATGGGGTTCCAGTGATTTTGATGAAATCACAGAACTGAAGAAGAGGGAGTTCCGATTTCGACGACAGAGCATATAAGAGACGATTACAAAAGTATGTTGATCTATGACAAACATTAAAACATATTGATATATGCCCAGTTACGAATACAAACAGCACTACCCGAGAGGAGGAGGCGAGAGGAGGTTGAGAGAAGATACATTCCCAACTTTGTAAAAGATTCCAGCTAGGCACACTTACATGTTGGGTTTTTCGGGGGGGGATGTAGGGAGGAGGGTAAAACTTGAAAACATGCAAAGCTTGATGATTTATTTGAAAAACTGGAAGAATCTTGGAATTTACTCTTAGAGACCTGAAACTCCAACCCAATCCCCGTGTGCATGTCTGAGCCTGGGGTGATTTTGGCTTTTACGTTTTTTTCTGTAAAATATGATATAAGACCAACAATCCCTCCAAACTCTTTATTTATGTTTGACTTAATATTATCCCTTTGACAGTTACATACCTGTGGGTTTGTTATAATTATTTTTACGTGAAGGACAAACATCTTTCACTGGTTATTCAAACATAAAAGGAAAAGAGTTAAATAAACACAAACAGGTCCACTTTCTTAAAAGACCTTGTGGTTTGGCCGTCCGGAACGCATAACAGTCTGTTAAGCGATTTTCGCTTTTTCACAAATGCTTTATGGATAGTGAAAACCTGTTATTAAAAAAAGGAGCAAAAGCGAAATGAAGGGACGCCAGAAAAATCTTGCAGGAAGGGGTCTGGGGCCCATGACAGATGGCTTTTAAGACCAATTGCCCTGGGCATCATTGTTCGCCGCGGTCAGTGAGACGATATTGCGCTCGTCGCGTTCGAACAGCAGTAGCTCGGCCGGCCCCTTCGCCAGCAGAGCCTGCCACGCTTCTTCGCTGCCGCTTCCAGACAGTCCCGAGGAGAGGATGGCCAGTGTCCCGATATTGGTGGTTTCGTAGGCGGTTAGCAGCGATACCAGGGCCGTTTGGTGATCTGTCTTGAGCGGGCGTGGTTCCGCGGCCTGCAGGCGCTCGCGCGCTGTTGATGCGGCGTTGGGAACAGCATTGTGCTGACGTTCGGCTGTAAACAGAATGGAGACCGGACGATTGGCCTCCTCCGCATTGGCGATCAGCCGTTCCGCAACAGCGACACGGTCGCTCCAGTCGGGTGCAGTCGACCAGCCATTGTCCATCAGGATGACCAGAGGCCCCGCATCGCTGATCTGTGTGTTGTCCGGGTTGAGGACCGGGCGGGCGAGCGCAATGACAACGAGTGCAGCGATCATCAGTCGCAAAAGGGTAAGCCACCAGGGGCTTTTCGACGGTGTTTCTTCCTTCTTCAACACCCGGGCGAGGATGCGCAAGGGCGGAAAAAGCTCGGTTCGCGGCCGTGGCGGCGTCAGTCGCAGCAGCCACCAGATGATCGGCACCAGCAGCAACGCCACCAGGGCGTAGGGGGTCAGAAACGCTATGGAGCCGAGTGTGACCATGGCTTATCCGTTGATCGCCTGCTCGGCGGCGTGGGTCATATGTCCGGACAACAGGCCATAGAGCGCCAGCAGCGCGGTTTGCGGCGAATGGTCGGTGTGATGGACGGTAAGCGTCCAGCCCAGCCGCCTGACCAGTTCGCGCAGTTCGATACGATGTGCCGCCACCCGCGACTGATAGTCGGAGCGCAGGTTTTCCGCCCGCCCGATGGTCAGTTTGAGATTGCCCACCATCTCCTGAAATTCCTTGCGCCCGCTATAGGGTAGGGTCTCTTCCCTGAAGGGGAAACAATCCATAATGTGAAATTGTGGTAAATTTCTATATTGACGATACTTGGCTGCTAGCGACAGAATGAAAATTGCTTTCTGTCAGACCTTTTAGAATACTAAACTAAAAAAAAACCTAGTTCCGAAAAAAATATTTTTCAACAAAAATTAAAGGGCCGTATTAAAGCCTAAGAAGAGTTAAAATAAAGTCTTGTAACAATTTAAGATTAAAACGACCAGCTATTATTATCAAAGAATAAATGAAACTCATAACAAACGGAAATAAAGCAAATGATTCTATCAAACAAAAAATGTAAAATAATTGATAAACGTTAAAACAAACAGATATTAAAATTAATAACCAAGTCACACTTGAAACGAATATAAATTACTAGATACAGAAGTAAGGATAGTGCCCCCCCCCAGCCCCAAATATTGCAAAGGCTATTGCGGCATTAGCATTGTATCGAAAGCTGTGAGTATATTGAAGTGTGTGGTTAATTTTTCATAATATTGTAACTAATTCCAACAAATGGAACTTTTAATATCTAAAAATGGGGAAAAAACTAGGAAAAACAGACAGAATATTTAATATAGAATGACTATAAATCCAAGAATCTTAGCAATCAAAGTTCCAGGATTTTATAGAATCTCTATTTTCAACTTTTTGTTATGAAAGAAAATGTTAAAGTACATTTACTTTTCAGTAAAGTATAAATGAAGCAATACCATTTAGGGTTTTCAGGGACGGGGAGGGAGGAGTAGTAGCTCTAGTTTGAGGCAATTTCAATTCGTTTTAGTTTTGACTTGATAATCCATTTTAGCAAATATATAGCAAAGATCAAAGATCCATTAATAGCAAAATGAGTATTTTTTATTTTTTCAGGTTTTCTACTTAAAACACTAGATATTAGGTTAAATTTACAAGTTTCATGAGACTTTCTGAGCGTTTGCTCTGATTGTATTCAATATAATTATTCCATGAATGACGGCCAAGCACCTGCAGCACGTGCCAGCCGTAGGGGCTCTTGAACGGCTTGGACAGTTCGCCGCTCGGCGTGTCGTTCATGACCTTGCGGAACTCGGGCACCAGCGCGTTCGGGTCGATCCAGTTGAGGTCGCCACCGTTGAGGGCGGAACCCGGATCTTCCGAGAAGTTCTTCGCCAGTTCGGCGAAGTCTTCGCCCGCGAGGATGCGCTGATAGAGACGCTCGACCAGGCGACGGGTCTCGGCTTCGCTGCGGATCTCGCTCGGTTTGATCAGGATGTGGCGCACATGCACTTCGTCACGTACCTGGGTGTCGCCGCCACGCTTCTCGGTCAGCTTGAGGATGATGAAGCCGCCGGGCGTACGTACCGGCTCGGTCACTTCGCCCGGGTTGAGGGCGCTGACCATGCTATCGAACGGTGGCGGCAGCTGGCCGGCCTTGCGCCAGCCCATCTCGCCGCCTTCCAGGGCGTTCTCGCTGGCCGAGCGAGCCACGGCCAGCTGGGCGAAGTCCGCACCCTCCCCTCCCATGAGATCGACAGGGAGGCGGTGGCGAACGCCGACGTGCTGCTGGAGGGATTTCGTCCGGGCGCAATGGAGCGCCTCGGGCTCGGTCCCGATGTCTGCCTTGAGACCCGGCCGGAACTGGTTTACGGCCGCATGACGGGATTCGGCCAATCGGGGCCGCTCAGTCCGCATGCCGGCCACGACCTGACCTACCTCGCCTATTCCGGCGTGCTCCATGCCATCGGCAACCGCGGCAGCCGGCCGGTTCCTCCGCTCAACCTGGTGGCCGATTATGGCGGCGGCACCATGTTCCTCATCATGGGCGTGCTGTCGGCGCTGTTCGAGCGGTCCCGATCCGGCAAGGGACAGGTGGTCGATGCCGCGATGATCGACGGCGTTTCGATGCTGGCAACACCGACTTTTTCGTTTCTGGCCGCCGGCTTGTGGCGCGACGAGCGCGGGGCCAACCTGACATAAGTCTTAGTTTCAAAATTAAAAAAATAACCAGATTCAATTTATTTTTTCCTTTTATTTTTCCCTTCTTGTTACTAGATTGAAAGTAAGAAACTTTAAACAGATCGGCTTCAAGATCCTCAAGATCCTCTTCTCCTTTTTCTGAAAAATCTAAGACAATGTTGTTCAATTTTGATAATGACACGGATTCGTAATACACGCGGCAATACCAGGAGCAGGGAAAGTATTATACTGTTCCCTCAGAATTCTGTGTTTCGCTGCAGCAAGACAAATCAATCACACAAAGTGTAAAAAAAAAACAGGTACGACATTTACTCGCGGCAGAAATTATAGTTTGATGTCACATATGAGTGTTAGTTTCAAAATTAAAAACATAACCAGATTCAATTTTTTTTTCCTTTCAGATTTCTTATCCAGTTAATAGACTGAAAGTAAGACAGTTTAAACAGATCTTCTTAAAGATCCTCTTCTCCTTTTTCTGAAATATCCAGGGCAATATTTTTCGATTTTGATAAAGACATGGATTTGTAATGCATGCAGCAATACCAGGAGCAAGGAGAGTATTGTACTGTGCCCTCAAAATTTTATTTTTAGCTGCAGCAAGAAGAATCGATCACACAAAGGGTAAAAAAAAAATCTGGTACGACATTTACTCGCGATAGAAATTATGGTTTGATGTCAGATATGAGTTTTAGTTTCAAAATTAAAAACATAACCAGAATCAATTTATTTTTTTCTTTCATTTTTCCTTTCTAGTTAATAGACTGAAAGTAAGAAAGTTTAAACAGATCTGCTTAAAGATCCTCAAGATCCTCTTCTCCTTTTTCTGAAAAATTCAGGGCAATTTTGTTCGATTTTGATAAAGACAAGGATTCGTAGCACACGCGCCAATACCAGGAGCAAGGAGAGTGTTGTACTGTTCCATCAAAATTTTGTGTTTCGCTGCAGCAAGAGGAAACGATAGCCCCAGTAATCACGCTGAGCTCGATCCTGACCTACCACGTGGTGGAGCGTGCCACGGGTGAGGTCCTGGCCGAGTCGGTGCTGGAGCGTGTGGGGGACTCGGAGGCGTTCCGAAGCGGGCCGGTGGACTTTCCAGCCGCCGTGGCCGCCGCCGAGGCACGCCCAGGACAAGGATTCTTTCCGCTCACGGTTGATTACCGAGAAAAAGCAGCCGCAGCGGGTCGCTTCCCCGGAGGCTACTTCAAGCGTGAAGGCCGCCCCACCGAGAAGGAAATCCTGACCTGCCGTCTGACCGATCGCCCGATTCGGCCGCTTTTCCCCAAAGGTTGGCTCAATGAATGCCAAGTTCAGACCATCCTGCTGAGCGCCGACGGCGAGAATGACCCAGATATTCTCAGTATTCTCGGTGCTTCCGCCGCCCTCTCCGTTAGTGACATCCCTTGGGCCGGCCCGCTCGGAGCCGTGCGTGTCGGACGCGTGAATGGCGAGTTTGTTGCCAACCCGACCCACGCGGAACGGGAAAACAGCGATCTCGACCTGATCTACGTCGGCAATGAATCCGATATGGTCATGTATGAAGGCTCGGCCAACGAAATCAGCGAAGCCGATTTCCTCGATGCTTTGAAATTTGGCCAGAAATGCTGCGAACCTATGATCGCCGCCCAAAAGGAGCTCATCGAGAAGGCCGGAAAAGAAAAACGCGTCGTCAACATCCCGCAAGTCCCCGACAGCTTGGTGACCGAAGCCCAGGAAATTGCCGGCGACCGCGTGATCCCCGCTCTCCTGACGCCGGGCAAACTCGAACGAGAATCCGCCTGGAATGCCGTCACGACCGAAATCGGCGAAGCTCTGGTCGAGAAACACGGAGAGGAAACGGTCACCGATTCCATCCTCCAAGACCTCTTTTACAAGATCCAAAAGGCTGCCGTCCGATCGCTCATCTTGGATGACGTCAAACGCCTCGACGGACGCACCTTCGACGGGCTCCGCTTGAGGAGGGCACCGCTTGCGCCCACCGTAGTTGTTGCCGATAGCGATAGATCTACCGGGGAGCCATCGGTGGCGCTGTAATTGCCTTGGTAGGCCCCCTGCGCCGAGTTCACCGTCAAATTCTGATAATTCGAACAAACCTGTGTTCCGAGTTGCCAATTCGCATGTGCATTTGCCCGTTCGAGTAAATTCGCCAGTTGTTGCTGCTCGATGTATTGGCTGGCTCCGCTGCTGAGCACGGTAGATTGTTCACGCAATAAAAGTACTGAAAAACCAAGCAAGGAAAGCAACAGCACCGCCCCGATGAGCGCAAAACCATCGTTCATCACCACGCCTAACCCCCCACCCGCGCGCTAGTTTGTAAGGAAAAGGTGTTGCCGCTGGCGTGTTCAAACTGCAGTGTGATATCAACTAGCGGCGCCCTTGCTTCATCCTGCTGCACTCGTTCGACACGGAACAGCGTGACATTTTCTAAAACTACCGATTCAACAAAATCCTCACCGGTAACCTTGTTGTCTCCATCGGTATCCCAAGGTACAGGTTGGCGTTCGACCAAGACGTTGCCATTAAGAAAAAACACAATGGGGTCAATCCAATCCTCGTCGTTTGACCCATCCTCATCATCATCTTTGGCATTACCTTCATCAACCTGACCGTCACCGTCATCATCGACACCCATCACCCCTGGCTCGCCATCGCCATTGACATCATCGTCCCAGTCTTCGTCAATGAGGCCATCATTGTCGTTGTCGATTCCATCTAAGGCGTCTTCGTCTTTGTCAGTGTCAATTTCATCGTCGTTGTCTTTGCCTGCTTCCGCTTCATCAATCACACCGTCAGCGTCATCATCTATGCCAATAATTCCCGGCGCCTTATCCTCGGTTAAATCGTTTCCCGGATCTTCGTTAACACGACCGTCCTGGTCGTTGTCCGCATCGGCAAAACCATCGCCATCGCGGTCTACATTGGCAGGTAGCGTTTTAACTCAATCCCGTCAGTCCTTCCCGAGATGTTACATACAAGCTATTTTCACATCGTGAGTGGTTATGCTGTCTTTTGGTCTGCAATACCACTTCGCTGTGAATAAATTCAAAGTTCCTGGACTAGCTTTGTCAAAAATGTTAAGTGGATCGAAAACACACATTTATTAACACCTCTCCCTCCCTCCCTCTAAACACAAAATATAAGTCTCCTTGCCCCTTCCCCTCCAAAACTCCAAAAGTCTCAGTTGGATCGTCACCTATGGTTCATAAGATTTTGCCGAATTGCCAGTTTTATAACCTGGGTAAACACATTGCCTTCTGATTTACACCACTTCTTAACCATTAAAAGGCCCTGGATCAACAGGGGCTTATAGCAAAAAACCTTTTGGTGGACTGGAGACAGGAGATGTTAAGGGCATCCCATCAATACAAAATTTGTAGTCTCTTTATTTCCCTTCCTTGCCTCAATACTACTTGAAAGTTTCAACTCA
>JAAAKM020073195.1:161534781-161545744 GCA_010016025.2 Alatinidae sp. Z8VKAUB7J3 | reverse complement strand
GAAGTCCGCGACGTGGTGCACGAAGGTGTGCTCGTAGCCGATGATGTGTCCGTCCGGCCACCACTGCGCGGCGTACGGGTGCACGCCATCCATGCACATGATCGTGCGGAAACCCTGCGCGTCACCCTGGTCCTCGAAGCTGAAGTACTCAAGCTCGTTCATCCGCTCGAAGTTCCAGATGAGCGACCCCTTGGTGCCGTTGACTTCGATGCGGTTGTAGTTCTTGTGGCCCGGCGCCACGCGTGTCGCCTCGTAGGGGCCGATCGCGCCACCGTCGAACCGCGCCAAGAACGCGAACGCGTCGTCGACCGTGACGCGACTCTTCTTGCCGTCGCCCTGCCGCGTCATGAGCAGCAGGTTGGCCGGCTTGATGTCCCGGTGGATCACCCCGTGCCCATGCATGACGCTGCACGCCCGAGCGACGACGGCCAACACCTCGATCACCTTCTTGGGCGTGATCCGGCCTGGGCGGATCAGCTCGGCCAGGGACCGGCCCTCGAAGAAGTCCATCACCAGGTAGTTGATCCCGCGCTCCTGACCCACCTCGTGGACCTTGATCAGGTTCGGGTGATCGAGGGTCGACGCCAGGCGCGCCTCTTCCCGGAAGCGCGCGACGTCCCATTCACGTGCTCCCCAGGAAAATGTAAGCATAATTACCACTATGCTGAGGAGAAATCCAGCTGTGCGCATCGGAACGATGACGATGTGTAATGGGCAGGAATTCCAAGTTCGCTATTTGGGTTTGCGGGCGTCCGGACATGCGCCGGCAAGCAACGTCGTGGTGGATATGCCGATAGCAACCAGTTCGCCGGCTGCGTGCACCGTTATTCGAGTAGACGCGATTCCTTTCGAGACCTGCTCCAGGCGACAAGTGGCCGTCATGGTATTCGGCAGGTCTGGTTCGCCGCAGAAGTGCAGCGTGACGAAAGCACCCACCGGTGGCCCGACAGAGATATCCGCGGCCACACATGCAGCTTCCGCGCACGTACCCGGTTCATCCCACAGCACCTTAACCTCGGTGGCATAGCCCCGTGAGTCCTGCCCGACCAGTCTGGGCTGGAATGTATCGATCAGTGGAACCTCTACACCGCTCCTCGGCTTTGCCTATGGTTTGCCGTCCGTGTAGGGGACCAGTCCTTCGCGAAATTTGTTCGGCGATGGATAGTCCAATGGTTCCAGAGCATCGGTGTTGACCAGACTCACCGTTGCTCTGGGATGCTTCCCATCATGGCGCCATGCGAGTGCTGGAGAGACGGATTAAGCGAGTAGATTCTCTGATCGTTGTCGATGCCGGGCATCATCTACACGCCAGTCATGCCGAGATCGTGAGCGAAGCCATCGAAGGTTTTTTAATTACCCTGGATGTCTGAACCCTGCTCTAGCCTCACGCTTTGCAGTTTCGCTCAGCCGTGTACACCACCGTCGACCGTGAATGCCTGGCCGGTACAATAGCTCGAGCGGTCCGAGGCCAGGAACAACGCCATCTGCGCAATGTCTTCGGGCGTCCCCAGCCGCCTGATGGGCTGGCGCGATGCGATTTTTTCCTCCTTGCCCGTGATGATGCCTTCGATCATGTCGGTCACGATGACGCCTGGTTATAAAAGGGAAAAAGTTTAATTATATTTTGTTTTTAGTAATAAGTAAATCACATTCTCGTTTATACATGACACATGGGACGTTATCCCCCATTTTTTTATGGTAATTACCATCGTTTTGACTGTGACTTGTCTGTTTTTTTTTTGTAATTTCTGTTTGTTTTATATTTCGCTCATTTGTTGATTACATTAAAAAGTATTTTCTACAAAATGAGCTATTGAAAGGAAAGTAAAGAACTCCAATAAATCAAAAATGAGCAGAAACTTTACCGAATAATCTACAGAAAAAGCCTTAAGTGTTGAAAATGGGCAACTAGTGTAATTTATAGCCCTTGTCCTGAGGACCCTTGGGGTGATGTCATCCCCAAAATGTTTGTGGATCACTCCATATAGTGTTTATAGGTAATCTAAAGTGTTTAAATCTTTTGGGTCAAATCTTTCTACTCCGACCGAGGTAATAAAGCTCCTACTTTGATATTTAATGACAGACTTCTATGAAAAAATGCTCAAAAGAAAGAAACAAAAAAAAATTCAGAAAAAATAAACAGGATTATTCCCCATTATTCCAAACAGGGTTAATTAATTTTGTTTGAAACAAACTAGCCTTTTAATCGAGATTTACACAGTGCGCAACACCATCCCAAGTTTTAGACGTAATGCAAGGTCCAAATTCAAAAAGACTTTGACTTGTTATTGGCCGGTACGAAAATTCAGAGAATGAGTAATTTTTTTATACTTTAAAACTAGCAGTGGTTTCAGTCGTAGCATGATTTCAAATTTGTGGTTTTAAATTTGTCAAGTACCTGACAAATTTGAAAAAAAATGCTGATCTATAAATCCATTTATCTTTCTTAATATTTTAATATTCCTTTTTAGCTCCTGCTTCTTATTTTTATCAATTTATTTTTTTAGGTGAGTTATTATTATGCTACTTTTTTCAGTTCTTTATCTAGCTATTTTATATGTGAATTATGCCCATTTTTTTTAATTAACTGTTCCCCCCTCCCTCCCAGATGGTCAAATTGGGGAAACAACTATTTCTAATTTAATCTGGCCTGGTCCCTGACATTCCTTCCAAATTTCATTGTCCTAGATTATCTGGAAGTGCCCAAACTAGCAAAACTAGGACCAACAGACTAACCAACAGAATTTGCTATTGCTATATCTCACTTGGTAAATACCAGGTGCCATAAAAAAGCAACAAAATCTATGCTTATTTTTGAGAATTTTGTAGACCATACTGTCAAATGAGTTTTATAAACCATGTTGATATGACCATGCTGATATTTCTATATGTCTTCTTCTTTTTTCCTTGTCATTTTTGTAGAAGGAAAGCAATCTGTAGCTTTTTGCTAAATTTAGCCTACCTGCTTCTTTCTGGCCGAAGAGTCATGCAACAGAGATCATAGTACAAGCATAGGAGCCTAGCCATACACAAGAAAACATGTTAGAAAAGCAATTCTTACTTCATAGTACAGAGAATAGTCCTAGTTAACACATTTTGCAGCAGGAGAACCATCACCTTTGCTTCTTTCCTTGTATTTCCAGTTTTTTATCATATTTCTAAATATTTGTGTCTATTCTGTAAGTCTTGAAAATCATTTATAAACAAATTCTCAAACACTATCTAACCTTACATAACCTAATTTATCACTATATGTATATTGATATGTTTTTGTGAAAAATAACTAGATGGCACTGATGGTGTTTAACTACATATATTTGAAAACAGAAAAATGCAATGGAACCTATGTTTATTATGTCCTGTGGTGGTGCAGTGGATTTGACCTTAGCTTGGTATTACGGGACCCAGAGATCAAATCATGCTGCAGGAATGCACTGCAGGGCCAACACAGGGACCTTAGTAGTCAAGAAGCGTTGTTAATTCTTAAATAAATAAATAATAAATAATTATTTTTATCCCTAGTAGCACCAAGTACAAATTTTGGCAGTTGAGCTATTTAATTTTTAGTCTATTTTTATAGACAATTAAACTTTTCTTCTTTGTTCTTAATTTCTCTTTCTTTATTTATTTTAGCCTGCACTCAGCCCCGTCGAATTGCTTGTATTTCCCTGTCAAATCGTGTGTCTTTTGAAACTCTTGATGAATTTGGGTCTCAAATAGGATATCAAATACGATTTGAAAAAATGAAGACTAGCCACACAAAAATAGTATTTCTTACCGAAGGGCTGCTTCTCCGACAGGTGAGATAAAAAGAAAGCGGAAAAAAATAATAGCCTTTAAAGATACTTTTTTTATAGAAAAGCTACATTTTTGTCTTTAAAAAGCTAAAAAAAGAAAAGAAAATCAAAGACTAGCCAAATAAAAGTAGTGTTATAGTGTACTTTTAGTTATAGAAGGGCTACAGCTTTGACAGGTGAGATTTAAAAAAAAACTTGAAACAAAAATCAAAGACTAGCCAAATAAAAATATTATTGTTTGTGGAAGGACTACCTTTCCGACTGGTGAAATTAAAAAAAACCTGAAAAAATGGATACTAGCCGCGCATCATTGTTTTTACTTATAGAAGGGCTACATCTCGGACACGTACGATTTTTAAAAAGCTGAAATAAAAATCAAAGATCAGCCAAATAAAGATAGTGTTGCTTATGAAAGGGCTACCTTTCTGACAGGTAAAATAAAAAGAAAGCTGAGAAAATGGATACTAGCCACGCATCATTACTTTTACTTATAGAAAGGCTACATCTTGGATACGTAAGATTTTTAAAAAGCTGAAACAAATATCAAAGACTAGCCAAATAAAAATAGTGTTGCTTATGGAAGGACTACTTTTCCGGCAGGTGAGATAAAAAGAAAGCTAAAAAATTGAATACTAGCCACGGTAAAATACTTTTTCTTGTATAACGGCTACGTCTCGAACAGGTGAGATTCTTAAAAAGCTGAAAAAAAAAAAAAAATCAAAGACTAGCCAGGGTAAGCAAAATTACCGAAGGATGAAACTCATTCATATTAGCAAGATTTTGACGCTTTTGATGCCCTTCTTATGTGACTTTTGTGGCTCTCTATCTTCATGCAAATGGTCGTTCTTCTGTTCACGAGATTTTGTCGGAGCTTGAAAAAACAGAGCATTAGTAAGTGTAGATTTTTTTTTATGATTAAAGAATAGTTGGCAAAATTATAGAGAGGGTGTTGTCATTGTGTTTGTTTCACAATGGCGATGAAGTTAAAAGCAAACACCACTAACAATCTACTAAAGTGACGATTTTTATAATTGACGCTTTACTTTCTCCAAATTATTTTATTGTATCATTTGCGGGTGTTGTGCTTTTGAGTTTAATCGAATCGTGATAGTCACCTTTCAGTGAAGAATAACCTTTTGGCTTTAAGCCCCTATATACTAGGGTACGCAATTTTCTATTTCCCCTGTGAGGGCCGGTCACGGATGTTTTTTATTTCGCCTTTTCACAGGTGGGTCACCACATTGAACAATTGGTAGTAAAATCTCAGGAAAGAGCGCTGTTCAAACGGAAATTCAAAGGTCTAAGAATCTTCTATGTAACAATTAAGTTCGTGCTACAGTAAAGTGCTAGTTCCGGCCATTTTGTGCCCCAAGACAAAAATTTACCCAAGCAAGGCCAAATAATATTCAAATAAAACCCTAAGACAGTCAACCATTATGTAACTGTAGAAAGTAAGATTTCAAAATGCAACTGACAAACGAAGCAATTGGTAAATAAATATCTACTGAATCGCTTCAGAAAAGTTTTATTTGAACTTCAGTATGAGGATTAAAACCATTTAGAGGGTAAAACCATAAAAAATATTAATATAAATCAAAAATAATTGAAAACTATACACCTAAAAATATTTTTTCCTCTTCCTCGTAGGTGACACACTGAACTTGAAATCCAGCGTCTGTCGTGACAAATTTTTGAATCCTGATGTCTACGAGTTTAAACCCTCTTCTGTTATGTACCTTTTTATTATTTTATTTTTTAATTTTTAAATTTTATATTTTTTTTTATTTTGATTTTGGTTTTAACGGAACCGTAGATCCATTAAATCTGATTGTGTCGAATGGATTGGCCATTCAGTACCAAAGCAGGTTCTCTGCGAAAGACAGATATCGAACTATGCCAAAGCCACAGGATAGTCACACCTATTGATAAAGGCTCTACAACATTTTGACCTAAAATAATTTGGTCATCGCTTTTTTCGCCATAGATTTTTTTTTGTCATTACCAAGACTGTCATAGGACAACGTGTCATCCGGTTTTTTCTTCCATCAAAGAAACCGTCATTGTTTTTTCTTGTCATCGGACAAACTGTCATTGTTTTTCTTGTCAAATAAACTGTCATTGTTTTTTTGTCATCGTTCTTATTTGCAATTGGACAAACGGTCAACCATTAGACAAAATGTCATTGTTTTCTGCCACTGAACTGATGGTCAATAGTAAAGTTTTACCATGCCTTTAAACCTCTCCGCCTCCCCACCTTGCGAGTGACATGCTGGCTTTTAAGGTGTTTTCACAGATATTCTACTCAGCCTCCAGCGCCAATAGCAAATCACAAAGTCGAAGCTAAAGCTGTTCTTGATGGCTTCATCTGCTGATCTTTTAGACCGACTTAACTTGTTTACAAGGCGTTTCACTTGAGGATTCACAAGCAAAAGTCCTAGGGCTTAGTGAGAGTGAAAAAATTTTTAACAGTTGTTTGACAGTTTTATAGAAAAATTTACCGATTTGAAAGTATTCTTATCGGGTTGGAAAACGAAAAATCACACTGTTAAGGAATTGTGTTAAGTTTGTTTAGGAATTGCAAATGCTGTATAGTGGTCGTGCTGCGTGAAATTTCTAGCTTTTCTCGACTCCAACACTCGCGACCACGCAAATAGCACTGGTTTCACGTACTACACATATGCTATCAAATCACTTATGTTTGTAACACATATAAAAGACCCCGTCTCTATCTTTTCGCTAGTTTCAATATTGGCTCTCTTTCTACTTTCAGCTGACCAGTTTACATCTATATAATTTTTATCTTTGATGATGAATTTTTTATCTGTTTCAATATCTATGCTCTTTTCTCTTTCTAAATGTTCCAAAAATCTTTCTAGCTCAATTGAAGGTCCTTGAACAAGACTACCATCTACGTCTTTGCATTTTGTTGAAGCACCTTGCCAGTCTAGTGGCTGCAGGAAAGCTGTCCAGCATTGACATTTTCCTCCTTTGATACCAGCACATTTGTAAAAGTGCTGTATCTTTCTGTTTGAACATTTTTTTAGTGCTTTAAAATCCAAATGATCTATTTTATCTGTGATATTCGTTTGACAGTACTCATTCGGATTTAATTTTACAATTTTACCACCAAAACTGTCGCATATTCCCTTAGCCTTATTTTTAAGTTTTACCATGTTTGTCCGGCAGATACATTTTCTTTTAAAATTTCCGATGCAATTTATTTTTGTCTGATTTCCAAATGTATGTGAAAGGCTTCTAGTTCCTTTCCTTGATGGAAATAAAAATTTCTTCGAGCTTTGACAAACATTTAAAATCAATCTTTAAAACGATAATAAATTAGAGTAAAAGCCTGGCTTATATTTTCGTTCGTTTATTTCATTTTCTTTCTAGATTCTCCACGGAAAACTTCGCTGTGTAAACATGCATAATATGGATGTTCCGATTTCTTTGATATAGATTAAATTTATAATTTGGATTCTAAGCTGGGAAGTGAAATTAGAATTCTACCTCTAAAATATAACTTCTTTGCCTTTTAATTATCTGGCTTGAATTGAGAGAATGCACCATAATTCAGGCTGTTCTACTCTCAACTTGTACCGCAACTTTATTTGAAGTAGAGTAAGGTTTTCCTTCTGACTTGATTCCTTTGCCTCCCGCGCTGAACTCTCACTCTTTACGCTAAAATTGGAATTGTGTTCGAGTTCTTTAATAATAATCCCTGAAACACCGTTTAATCAGAATAAATAGCTCTTTTGAAATTACAAAATCACTTTACCGTAAAGAGCGAGGAATCGAGGAAGGGACGAAACCGCTCATATACATAATTATTTCTCTTCATTTAAAGTTCTAACATTACTCCTTACTTTAGTTGGAGATGTTTATTTTTTTCATTTAATTTCTCTTTTTTTTTTAAATGATACTGAAGAATCCAGCGCTCCTTAAATGGAAATTTTCTTCTCCCATGATAAACATCTCCATGGAAATATCCTCTCACGTAACCCCCTTTCAACCACCAGAAAAAAATCTCCCCTGAAAACATCTGTATACTTCCCAATAACCAATACTATAGGTAAACAACGGGTTAAGTTCATAACTTGCAGCCCTTCCCGCGGGGACTGTGAGGGATTAATTCGTCCCCAATTATATGAAGGGCCTAGTTGCCCTTCAATTTTTTTAGTCACTTAAAAAGGTACTAGAACTTTTAATTTTCGTTGAATGAGCCCTCTCATGACATTCTAGGACCACTAGATCAATATGATCACCCCTGGAAAAAAACATATAAACAAATTAACACGCAATTGTGATCTTCATTCTTGCAAAAAACACAAAATTCAACATTTTTCTAGATGGGAGCTTGAAATCTGTGCGTATGCATCTGGTAATATACAAAAAGTCAATGTTGTCAGTTAATTCTTGAAAACAAATTAGTATTAGGTAGAAAACTCCAACCGAAATTATTACCCTTTTGATACATAAATACAGGGGCATAACTTGATCGAAAATGGGATCGAAAAGTGTGTCCACCTTGTCTCTATGTAAGTAACAAATATGTCTCTAAAATTACCATCCAGTTTCTTCTTTTTACCTATAAATCAACAAGGACAGTACCTCTGGGCCCCAGAACGGGGCATGATCTTGCAAGCCTGATAGCGCAAGGCCCGAAGGTCCCCTGCTCTCTCCCGTAGGACGTACGCGGTATTAGCGTTCCTTTCGGAACGTTATCCCCCACTACCAGGCAGATTCCTAGGCATTACTCACCCGTCCGCCGCTGAATCCAGGAGCAAGCTCCCTTCATCCGCTCGACTTGCATGTGTTAGGCCTGCCGCCAGCGTTCAATCTGAGCCATGATCAAACTCTTCAGTTCAATACTGCTTGGGTTTTGAGAAAACCCTAAACTTGGCTCAGCAATCGCAAATAAACTCTCGAATTCACGAGTGTTACTTGTGATGCTGATAATCAGTTGACTACCAGTCTTACCTCACAAGCACCCACACGAATTGCTTGATTCAGTTGTTAAAGAACAGTTGGTTAAGTCTTTCGCCTCAACCGAGGCCGCGCATTCTACAGCAGCCTTTGTTTCTGTCAAGCTGTTTTTCGAAGAATTTTTTCTTTCTACTCAACCACTTGCGCTTTCGATCAGAGCTTCTTCTCTCCAGCGGGAGGCGCATTCTACAGCGTTCAAAACCGCTGTCAACCACCTCTTTTCTACCGCTTTCGATCCACTCGACCGAATCACCAACAGGGCTCAACCACCACCCTGTCGACCGGCGCGCATTCTACACGCCCGGCCCAGCTCTGCAACCCCTCTTTTAAACTTAACTTATTGATTAACAAGAAGTTTTCGAAGAGCTTCATCGCTGAAGTGGCGCGCATTCTACCGCCCACGGAGCGCGCGTCAAGCTTAAATTGCACTTTTATTACTCGGTCGCCTCCAGCGCTTCGCGCAGGCCGACGAGTGGCCGGCGCTGATGGTCAGCCCCGAGGTGCGCAGCTTCGTGCGCTCCATGCTCGAACGGGTGAGCCCGATGACGCAGGTCATCTCGCACAACGAGGTGCATCGGAAGGCCGCGCTGCGCACCGTCGCCACGATCGGCGGCTAGGCCGGTGGAGCTGGGCGAGCTGGAAAAGAATATTTTTATATTTAGAATTCATAGTAATTAACCGTTAGCCATTTGGAGGGGGCAGGAGCTCTTTGAACCCACCATTCAAAAAGGTTTATAATTATAAAATGAGTTTGATTTGAACAAGTTGTAAAATATATGTATGAAGCCTTTGTTTTACATCAGGAATTTGCATAGTTTAGGGCTCCAGCCCCCGAGGCTTCATTTATCATTTCGTCTTTTGAGGCACATGTTTTGGACCTTTCGAGTGAAGTGGCTATCCTCAAAGAAAATGTTATTTGAGGTTGTGAAGGTGCCTGTGGGCAGAAATGGGAAGTAAGAGCGGCTAGATACCCTCCCATACCTTTCGACCCTTTCGAGCTTTTACTTTCCGGTCGAATGATTCTCCTTCAAAAATCTACAAAAATTATTTTTAAAAAAATGGCCAGAAAAAAATAATAATAAATGCGATACATTGGTCTTTATTAAGTAAACTAATTATTGAATAAGACATTTTTCTTTGCCAAGATATTTAGTTTTTTAATCTATTCAATGTTTTCATAAAATATTTATTAAGGCACAAGTAAAGGCTAAGGTTACCAAGTAAAGGCTAAGGTTACAAGTAAAGGCTAATGGAAAAGCTACCCATTCTAATAGAGTACGCATAGCTACCATTCTTAGATAAACTAATCAAGAATAATTTTTATTCTTAGGTAGTATTGTGTTGCTAGTTGAAAATTGGTGATTAGAACTATGGAAACATATGATTTTGAACAATCTGATGAATTTTTCCATAGATTTACTGATAACTAATAAACCATCTGACTTGCGCTACCTAGAATTACCGTCTAAAACCACTACATTATAAACCACGATTATTAGTGGTTCTCATCGAATTTTTTTTCCGTGGGTAGTAATGTCGCAACTGTTAGGCAACTTGTTGTCAGTATTACAGTGCTGACACTAGAAAAAAATTTTTCAAACAGCGCCAAAATGTATTCGGGATTTTCCGGCGGAGCGTCGTTGAACATGGGTGCCGAATACCTGCTGGCCTCGATCGCCGTCGTGGTGATAGGCGGCACGTCCGTTGCCGGCGGATTTTCGAATGTTCCAGGACTCTGGGGCGCCGCCCTGTTCATGTTCCTTCTGGTCACAATGCTGAACACATTCGGGTTGAGCGCCGGTTTCCGGCTGATATTGACCGGATTGATCATTGTCGGGGTCATCACGCTCGCAGGCGGCAGGCGGCAGGCTTGAAAGCAATCCCGCATCTTTCGGTTTCCAGCCGCTGACTGGCGGGTTGCCCTACAAAACGAATGACACGGCCGGGGCAAAGCCGGTAAAGGCTCTTGCCTTGCTCTCAACCCGCCGGAGAATCGATGCGCTACGCCCTTTATTATGTCCCCGAACGTGGCGGCACCTTCAACCAGGCGGGCGCCGGTTGGCTGGGCCGTGACGCCTATGGCGGGCCGGCGCATGAACAACCCGAGATAGACGGCCTCGATGTCGGCGGCATGGCGGAACTGACCGCGAATGCGCGCCGCTACGGCTTTCACGCGACAATGA
>JAAAKM020073195.1:161513332-161534771 GCA_010016025.2 Alatinidae sp. Z8VKAUB7J3 | reverse complement strand
TTTCCGCCTTTTGCAAACAGACCGCGTCGGTCACGTTGCCAAAGCTGACGGTTGGCAAGATCGGCATGACCGGTACATTGTTCGCGCTGGTGCCAGACAAACCCCATGCGCCGCTCAACGCGCTCGAACAAGACGTCGTGGCGCATTTCGAACCATGGCGTGGCGGACTCAACGACGAGGCCAGGGTCTGGCGGCACAAGGGCAGGCTGAGTGCTCGCCAGGTCGAGATGCTGGAGCAATGGGGGTATGCTTTCGCGGTCGATGAATTCCGCTTCCACATCACCTTGACCGACCGGATTCCGGACGAGCATACGAACGCGGTTGCCGCGGCGATCAAGCGGCACTTCGCCTCCTTCCTCGATGCACCGCTGACGATCGTTCGGCTGGGCATTTTCGTCGAGAAAAGCAGCTAAAATAAAAACAGTCAATCATCGGATGAAATAAATTTAATCCTAATACCAAATATTATTAAAAAAGAACTAGCGATGACTTTAATAAGAAAGTATTATTTACTGATCCAAAATTAATTTTTATTTCAGTAATTTCATAAAAAAAAATCAAGGGTATGCATACCTGAAAAGATATTGCAAATTGAGTTAACAGATAAGGGTAAATGGATAGAAACAAAAAGCACATCAAATCCCGTTGCCAGCCTTATTTTTATCCCTGCTTCCTATGACAAGGTGCCCGAGAAGACAAATTTTGGATTCCAGCAATTTACGTCGTTGATCAAACATTCAAATTAAACTAACTAAATTAGTCACTTAAATTAATTAGTTAAATCAAAACCTTCATTCAAATTCGTGAAACGAACTGACAACTTTTTTCGAAGTATCATATTGACAGAAATACACAAGACCTTCGATGGCAAAGCCGCATGAAGTTTGGCATCAACTGTGAGCCAAGGGTCGCAATTTCGGAGCAACATCAATGAAAATATCTTTCGGATTGGACACGGACTCTCTAAAGACACATGAAAAGTCTTCACCATTATCCAGTACAATATCAAACTGAGATCCAAAAACCTCTTTTTAAGGATGCCGGTGAATTGATTAAACAAATACCGCAGGCCCACCTAATATTTTAACTGATAGAGAGATTTTGGTGTCCCCCCCGCAAAAAAAGGTTGCATCAACATCATCATCATTTTATTTATAGCCCATCACAAAAAAACTGGGCAGAGCCCAGAAAAAGACAGAGTAAAAATGAAGAAAATAAAAAAGAAGCAACAGAAATAAAACACACTTTGAGAACTACAGACAAGGGACAAACAGAAATGGCCAAAGATGGGAAGACTTCTGGCACTACGCTCGGTAAGTTGGGGGATTTCCTTTGATCCTTGCGAACTACGTCTGCAACTTTCACCGGTTCACCGGACGTTGCGCCGAATCAGTTTGCAATGGATCCTGTTTCGTGGAGCCGGAATCCTTCTCGGCCTTTGGGTGATCGGACTGGTCTTGGTTGGATTCTTTTTCCGCAATCGGCTCGTCTTCTGAAGAGTGTAGAGCCTCAATCGCTTCATCCGCGTCGGTCGTGTCCTTTACGATAATCCCATCACGGAGCACCACTATCCGGTCGGCGTTCCTGGCAACGGCCTGATCATGGGTCACCAAAATGATGGTAATGTTTCGCTCTTCGTTCAATCTGCGAAACAAAGTGATTACTTCACGGCTCGTTTTGGTGTCTAGGTTTCCGGTAGGTTCATCACCCATCAGAATTGCGGGATCGTTGATCAGGGCTCGGGCGATGGCGACACGCTGTTGTTGACCGCCCGAAAGTTGACCCGGATGGTGGTCCAGGCGATCTCCCAGGCCGACCAACTCATTACTGCCGGCTGCGGCATCGTCCCTTATCTGCTCGAGATCGTTGGCAAGCGTACGTGAGACATCCACAAGTTCGTCTATGAATTCAGCTCTCGCCTTAGACGATGAATTTACCTTTGTCGCATTCTGACGGATGACGCTGATCGCGTCAGCGACCTGTAAAAGCTCCTTCGGCTTTTCGCCTTGTTGAGGCTCCTTTGGCGGTACATCGCTCGGCCGGACGGAAACCGGCTCCGCCTGCGATGCAAAATCTGGGACTGTCGCAACATCGGCAGCGGGATTCTTTTGCCGCGTTGCCAGCCAAGAACTGACCAAAGAGACCGTGAACGGAACCACAATGGTCAACAGAAATTTTCCGAGCGAAAATTCGGCCGTTCCAGCGACCGCTTCCCACTGATTGATTACCGTCAAGATGGGGGCGACGATTGCGGCGACGAAGAAAGCCCGAAATATCATCGATCGAGTGTTTGAATAGGGCACGTTGGACGGGTTTTAGAAACGGATTGACAAGTCAATGCGCTTTCCATGGTTAATGAAACAACACTGCCATGATTTTTTTTTATTTATACTGAATAATTTCTGTTCGTTTTAATTTTTAATGTTGCTCCTTAGTTTCAGTTGAATTTTTTTTTTTTTTAGAATTTCTAACCACCTCCAATCTAGGGGAGATAAGACACTTCAACCCTTATTAAGGAGCTGAATGAATAAAGTCGCACAAGAACTGAAGAAAAAAATAAGTTTAGAGCGAAAAAAGTTAAAACATAGAGTCATTTCTTTTTGTATTTTTTTTTATGAAAAAGATGAAATAGATCTTTAATTCTTTGTTTTATAAAATTTAATTTAGTAGTACATAAGAAATTAGCTTCAGGCGAGTAGCTTCGACACAAAAGGTTAACTAAGCGGACAAGTTTACTTACCGACATGCTTGTGGAAAGTTTTGCTGGCTCTGCAGAAATGTGCCTTTAGGCTTAGGGAGTTATTTGACCTGTCCCTAAATATAAAACCCACTCATTACTTGGAAATGAACTAAAATTTCAAAAAAAAAATCATTTTTTGTATAAGTACGATAAATGGTATTATAAACTAAGTTTCTTTTCATTTCAAAAATTTTGGAAAGAATTACCTGAATTCTCCTACAGAACTGTTTTCATTTGTCTGTTATAATTTGAACAAGTAAGTATAATAACAAGTAGACCTTCTTTTAAAATACAATTTTGAGTAGTTCCAGAATCCGCATCCCTACACTTCTCCAGCCACTAATTGACAGGGAGTTGCAGTCAAGGGTATAATTTTCTACGGGGCAGAGGGGACAACTGCCTTCCCAGACTCCAGTATTTGCCCCGTGCTGAAATTTATTTTCTCCAGCCTTCCTCCTTAAAGCTGCACGCATTACCACCTTAAAAGAAAGGAGGGAAAAAATTTGCCTGCTTTTCGTTAAATCAGTCATTTCCAATCCCCGTACTGAGGACTTACTCCCTGATTTTCACAATCCCATTAGACTCCGACTCCCCCTAAAGTGGATAACCATTAACATATCAAGAGATCTTTTTCTTATCTCTGCTGATGTAGCCTCAGATCATAATGCAATAATACAAAAGATCTTAAGATATATGAAGCAGATAAACCAATAATGATCTCTGGCTTTCTTAAAAACCCCAACAAGAGATTCGTGTTAATTATAGAATATTCAATTCTGTTTCTAGTAATTTTTTATTTCGTAGTATTATTCTTCTCTGAATATGAAACCATTGGTTTGGAATCACCCATAGTCAAGATACCTCCCCAGATACAACAAATCAATGAGATAGTTCTGTATGATATGCTCTCTTTGCTTTCATTTGAACTCTTATTGAAATACATGAAGGTAAGAGACTGGAAGGTATTCCTAAAAAAATACTGGTTGGACATCGCGATGGTAATTCTAATTCCGGTGTTTTCTGGAATCAAAATACTAAAGGCACTCAAGCTTACAAAAAAGGCAAAGATTGCAAAGTATGGATTCAAAGCAGCAGATAAGACACAAAAAAAGATTAGAAAAAAGAAAAAATAATTCTTCTCTTCAAAACAAGAAAAACATTATTCTAGTCAAATTATCTCTCATATCAAAATTGAGAATTTGATTCTCTTGTTATATTTTAAAATGATCTGAGGTATTTCGTGTCATATCTGGAATCCCTCTATGAGACGTTTACAAAAAATGCAATCGGTTACTAGAAGAAAAAGATATTCGATTTGCAGGTCTGCTAGATCAAATGGGAAATTTAGTTGTGGGGGAGAGGTTCAAGAAAGGAATAGAACCGTTAAAGGATGAAACTGAGAGAAAAAAGATGTTCATGAAGACAGTGTTGAGGATAAGAATCAGGCAAGATTTTGACGACAAGTTAGGTCCAGTGAAATATGCTGCATCAAGAAGAGATGCAGTTGTCCTGATGACATTCCCTGTATTAAAGGATCATGTCTTGCTCATATCTACAGAACCCTATGTGGACAGTGACCGTAACCAATTCTTCTGCAAGCCTAATATGATTGTTTGTGAATAGCGATGTCGGCAAAACTTCCAATAAACTTAATAGTGCCTCCATTTGTGAAGTAATAAATGACAAGCCGTATCACTCAGGGTGAAAAATAAAATTAAACCTGGTCTTTTTTAAAGAACAATAGATATTCATTGGTTGAACGTGTCAATATGGCTTCTGTCTACTTGGGTTGTTAGTCCTTTAATGGAGTTTGGTCCTTGAATAAATGTTTGAAAAGAAAGGCTATAATTACTAATAAAAGGCGTGTGTCCCTATTTTGGACTTGGTAAAGAAATATATTTGTATGGACTCTTTTGGTATTTTGTCAGTGAGGATGAACGTCTGTATCGATATTGCAGCCATGTTATGGAAGTTTCTTCTCGACTAGGATTCATTGCAAGAGATAAGAACCATGAAGGCTCTTAACAAGGCTGTGCCAAATAAGAAGGTTAGTTTGCCCCCCGCCTTTAGAATTAAGCTATTTGACCGTTAAAAAAATTTCTTATTGACTTCTCCCCTTAGAATCAATATTTAGGGTGCTCATCCAACCCCTTGCCAAATTGAATTTACTGTCTTATTCTGCTTTATGTACGTAGCTTGCATATTGCTATAAAAAACAATCAAACCACAGACATAATTGATTCGTCTTTTGTAATAGTATTTAAGTAAGATACAGAAACTAGAAAGTAATTATAAGTAAACAATGACCTGAGAAAGCGTTAAAAATCGTAGTTGACTTATAAGAAGGTATTTTAAAGTCGTCAACAGGAATGCCATTGGTTTTATCTTGACTTCTTTTTTACGAACTGAGTATTGTGATGATTTGCATGACCATCTAAGCTATCTTACTACAAATGTTCAGCTTTATAAGTTGCCGCAATAAACAGAAAATTTAATTTGAGCGGTGTAGGTAAATGGAACCTAAACAATAGTATTAAAAACGTAATTTTTGATATATTCTACCATTACATTTTCTTTTCCAACTTTGTCGGGTAACAAATCAACAATAATACTCTCCATGAGAATGTAGAAAAAGTTGTTGACCAAAATGAAAAGATGTTGACCAAAATGTTTCCTTTTTTCCAGCAAGGAAACCCTTCTCATAGGCAGCGCAACTGCGCTTCCTACGTAAAGAGCAAAATAACTTCAGTGTAATATTATTTTTTCTACGAGGCCACTTCGCGTGGAATGAGTTGTTGTAGAAGCTTCGTAGGGGAGTCCTTCCACAGGAAATTGAAAGTTCTAGTACTCTTTTTAAGAAAGTGATTGGTGTACACACAACTATCCTCCGACCCCCTTTTTAGCTGCCCTAACCCAAAGACATCAGATCACAATTTTGAGATAGCCATTTTGTTAAAAACAGTCAGAAAGTAAAATATCTATGCCCCCGGAGATGACTTGCCCCGCAGTTCCTGGGGGAAAGGATTGTATATTAATTAGTTTTCCCATGGTTCACATGTAAGATTTATTACTGAAAAAAGGGTGAATGAATGACCCTGGACATGTCCAAAAGGACTAAGAGCATTAAGGTGAAATTTTAGGGATTGTTGAACTAAATTACTAAGCGAATCCAGCTTATCAAAAGGCGCATTTAAAATATCATAGGAACGGGTAAGAGTATAAAGTTGAAACTTTCAGAGCTACTACAACGACTACTACTGCTACTGTGACTATTTATGATTGCGAATACTCGCGCCTGAGACTACTTCTGCAACTACTTGTGACTATGACTACTTGCGACTGCAACTCTGACTACTAGCAACTCCAACTACTTACAACCACGACTACGATTAATTGTGACTGCGACTACCTGTGACGACAACTAATTATGTTTGCGACCATCTACGACTGCAATTACAACTACTTGCGAATGTAACTGTGTCTCGTTAGGATTGCGATAACGACTGCAGCTCCTTGCGACTGCAACTACAAGTCTTAAAAATCAAATATTTGGCAGTTTAGGGTAGGCTAACCTACTGTTTAAAATACATATATAAAGCCTAGCCTATTTTTCTGTGATAACAAAGGGTTATGCCTAACTGCCTTGTTAATATAATTAGGCGTAGTACATATTACTAGGCCTAATATTTAGTAAGCCTAGGTTTGACGAGGGCAAATCATGGCTAATTAATTAGGCTTAGAAAAATGCCAAATTTCGTCAGATGCTAGTTGGCGTTGCTGATTTTCTTAACACTAGCGCCAGTTTCCACTCTTATGAGTTGCCAGTACTCTTTGGGTTCTAGTATCTGATGCGTTTTTTTTTGTTTTTGACGTTGCAGCATGCAGTTTCACTTCACAACACTTATCACAAACTACAAATGTCCAATTTGTGGTTCTCATCGAATAATAAGGTCAAAGTGAATGTCAACAATATAAACACTTAAGTTAGAAACGAATAAATCGCATCTATAAACAAGTTTAAAGGTTAAATTCAGATAACAGAAACTGCCAAAAACCTCTATATACAATAAATAACCGAAGAAAGAACGACAATCAAACCAGGTCAGATAATGAAATTGAAGTTAGATAAAAATATTTGATATCAAATAAAAATTTATTTGAGATAAAGACAAATAAATTGTCATGTTTTCCAGGGCATAAATAACTATGAGCCAAAGCTCTCAGATTTATCTGTCTGAATACAAAGTCCATAATTATTGATAGTATATTTATACTTCTCTATCTTAGTCGAGGAACAGTATACAGGCCACGGACGATATATAGCCCATTAGCATTTAAGCTCTACGGAGCATTTCTAAAACCTTTTAAAAAGATACAGGATATTGCCATAAACATATAACAATGTTCTGTTTTTTAGCAATAGGTTTTTTCAAACATGATTTAGATTTGGTACTTTTTAGTCAAATGAAACACACTTAAGAATTACTCTCTGTTAGATCTGACAAAAAAATACAAAATTCCACTTTTTTGCAGATAGGAGTTTGAATCTTCTACAAATGGGTTTTCTGATCCGCTGAATCTGGTGGTGTGATTTTTGTTCAGATTTTATGCCTTTCGTGGGATGTTTCCACCTTTTTTCGAAAATCAGGCAAATTTTATAAGGCTGGTAGCCTTTAACGGGCAAGGCTAGACTTAACCAAACATATATATTTAAAATCACCATAATAAGCTGATTCCTTTTATGTATCTATTTGTATCTAAATTCCGTTTTTTTAGAGTTTTGGTTACTATTGAGGCGGGTTGTTCCTTGCTTATAGTTTGGTACAACAAACTGTTTGAAAAAAAATTTCAGAGAAAATCATTCTAATAGATACGTTTTGTGCTGAGAGTATAAGTATTTTTCAGGAATATTGTATAGTTTAATTGCTCCTTTACGTTCATTTGCAAGAAATAAAATTGGCCAAGAACATACTTCAATAGGTTTAAATCTTTTCTGAACAGTTTGATTAAGGTGAATCCCATTTTATTCGGGTTCAATTCTTTAAGGAGAACAGACAAATCCTATTGACGCTTACGGTTGGAGACTCGCAGTAAAAGGAAAACCTATCCTGCATTCAGTAGAGCTTATTGCAATATTTTTCACTGACAAACCAACGAAAATTAATTTCGGTGCTTTTGTATTATACGCCACTCACTCATGTTTAGGTTGTAGGCCTATAACTCGAGAGCAAATACTTATAAGTAACAAAAACTACATTTCGTCCTAAATTCAAGTCAATAAAACGAATTTTACGACTTATAGCATGAAAATGATGAAAATTCTAAATTATTGTTTTACCCTCTGAAAAAACAAAAACGTTAGAATTCTATTATTAGCACTTTTCCCACAATGCTGGTCAAATCAACAAAAAAAAATTTGCTATTATTTCTAAAGTAATGCACTTTTCCTTGTAACTGAAAAGATTTTTTTTTCAAAATTTACATAATAAATTTTTCCCAAGGATTTATCCAATATTCATACCCAGTCATGTGCGCAATGATTTTCTGTGGTGGAGCAAAAATCACATTAAAGCTAGGTAATCTTGTAAATACGTATAGAGTCGTAGAAAAGATAACGGAAATTTAGACATATTTCATGGGAGAGGTCCAGGCTAGTGGCAAAATATTCCCATCCCTCTCTACTTGCGAGTCGATAAAGCTTCGAATGATTTACAGTATGATCTATGTATCTTCGTCGTTAAGATCTTCTTACACCTCTTGAAACCTTTCCCCCTTATGTCACGTTCTAATGAGGCAATTAATCTCTTCGGCTTTAATGTTAATGCTTTCTGGAAAAAGTGATAGCTTAAATTTCTGTCTCCTTATATTTATATTGGGTAGTCTACACGGATTTCTTAGAAAATCGGTCCACAGCATTTAAACAGTAGGCTTGAAACACGTCCCGAAGCTATTCATCCTCGTGTTGATGACACGTATCAAATTTTATTCATGGGAAAATTTTTAAAGTTGGATTCAATATCTAGGAGATCAAGTGTCATGAAAACCAACAAGAAATGTGTTACAAAAGTGGTGTCTTTTTTCGACATACGACTATAGATCATTGTCAAACTTTGTTTCAAGTAGCCAAAACATAAACGGAAAATTTGGAAACGACGACACTCGTAGTACAGGCAGGAACGTTACCGCATCTAACGGGGCAATGGAACGAGACGTGTATTCAGTATAAGAAATAAAGTAGAACAGTTTATTTAAAAACTTAGACAGTTCAAACAAGTCTTTGAGTTAGTTAACACATGTTTTATGACATAGAGTCATGGACGAAACTTATAAGTGACAAGACAGAATTAAGGGGACAACTAAAGGGCTGCCCATTCATTGTTCCCCTGGTGTCTAAGTGACACCAGCTCCAGTAAGCGTGTTACACTCCTGCCATGCCACACCTCTATGTGCGAGGCATAACAAATGGTTTTTGTATTACCATGATTCTTACTCAGTCTTTTCTTTTTTACTCCTAATGGATTTATTCGCACCTTTTTTCTTTTAGGTACACGTAAGTTGTGCCCAATTTTGATTTTAGGTTTTTTTACATTCATAATTCAAAGAAATAATTTTTGTTTACGCTACATTATGGAATTTACAGAATAAAACAAATCGTAAGCTATTGTGTTGAAATTAAGCTTTTTTGCTTATGAGAACTAATTAAATTTCCATTCAAACAATGCCTATGCAGAAAAACACCAAGCAGATCCTAGTTCCTTCTGTGGGAAATTATGGAAGTAACAAGGCATTTTCAAGCATTTTGGATATTGCTAGGAAAGATAACTCGAAAATTCACCTGCTTACATGCCTAAAAGAGAAGATTTCTTATGGTTTCTTTAAATCAAAAGCTGATAAAATACACTTGAAAAAACAAAGAGAGAAAATCATATCAAAAACCACCAAATGTGAACCCCTTAAACCAACAAGTTCAAATCCCCGTGGGCTCATTTTAATACCCAAAAACAGTTCAAGACTTTCTGATTTCACATACTTTAGGCAATTTTGATGAAATACAAGAAAATTGATTGTAAATATGAACAAGAGTTTATTGAATGGATATAATTGGAAGATGTTGAGAGGTTTTGAAAAGTACATGAGAATCCGATCACGAAGAAAAACAAAAAACATGTCAACTAACAAAATAGTAGGGCTTGGAATTTTAATTTTCTTTTCTGTAACATTGTTCTATTCTTTTGTGATTTCTCCTGATGTGGGTGAAAAGATCCTTTATGGTAAAAATCCTCCTGGTAAAATGTATGTGAACCTAGAATATAGCGAGATAATTGTTTCTGGAAACTATTATAAGCATCAGGTAGGTGACAATGCAAAGGTGCTTAATGTTCACCCTCTCTTGATATTGATATGCTGTTTCAACATTGTATTTGGGATGATAAGGAAGCAATTGTTTAATGCTGGGTCGACTTTTTAATCCGGATTATTGTTGTTAATTGTATATATTATAATTTTGTGTATACTTGTCGACTTATTTTCGTGTGTATGTGACAATTATTATTGTTAATTGTGTATATTATAATTTTGTGAATGTTAATTTTGACTTGTCGACGAATTTCTGTGTGTGTATGACAATAAAAACTAATAATCGGCTCTGTACGTCGAATGTTTTTTAAATAAAATGAACTTGAATTTGAATTTGATTCGGCAATTTTTTAAAGTCAGTTTCAGGCGGGGATTTTATTATGGAACCAATTTAGTATTTCTTTGTTACAAAGTGTAAGTTTTGTTACAAAGTACGTGCATATCTTGTATATTGAAACCTGTCAAATAACTTAGAAGGAAAAAGATAGAAAACAGAGAGAAAAGAAAGAGACAGAGAAAAGAGAAGACAGAAAAACAGCAAATTTTTCAACTATTTGGCCATCGCAAATGCAAAAGTATGCGTAAAAATCCCAAAAATTTATGTAAATACAACTTTAAGTGAATTGAATAATTTCCAGAGGAATTGCCTACGAATAGCTCAAGAGACTTGTTGAAGCGGCTGCATGTCAAACAATAAGCTACATCATAAATGTTATTTGACTCAACTGTCCACGTCAACAGCGCAAAAAAATTAAGGCTTTTGTCACGTTCTAATGATGATAGGCTACTAAAAAATTGTACATTTTGGCAATTCAGCTGAGGACAATCAAAACCCAGGACGTCCCAAGTTGGGTGGGAAAGGGGTAATAAGAAAAAATTTAAAGAGAAGGATAATTTCCTAAGAAGACAGTAAGGAGCAAAACTTAAAGAGTATAAAGCCGTTTGCGCAACTCCATTGATCCAAAGCAGATAAATACGTCGATGAGTATTAGTGGTATTAATATAACAGTGATAATATTACACCCGTTTCCCTTACCAAATCTGATTACATGGTACTCGACTGTTCTTTCATTATAGCCCTAGAAAGCGGGATTGAACCACATTTTTCGTACAACCTACTGTTTGAAATACGGTCAGTCAACCGGGTACCCAGAACAATCCGTAGGCTAACCCTGCCATAAAAACCTTATATTCTCCTGGGAAATAACATAAAATCCTTACCCCTAGACTCTGGGGGATTCTGTCAACCCCAAAGGCCTTGTTATATGATTTTTGGACAATTCTGAACAAATAGCTATCTCAAAATTTCTATCGGATGCATTCGGGAAAATACGACGTGGGGGTGGCTTCCCCCCGATCACTTTGACTTCAAAAGGGCACTAGAACATCTGGTTTTAAATCCAATTAGCCCCATTCGGTGTTTATATGACCAACCTTGCCATAAAAAACTCATATACCCCCACAGCATAACTTCAAACCCTTTCGCCGAGAGATGTATGGAGGAGGGTTTGTCATCCTCAAAGACATAGTTTTCAGACCTTTCAACTACGCTGCACAAAATGAATATCTTAAAATTTGATGATAGGGATCTTAAATTGTTTTTAGTGCAATCACTTTGTGAGACGGACGAAAGATGAGTTACTGGACTCGTCCGGTAAGTTATTGAACATTATGTATACGATTTTTTTTGAAAAAGGGAAGTACCTAACGATTTTAGGAAAACCTTAATTAAAGCACTGTATAAGAAAGGTGATAAAAGTGAGTGTGGTAATTATCGAGGCATTAATCTGGTCTCGGTAGGTAGCAAATTACTTAGTAATATGCTTTTTTTAGACTGAGAGATACTGTAGACAAAGTTTTAGAGAAGAACAGGAACAGTGCGGTTTTAGAAATATTTGTCGACCAAATTTTCACTTTTAAGTTAATAGTTGAGAAGTGCCTGAGTTGTCAAACACCTTTTGTCCTCAATTTTTTAAACTCTGAGCAAGTGTTTGATTCTGTTGATAGAAGAGCTTTAGCAAAGGTATAGTCCTTGTATAGTGTCAATGCCAAAGGCAATAAACAAAACATTGAATTTATTTCTAGTTCACTTTTTCAATTATTTTACTACCATCTAAAATAAGTGATGTTCTGTTTCGCTTTGGGCTCTGTCATTCTCTGCTTTGTTGAAACTGGTGCCAAAGTGAAGAAACTCACGTTTGATTGCCAAAACCTAAAGGTGAATCAAGAATTTCTAAAATAGTTATACTGTTTAGAAAGGCTATAGAATCATCATAAACCATCAACTCTACATAAATCTTCTTATTCTTGATGTTTCGAAACTTGCAGCACAGGAAGGGTAGGGGAACATCAACTTATTCTTGATGTTTCGAAACCTGCAGAACAGGAAGGATAGGGGAAGACACTGCAATACAAGGGACTGTAGTTAGAAAAAAAAAACTTCACTGGACACAATTAGGCATACTACTGTTATCAACATTCTATGTATTATTCATATTTAGCAAAAGCAGTACCAGTGATAGTTCACCAAAACTACAATTTAATTTATGGTCTGCTTATAATGCATTTACATTTGCCTGCTTTTAATTTTTTTTTTTTTTTTTACATAGGACATCCAATCCATATAAACATGTCCCAAAATAAATTTCTGCATATGAGTTTACCCCTATATGCAGTTCTGATTATGTAAACGTTAGAGTATACTGTAGCACAAGAGGGGAAATACGTATAGGAGGGGTAATCCCCTCCCTGAGCTTATTTGGAAGGATCCCTTATGAAAAAATATCAAAATTAGGGACCAAAAAACGTATTTGTCTTTATTTTGACACCCGCTCCTTCTAGAAAAAACGTTCTGGAAAAACTGTTTTCTGTTTATGCATGTTTTTCTAATTGTGTTTATGCATAAGCTAATTCTAATCTGTTTATTAAAACAAGGGTAGTATATGTACCGTGTTTCCTGTGGGGTGCTCACGACTTACATCAAACATTTCATTTACAGATGTCTTAAGCGGCCCACAGACGAAAAGATTGATTAGGTGGGCAGCTGTACTTACCAGGGTAGAATTATTAGTAAAAACGGTGGGAGCAGTGAATATGTTAAAACCAAGACTCAGGGTGTTTTTTGTAGTTGATATAAATCTGCAAACCAAAATTAAAATATTGGAAACTGCAGTGATGACAGTGGTCCAATATGTTTTTTATGTGAGCGTTCCGAAAACCCGATGTGGATTTGCTAGATGTTTTCCATAGAAGTCTACTGATTATAGAATAGAATAGAATAGAATCTTTACTATCATCTCTATCATCAATAATCTAACTTAGTTTGGTCTGGTAAAAAAAAGAGGACAGCCAGCCCATCTGGGCTGGTTTTTGAAAAAGAATTAGAAAAAAATCGTAAGTATTTTGCTCTTTGAACTTCCAATAAATGTTTAGGCTAGTTTTGATGGAAAAGTTACTACGCTAAGAAAAGCTGCAGTCCTGTGATGTTTCTATTTATGATACTAGACTGTATTTCCATCATTTGATATTAGACTCCTCTTAAAAACCGTTTTAAATAATAGTAAAATTCTAGTTAAGCATTTTTCTCAGTTTTGGAAATGTGTTAGGAAAATTAAACATTCAGAAATAAATCCAGGACCAAAACCACACTCCTGGAAGGTTGAAACAATGCAGCCTATTTGCAGATCTTTGAAACCTTATGAATTGGCTTTCAGAAAAGTTGAAAACAATTGTCTTGTACTTCAATTGAGCAGTTTCTTTTCTAGGTTTCACTTTTTGGTCGAAGTTGGTAGGCCTATTACTAGAACAATTATTTTGTGTCATGAAACAATTGTTAATAGATGCATTTTAAACATCTTTTCTCTCTTGCAAAACTACCACAAACTCACCATTATGGAGTTATTATATATTTGCACATTAGGGGGGGGGGAGCATAGCATATATTAAATACAACAACGGTTATTTTACGTACTTAATATATGCTATGCTTTACCCCCACTGTCGATCGACTGGCCTGCTTCGGGGACAAATCGAGCATCTTGTCCAAACGTAATTGCCAAATCGTCGCCCGCAGCAATCGCGTTGTGCATCATGACTTCGCCGTTTCGGCTGGTCCAGTCGGCTCGGACCGACAACACGGTATCCAAGGCTCGCGGATCATCCGTGTCGGTTTCGGTCAAAACGCGTTTTGATTCGGCCACCACGCGACAACGAAGCGTACTATCGGCGTTCGGATCTCCGGTGACCTTGTACGTGGACCGCCGCTCGATGGCCTTGATGATCGCTTCGGTCAGCCGAACACCGAGGTCATGTCGAAACGTGTCGTTGCGAACCACCGGAACGTGAACGGTGTGAATGTCCTGGCGGTACAACGACGAAGCCCCAAATCGATACGTTGCGCAACCGGCCGATGGAATCAGGCATCCCATCAACAAAATCGCGACGCTTGGCCACCAACTTCGCATTGAATCCCATCGTCTGGCCACTGCATTCACCGCAAGATCGTTGGTTGGTTTTGCCCACCGCCATCGCCATCGCCATCGCCATCGCCACCGCTTCCCTGAAGAGGCTGAGTCGTTTTGAGCGGTTCGGAACGACGCGAATCGGGAAAAATGGTGGTCAGCCAAGACAACCGCTGCTCGGGGACGGCCGGCAGATCACCGATCACCGCAAGCCGTTTGCGAGCCTGGTCGGCCTGGGGCGTGTCACCGTGCAGCTTGAGCAGTTCTTGGTACAAGAACCTGGCAGCACCGTACTCTTTCCGTTTCTCGCGATACTCCGCACGGGTCAGCCAACGTTCAGCCTGGAGATACGAAATCTCGGCCGCAGCGCGAGCGACCATGTCTCGGTGCTTGGGATTCTGCAACTGATTGGGAAAACGTTTCCGCGTTTGCTCGACCAGCTTTTCGGCTTCTTCCAACACCAATCCGCTGTAACGAGGACCTTCGTAAACTTCCAACTTGCAGCGGATTCCCAAAAAGATGACGTCATTCCAAAGCAACTTCCAGATGAGTTTCTAGTTCTAACTTCTTGTGGCTCTAGCTGCTGAAAATCAACCACTGCAGCAGTGCCACTAGCACTCAAAATACAAACTTCATCACTGAAAAAAAGAAGAAAAACATAAAGCTAGAATTAGGTCATTCCCATTGTAAGTTCTAAAGGGTTTTTGTGTAGTAGCTCAATCTAACCTGGACACCTTTGTTAGGTGTTGCCTCAAAATATTGCAAGAGTCAACCAGTCCTGGTGTTTGTACCAAAAGTTTTTATGTATTTTAAATGTACCACAAGTCTGCTTCAAACGTAGTAGTATTTGCCGTATTAGGAGTCCGAAAGTCTCTTCTATTCCCAAATTCCCTTCTTAAGTTTTTAGCGCAGCATCTTAACAAACAACAGGTGATAGCTAATTTTACTAGACATCACTCGAGAAATCAGCCCAGGTTTCGTAAAAGTAGTTGCGGTAATAGATAACGCAACAATAGAGGCAATAATTTAATTAAAAATTAATATGCAAACACATTAATTTTTTTTCAATGCATTCACTTTCTAGCGGGATTGAGCCTTCTCTAATTATCTAAGTAGGGTGTAGAACAGAATTTAATATTATAATAAAGGCATGTACCAATGAGTCACGGGGGGCAACATGGGTAGGCATAAGCTTAGCTGTCATTTTCTTTTATTAAAGTTTATTTTTTAAAGGGAACTTTCTGCTTTGCAAATGGTGATCTACGCCGCAAAAATCTATATACGTTTGGTTAAAATGAAAAATAACTATTTGTTTCCTTTTTACCATTCGTATCTTTGTCGTAAATGGGAAATTTCAACAAGAAATTTCAAGTAAGAAAAAAGATTAACATTCGTATGAGACAAACGTTAAGATTCGTGTTGCATCAACTCCCCCAAAACGTTCCCAAAAATTTTCAACTACCTTCAGCGCCATGAGATACAGTAATTGCTGTCACGGTGAAAAAAAAAAAAAAAAAAACTACGAAAGCAGTAGTGTTGCTCCGCAACACAATTAGAGCGTTTAGCAGAGCCCACGACGCTTAATGACACGAAGAGAATGAAAAATTTTGAACAAACATAGAGACCTACATGGCACTTTTTTGAAGATGCACAACCAAAAAAGCCATTTCTGTTTTTCTACTTTAGCTAACTTGTCTTGATTGTTATTGGTATTGGAAAAGGAAACACATATAAGCAATAACTATCAACTAGTATGGGACTTCGCTGAGTTATCAGATCACAAGCTGAACAACCGAGATTACAAGACAGGCTTAAACCTTAAAAGGTACATTAAAATACATAATACATAAAAATTCATTGCACTTGGCAGGACAGACTGGGGATAGAACATGGGGTAGGGCTGACCATCCTCATCCCTTGGGCAATGGGTCCAAAGCCCATTGCTAGTCCTGGGATGGGTTGGCGGGGTCCTAGTCCAAAGCGCATCCTGGGTTGGCGAAAGTCTGTCCATGGACGATCCTTATTTTGTGAACTGATACTTCCTCAACGTGTTTACCGACTCTTTCCCACTGGATGTGTCCTATACAAGCACGATGAACTTTTTAACCTGTGCAAATTTGCTTTCAGTGAGCTCTTGAGGAGGAGAAGACAGGTGGTTGAAGACAGTTTTATGGCACTGTGTGCTTCCCATGCTTTCCAAAACCCTCCTTTGCCATGCCACAGGAATGCGGACACATGGTCTCAGCCACTTAGATTAAGAAAAAAATTAATGACTGCACCTTTTCCTCGCCAAGTACATTTGTTAGGTCATGAATAGGAATGTAGCAGAAACTCTTCCCTTGGCTGTAGGCTACGTACTGTTGCTCAACCCAAAAGAAAGTACTTTGCGATGAGCAGAACAACTACGTCTGAATCAACTGTTCTGGTAGTTACGAATTTCATGTTGCAGTGCGGTTGATGAAGGAAGCGTATGGAGGCGTCAGCCCTAATTTTGTTTTGAATATTTCGGTTCGTTTTAAGCTTAACTTGAATATTCATTGTAATTTTTGTTCGTTTTAATCTTATTTATTCATTGATAGTGATTTTAGTGTGGTTTAACTATGAATATTTTTTTTCGCTTTTTGTTCAGCTTATATTTGGCTTAATGTACCTTTAATTAATTACCTTGTTTCTTGTTAACCTTATTTAATTCTTACCTTATTCTTGTGTATAAGGAACAAGTACAAAATCAGTGTAATATCCAAGAAAATACATTAACTTAGTGGCTAATCAAGGGTTATTTCCAAGTTCCAAACGGCGCAACTACCGTTCAAGCAGAGCAAGCGCCTTTCTCGCTAACGTAGGAGGACAACCATTGGAGATAAAGCCTCAAACTGCAAATCAAGCTCAGCTTAATATATTTAAAGCAGTTGAGAGAATTTAGCAAGCCTTAGTGAAATAGCAACGGTTCGGGTTGTTGTTCGCCGCAACTAACTGTGGGCGACATGTCAGTTGACCAATCAATCTGAAGTATGAAGTTATAACACTTAAATGTACTGCATACTGAAAACACAAAAATGTGAAATTAATTTGAATAAATACAGAATAACAAAAAAAATATAAACTAAAAGGCAAATTTTTCACACCTCAAAGCAGAATCCTGTATGTCACAACATGGGTTAGTCTGACTCAGCGGGTCTTGAAGGTGTAGCCTGAACAAATCTTCAATGATCAATCTACTTCGATTTACAATTCTTGAATACAATAGCAATTTATTCTGCAATTTTTTGCTAACCTAAAAATTAAAAAACAGTGTCAAACAGAAGCCTGATTTTGGCTGAATAAAGACTACACATGGAAAAATGTATATGAATATTAAAGGTTTTCAAAGATAGGATCATGTGCGCCAATCAGCATAAACTTCACCTTAGAAGGTAATTCATTTATTTTGGATTCTCTCTAGACCACAGGCAGTGGAGGAAAGGCAATTTTTTCTCCTGAAACTAAGTGGAAGTTAATTATGTTTTATCTTGTTTTGTCTGATTGGCAGGAATTGCCCCCCTCCAGAAAACCTCCCTCCCCTCTGGGAAATTCCCCCACACGCAACATTGAGCAGTCACAGTGGAAGCACAAAAGATGTACCTCAGACTGTCTGTCATATATCCTAACAAGTAATAAAAGAATCAGATATCAAAAACGGCTTTAGGACAGGAACTGGTCGGTTTCCACTCACTTTTGACTTAAAAAAAAGGACTAGAACTCTCAATTTTCGATCAGATGAGCATCCTCCGAAGTTTCTAAGACAGCGAGGAGGAAGTTGGGGATGAAGAAGAGACAGACTCTCTCTTAAACGGAATAAATTTTCCCATCCCTAACAACAAAAAACAACAGCTGTAAAGGTTTAAAATCCTAATCTACAAATTTTGGTGTATTTTTACCAAAGAAAGATGATGGATATAGGATTACTTTCATTATATAAAAAAGGTCCATACATCTAAAACAGTTCTAGGGCAGGGGGGCTGGTTCGTTTTCCAGTCACTTTCATTTAACAAAAAGGGACTAGACCAACGTCCGACCACCCTTCCTACAAAACCCTGTATGTTTACAATTGACAACTTGCTTAGCCTACATCCCTTTCCTCCGGGGAAAGAAGGGGGGGTGCTTAATCTGGAGGCATGGCTATTGGACATTTGGATTATTTTGAACAAAACAGCTATCTCAAATTTTTGATTGGATGCGTTTGGGGAAAAAGGGGTGGGTGGTGGCTTGTTAACCTTCAATCATTTTTGACTCGTAAAAAGGGCACTAGAGCTTTTGATTTATAATCGAATGAGCTCCCTCCAAAGTTTATGTGACCAGACCTTCCATGTGAAGTACCTATAGGAAAAATAAATAAATAAATTATAATTGAACCCTTATATCTCTACTACTGGCAAAGTTATAACGTTATCCGATATGGCAATACTGAGACTTCTCCCCTTTTTTGAAATGATGGAGGAAAAAAACCATGTAAAAAGACTCAAAAAGGATTCAGAAAAGCTTCTAAAATTGTTCAAGGTTCATTTGCATAGAAGCCTTGTCACGGGTTAAATAATTCAATAGAAGTTGGAAAGAGGTTCGTAAACAGAAACCAGGCTATGAACGTATTTTATCAGAAAAGCTAAATGGAACAAAAACAATGCAAGATTACTAGAGAAAATGGCCGAGAATTTACAGCTTCGGATAAGAAAACTGATCGTCGGATCACAATTGTTATTATTTGGAATTTAAAGGGGGCTTGGAAATGAAACAGATGGACAAGAAGCAACCAATCGAAAACACAGCACATACCAAGATGATGGCTATGGAGATCATCAAAACTTGCAACAGTATTTACAGTCTAATAACTGTGTCAGAATTTTTCATTCACAGGAAGAAAAGGTAATAAATAATTTAATTTTAAGTTAAAGAACAAGCAGAAGGCAATCAAAATCAAAATACAGCAACTTATTCAAAGGTAGCGTCTATGAGGATCTTCAAGTGAGGTTAGAAATATGTTAACATTCGGAACGAAACGGAACCGAGGTTACGGAACGGAGGCGCACTAATTCAAACCCCCGAGGAAAGAGCTGCATTCCCTTCAAAAATGGAATTGTGAGCCTACTTTCCTGTTTATACTAGTCCGCTTGGTTTCCCCACGCACAAAACCATTATGAGGCTTGACTAAACAAAAAAATCTTCAAAATCCTCTCAGGAAATTTGAAGGTTTAATCTTTGCTCAAAATCTTGGAGCTTATATATAAGTTTATTTCAGGGCCTTGTATCTAACATATGAATGAGTTCGCTGGAATCTAAACTTCATTTTAAGCACGTCCATGCGCAATTTCAAAAGAATATGTCTTTTTAAACGACTGGTATTTTAAATTTAACAAATACAGTTGCATGCCAAATGAGGTGAACATACCACTAAATGCCCTTTTTTCTCTTTCCAAATATAATAATTGCTTTACTTGGAAATTCAATTTTAAGCCCATTACAAACCCTCAAAGATTATACCTTTCTCTCTTATTTTTTGCTATATAAAAGGGTTAAAAACAAAAATTCTTACTTCATTTATGCCCAGAAAAATTGTAGTTAACACATACCAATTGTAGCTCCACTATACCTTAACCCCCCTTCCTACCCTTAATATGGAAACATATAACCTAAAGTATATATTACAGTTAATTTTCCAATTAACTCACTAACAATGTGGCTAAGAATAAGAAATATAATTAGAATAAGAACTTGACTTTGGGTCCAGATATAACATTGATTTGTTCTAAAAATTAGATTTAATCTCCCTATTAATGTGTAAATATATATCCTGAATTGTAGATATGCAATAAATTTTCATTATTTTGACAAACTGTTAAATCAGTTTGAAGAAAGGAGTGACCTATAGAAAATACAGAGCATATATGTCACTCAGATACACAGGGTGTATGTTTGTACATTAGCAAGGGGGAGATCGAAGTTCATTTCTAAAACAAATGAATGTTATAGCCTATTTGGATCCAGGATGAAACTCAGATTCAAAATAGGCTATAGGCCATTTGTCTGTTTCTTAGCTACCTCATTAGTGACTTAATTGGGAAATTTACCTATGTTTTCTGGTTCTTGACTTCATTAGTCAATTCAATTTGTGAGTAAACCAGCTTAAACAAGAAGGATGCTATCAACAGTATAAAAAAAAGAAGAAAAAGGTATATGTTTTGTAAAAGGCTTGAATTCCTAAGTAAGATCCTTATTATAGGGCTATTTGGAGAGAGCTAAGAATCAAGTGGTAGCCTATGTTTACCTTATTTGTAGGTCAACAGCATAAACTGCCCCAGATTTATCAATACATATGCTTGTCATGCATACAACCTTGTAATCCTAGAAATACCGATCCAGCAGATCCGGATCATCGACCGGAACGAAACCGGCGACTTCAAAGCTGATGACCCCTCGTTTAACCTCCGAGATCTTGAGGTCGCGCGCGACATTGGCCTCGAACTCAGAAAAGGGCTCGCCGAGCCGATACCAGCGGCTATATGTGCGGGCCCAACCCGCCTGTCGGTCGAGAGCGAACAATCGCGACGTGATTATCCTACTCGCAGTGATGCGGGGATGGCCGGTAACCTGCCCCCAGAGCACGACGGCTCCATGGGCATTCGCCAATGGGCGCCATAGATCGAGGATCGGCGCATTCTCGAGATCCTCGGGCGTGGGGCCGGTCTTTACGGCACGAATTGCGATGAGAGCACTTTCAAGCAGGTCACGTTCTTCATGGGACATGGAATATCTCCGTCATATGTAGGATTGGTGCGAAACGCCGCAGTGATGCCGGGGCGTCCTATTTCTTCGATCAGCTGCGCATGTCGTTCAGTTCAGCATCGGCCTG